>VDFB02000015.1:354147922-354409065 GCA_007258455.2 Sequoia sempervirens | reverse complement strand
GGATGTATGCACTTCTCTTGTGCTTTATAGCAATCTTGAGAATCAAAAGGCCTTTTTCATGACTTTAGGGTGAGATAAAGCAATCACCTCCACACTTCAATTTGGGTTTAAAATTGAACAAAATCTTGTGCGAGTGTGAGTGGGGGAATTATCACATATATTCTCTCTCTTTATTGCCATCAAAGATTGACCGAGTTACGAATTTTGTTTTTACTCACTTTTGTTTATCCTAGAGGGCCTACCTTGGGGAAAAATAACTCACCCAAGGGAATGACTCAATCGGAAACACTCTAAAGCCAAGAGTATTTCCGACTGAGATATAAATGTGGGTATTGGAGTAAACGCCAATATCACATGGTTGATTTCGACAAGATGGATCAATCTCCATGAATAGAAAGTACTTATTAAAACCCATGTGCTAGAATTTTCCAAAATCCTTTAATCTATTTGTTGGTGCAAGAATGATCATTCTGAAGCTGCCCCACACTTTTATGGTCTTTTAGTAGAAATGGAAAACATTCCATGGGATTTTCATGGGTGTTGATGCTTGGTTGCCCTATATAAGTGAGTGTTGTGGAGGGCAGCTAGTGGGGTCAACCATCTAACCATTTGCTAGAGATAACGTAGCTAGACTTTTCCAAGTGGGAATCCAACAAATATTGTCTTGCACATCCATAGTGTTGTACTTGTTCTTGGGTTACAAAATGCATTGCTTAATCGAAAACATCTTGAAAATAAACACTTAACGTCATCATCCAAATTTCAAACCCTTTTGGAGACAAATACAATTGACTCAATCCATATGTTATTTCTTTCCCTTGGGATTCACATCCTTAGTGGTTTCTAAACATTGTATTACATCTTGATTTGTCTACTTAAGTAAACAATAGGTAAACACTTTCCTTGAGTTCATCAAATTTCCACATAACATGTTTTATGGGGTTTGAAGAAATTAAGACATTGGTTATCTTAGTTTGACAACTTAATCAAAGAAAGTGTTTTTGGTAAAATAAAGCCATTAAGCAAAGCTAAGAAAAATGAAATTTCATGTGTGTTGAAGCTTCACGATTCTCAAAAAATCCAAATCCTGAAACAAAGGTCATTGGTTGGAAATCTGAAAGTGTATGTCCAAATTGAATCATTCTTTGGTTATAAAGGTCTCTAGGAAGCATTTGCATGTTCTTCAATACCTAGTTCTAGGCAAACAAAGTGTCATTTTTAGATTTATCTTAGGATCAAAAGAAAATCAAAATATTTTTCATCCATCCTTCATCCATCAAAAAAAAAATCATCTCACAATCACCTTTTGGAAAATCTTGAAATCATCCTTAATACTAGGCTTTTTAGCAAAGTCAAAATCATTGAAATCATTGAGACAAAATCCTTGAAAATTTATCAAAATCACCTTTGGCTAGGTATGTGTATATGTATCTTTTTGCATATGCTTAGTCAAAGTTATCAAAATCATCTTTTTTAGCTTAGTATATGTAGATGAATCCTTCTTCATATGCTTAGTGAAACTATCATCTTGTTTGAATAAGTGTGAGTAGATGCATCCTTCTCCACACATATTCAAATTATCATCCTTTGAACAAATCTATCCCTTAGATAATCATCCAAGATCTTAGGGTCTATTTTCTCAAAAATCCAAATCAAAATCAAAATTCGTAACATATTCGAAAGTCCAAAAAGCCTAGTATCTCCTTCAAGATTTATCAAAAGCCAAAAAATCCACATCATCCATCTTTTTTCATCATCATTATATCACCTTTTGATCCTCATGATATCTTAAAGTTTTCTACTTTGAGGCATAAAATAAAGATCAATCCAAAGAATCAAGAGATCCATCTCCCATTCTTAAAAATTGATCCTTTTTTTATGGTTCAAACTAGATCTCAATACAAGAAGAGCATGGAAGCCAACAAAGAAACACATGCTTCAAGTGATTTAAGTCAAACCACTCCTAAAATGAATCCCATTGGGTCTAGAACTCTCACATTTAACCTTCTGACATCATCACAAAATCCACAAGAGGAAAACCAAGGAGAGGATCTTGCCTTTGGAATGTCTCATGAAGAAATAACTGAAATGCTCCAAAATCTAGAGAATCATAAAATCATCAACATCATGATGAGACTTAACCCTTCATTATACATGCTTGAGCGAGCAAAACAAGGGGCCAAGTTACCTTCAAATTTTGACATGAGTACCATAGTGGAGAAGTCATTTCCTCCAATCTCATCGACCATCTCCATCTCATCTACACCCTCATCCCAAAATATCACCCAAAAAATTCCGTAATTCACAACATCTTTTGCTCCAACCCAACCCAATGTTAATAAGGGAAATGCATTTCTTAATGCTATTCAAACACACCCCCTTATTAATAATCAAAGCTTGGATGCAAATACCACCTTGGAAGAAAACATACCCAAAAACCCATTACATAAGAATGTTCCTTTCACTTCCCAACATGATCCATCATCATCATTTTTTTATGCAACACCCCAAACTTCTCTCCTCACAAATTCACAAGGGGAGGGATACATGTTCAGACCAGGGGGCATCTTTGACACCACAAAATTTTTGCAAGAACTCAACCCCATCACATTTCCACTTCTCCCACCATTACCATCATCATCCAAATCACTCCCTAGTTTAGGGCTTCCCCCTCTATCAAGTATAAATCAAAAAAACATCCCAAGCATCAATCAAAGCATTATGCTAAACTCTCAAAACTTGTCGTCGATATTGCAACAAAAAATGACAAATACACAAGAAATTGTAACATCATCAAACACCCCCTAACATCAAAAAGCATGGTCTATCAAGGACAAATCACATCAATGACACTGCTTATCACTCAAACCACCACATTAGTACCACCATCCATCACTCAAAACACCAACACGACATTATCAAATGCAATTTTGAATCCACCACCCCCACCACCACCAACTTCCACCACATCAAGCCAAAAAAATGTGGCATTGCAAGTTACTTTTCAAAGGCGGTACCAACAAGTGCAAAAAAAAGGCTATATAACTATCTGCTCAAAAAGCCGTTGAAGCTGTGCAAGTTGTCCAAGCAGCCCAAGCTGCCTTACAAGAACAACAAGCCCAAGCCTTATTGCAACAACAACAAGAAGCTGCCCAAGCCGCTCAAGCATTGCAAGCACAAAAAACTACTCAAGCACAAGATCTATTACAACAACAAGTGACAAAAGCACAAGCATAGGCACAACTTCTTGCACAAAGACAAGTAACGCAATTGCAAGCATTTCGACAAGCAATTAAGCAATATCAAGAGTAGCAAGAAGCAACCGAATTAGCAGCCCAACAACAAGCATTGTTGGAACAAAAAAAAGCACAAGAAGTTTTGTTGGAACAATAGCAAGCACAACAACAAGCAAAAATATTAGCGCAACAACAACAAGATCAACAATAGGTGTTGTTCATACAATAGCAGGTGGAAGCCTACCTAGCTCGACATAACATACAAATACCATCAAACAACACACCAACCAACCCACCCATCCAACCCATAATTGCACCTCAAAACACCTTCATCCCACCCCTTGATCCGCAAAATGATGTGACATCACAAATCAAGTTGCTCTTGCAACAAGTGCCTAATCTTCAATCAGGGCGAACAACAAAGAAACCATGCAACTTGTGTCCATATCCATTTGATAGGAGCCTATTAATGAAACCATTCCCCAAGGGATTTGAGATCCCCAAATTTGACAAATATCAAGGGATGGGAAACCATGAAGATCACATCAAGGTATTCCAGGTTCATTGCATGGAAGTCACATATGACGATACTTATCTAATGTGACTATTTCCCAGGAGTTTGGCAGGCAATGCCATGGAATGGTTCTCTCACTTATGTTTAGGCATTAGAACATTTCAAGAAATTATAGATGCATTCATTAAAAACTACGCATGCAACATTGCAATGGATGTTAGTCTAGAAGAACTCTCAGCTCTGAAACAAGGAAAGGGTGAATCATTCACTTCATTCCTACAACAATGGTGATCCAAGGCCAATCAGAGCAAGTGGACCATGTGAGAAGAACAACAAGTTTGCACCATCATCGCCAACCTTGACGGCCTCTTGGAATTTCATCTAAAGGTTCAAGGCATCACCACATATGAAGAGTTGATCCCCAAGGCGCTCAGCATCGAAAGATCCCTTATAACTCAACCAACATGATCAATTTCATACCTTGACCAACAAAACAAATGCCCACCCTCCAATTACAATGATAAACCTCGCATGTGGGAAAGGAACAAAAATGTTACTAATGATGGTGTCATTGATGCTAAGGTGGTCATTAGTGCCCCTCACTAACATACACTTGCACCACAAATCCAAATCCAACACCAAAATAATCATCACACAATACAACCACCAAACCACAATCTAAAAATCAACAATCTCAATGATCAAAGGGGAACACCCTAACAGAACAAGAATTATACCAACCGAAAGTACACTACTCTGGGAGAACCATTAGAAGTTATCATGAAAAAGCTGATAGATGAAAAAATCATTCAAGCTCCTACCTTTGAAAATTACCAAGAACTAGATGTGAAACCTCGTTGGTATAATGAGAATCAACTTTGCGAATTCCATAAAATCAAAGGCCATACCACAAATAGTTGCATGATATTGAAAAACATCGTTCAAGATCTCATCGATAGAAGAATCATAAATGTAGAACAACCTATAGGAAATCAGGATCTTAAGATATATACAAATCTGATGCTGAATCATGGCAACAAAGGGAATAAAAATGATAAAGGGAAAGGAACCCACTCAAATGTAAATCATGTGTATGAAATTGTCGTTGCCTCCCTAGATGAATATTGCATAGTCATCACCATTAAAGGCACCCATGCTGATTGTGGAATCACCACAAGAGGCAAAAATGTTACTATCACAGGATCATTCTAGAAAAATAGAGCCCCTACATCTAGACCTAACCCTAATGGCTACAATGTCCTAGATCAACTCATGAGAATGCCAGCACAAATCTCCATCATGGAGTTGCTAAAAATCTCATTTTCCCATAGAAAATCCTTGAAGAAGCGTTGGCCTCATCCACTACCTCACAGATCTTGATGCAGAGCAATTCCAAGCTATGGTCAGAAACATCATTACGTCTAATCTTCTCACATTCTCTAACCAGGATTTCCCCGCTCAACCATCTCACAATCATGCACTTCACTTAGAATTCATAGTACACAAGAGAAAAGTCAAAAGGGTCTTGGTAGATGGAGGTGCGGGATTAGATATTTGTTCTCTTAACCTCATCAAACAATTGAAAATCCGAGAGGACTCTATTGAAAAAGGAAAATGAATCACAATAAGAGCATATGATGATCAAGAAAGAGTTTCCCAAGGAATGATCAAACTCCCTATTCAAGTAGGGCTAGCTCTCATGGAAACCACTTGTCAAGTCCTGGACCTTGACTTACCATATAACATCCTTTTGGGATGTTTGTGGATTCATACAATGAAGTAGCATCTACTTTCCATTAGTCTGTGAAATTCACACATGAGGGACAAGAGGTCACCATTCACAGAGATCCCGAACCTTTCTAATAGTGCAAAAATCTTGAAGCAAAGTATTAAAAAATCCCCCAAGTACCAAAAAATGATGAGGGCCCATCCACACCATACATCGATCCTGCCACCCTTGCATCCACTTTTGTGAAAAAGACACCTGCCACTCTCGCCATTCCCACTATTTCTAACATTAAGCTTATCATCCAGGATGACAGTTGTGGAAGCTACAAGCTCCCTAACAATGATTTTGTGGTAGGAGAGTTACCACAATCTCCTAGATCACAAGGATGTCCACAAGAAAACCAAGCTTCCACATCACAAATGTCTCTTGAAGACTATCCCAAATTCACAAGATGGGGAGACCTTGGCGAGGAGGTTATTGAGATAGATCCATCACATATGCTATATCAAGATGAAAGACTAGTACCTAAATTACCAATGGGTAATAGAAGCAAGGGTCTGCAAATGATGCTCACAATGGGCTACGATAGAAATCAAAGACTAGGGCAAAATGAAAAATGGGCTCATAATACCTATCATGCCAAATATGTGACCGATAACAAACCTTGGCCTTGGGTGTATCCCTCTGAGTACAACCATATGTGGCCAAAGTCCTCTGGTTAGAATGGTTCATATTCCTCCTCAGTCAACTACAGCAGAAGTATGCTTACCAATATCCACAGGTAGAGACATACATAACTTTATAACTGACATTTATAATAGTAGTGATGATGAGGATACCATGACCAATCTACCTAGGTTATTTAAGGATACCGTCCTTTGCATGATTTGCATCCTCTCCTTTGAAAAAAACCATCAAAATCATGAGATATGTTTAGTATATCCCCAACTCATCGACTACGACCAACGAGGATCGCCAGTTCTTGATACGTTCAAAAACGATGAGGCACTCTCAGAATTCATGGGACATTCCAAAGGGAGACCATAAAGCAGGGTTTATAATAGAGTTGGACACACATGCCTATTGTTGGGACTTAAAATTTCATACAAATTTTAAGTCCCCATATTCAAAAAGTTAATTTTAACACTCAGGAGTACAGTTGAAAAATCTGCTCAAGTGGCTCACCTTGAAAAATCACAAAATGAAGTTAGTACAATTTCAAGCGAAATCCCTTTGTAGACATGTTCATCTATCATATGGGAGTATCTCTAAATTTTTTTCAGCTTCATATTATTTGTTTTGACAAAGTTTCAGAAGGACAAGTTGAATGGTTTTTGAGAAAATTTGCTATCAGCACAATGAAATATGTTAAAATGGTAAAACTTGAGGGTGAATATTAAGAAAATGGATGACGATAATGACATATTGATTGGTGTCTTCAATTCTCTACACCAAAGTATACGTCCATGCCAATTTTTAGGTCTCCATGGCATCATTTGATATTTTTGCAAAGCCAAAACCAAATGAATTTTACACAGTTTGGAAACTGCATTTCTAGAATAGCTACAACATGGTCAACTTTGGTGTTTGATATTTCATGAACAGAGATAGTTGGTGAAAAACCTCTTGTACACATGTTCACCATACCTAAATGAGCTAATATACAAATTTATAGCTTCTCAAGATCACATTTGATATTTTTTTTAAAAGGGGCAAATGAAAGGTTATAATTGAGTTTGACAGTGGTAATTTTTAGAAAATGCTGAGTAAGCAACTTTGGGAATTTATAGTTTGCAATTCCTAAAAATTCATACCAAAACATTTTAAGAGCATACTCTCCTATCACAACTCAACATGTATATGCATTTTCATGGTTGTCGGAGGAGTTCTGGTATGTTTTTTAATTGTTTTGTAATTGCCTCGAGCTAGATTTGGCACTCTAAAAAAGTTGCAAATTTGTAAATTCTAAGGATGACCTAGTTGGTTTTTTGGCTTCAAATATCTCAAATTTCAAATTCATTGAATTTTTAGGTCATTTGGTGCATTAATTTAAAATTTCATTTTTCTCACTACATTCTCCGACAGGGTCAGTTTACAAAGGAAGTACTTTGATTTGGTGAATTGTTCAAAATCCATCAGAAACCCACTTCTAAAATAATTTATCACAGTCCCTTGCAAAATTTTGTGGCTCCAGGATGCTTCGTGTGCCCACAGTGAAATTAATTTATTTGCTCTCCAATCGATATTGAAAATTTCTTTCTAAAGTTCAAATGACATATATTTTAAAACATTGGGTATGTTTTAAAATGAATATGCATGCTTTCAAAACCCTAAAATTTTAGAGTTTTATAAATTTTAAACTTTGTAAAATATTTGGAAAATAAATAAGCAATGAAGAAATTTATCGGCAAGAGAAGGGAGGTCGGAGTAAGTGTTCTCGAGTGAATATGTCATGCTGATGATAATATGATTTTAAAAAATATAACTTCACATTTTCACCAAGGAGGATATAATATGGGAAATTAATTTACTCAATAAATATTTTATGTGAAAGTGCATCAAATTAGGAATATGACATTTTTTGTGAGAAATAAGCAAAGGATTATGAGGAGAGTTAAAATGTAAAATGCAAATGGAGAGTACTTACAATGGTGAGTAAAAATATTTTACTAGGTGAAGTAATCAAATAAGTGATTATCTAAAGATATTTTCATCATGTAAAAATGTAAGTACAACATTTCACTGAAGGATCACAAGAAGGGGGTAATTATTTTACCCAGGGAATATTTTATGCTAAAATGTAAAAGTGGAGGTTTTTATCAAGGAGGCTAAAAGAAAATATACAAATCATTCAGTAGTTAATTTTTTTGGAGAAAAGTGAAAATTTCCAGCAAAGGATCATCACCGAAATTGATTTTTCACAAAAGAGCAAAATGATGAAGATTAGTTTAAATATTTAATTTTCCAAACGGAAATTAATTAAATATTTTATTTTGCCGAAGATAATTCAACAAGGAGCTGCATCAAAATGAAGAGTCACTTTAGGTGGATAATGTGAAGGGTTGTAACCCTAAAATAATGTATATATGTCAAATGAAATCAAAAGAAAGAGATATTAGATTTTTAGGAGAAATAAGTAGGTTAGGTAGTTGGATAGGGTGAACAGTTGCTGAAATAAAACATCATGCTGCATATTATAAAATCCTTTCAAATTATTTAATGGAGAAGAATACATAAATTTGGTGAAATCCTTTTTTGGTGTTCAGTTGTTGTGATACAATTATTTACATTTTTATCTGGTTGTCTCCAACTTGAGGTCTTTTAATCATTTAAATCAATATATCAAGTATATTTCTGATTTATCGAAATGTATTCCCATTTTGTGTGAATTAATCAATTGGTGTCTGCAAGTCAGATTTAAATTCCTTTGGATGAATCATAGTGATTTAAATATTTTTTTTGGATAATTGAAGAAGAACCTGGTAAGAAAATATTCCAGCACAATTTATGCAAGTCATAAATTTAGTGAAGTTTTATGCTAGTCATAGAACCTCATTCTCAAAAGTGCCTAGAAACTAGAGTTAAGCCAAAAAGGGAAACACATATCATTTACCTCTTGACTCCATTATCCTAATAAAAGTAGGCACTGGTCACCAATTCCATTTTAGAATTTTAAAAAGTATTATTCAAATATTTGCATCTCACATTTCAGTAGGAGTAATTAGCAAGCTTTCATCTATTACATTTGTGCCATCATAATAGATCCATCAATTTAATCAATTCATACAACCTTAATTCTGCTTTATTCATATGGGTACACCTGCCTAGGTCTAGCAGCACCTGAAGAGTAGAAGGTCTAAGCCATTTGGCCTTGTCTGTTACCCTAAAATGTACCAAGAGATTGGCAACCTCTTGAGGCATTTAGCCTACATTTTTTAGAGTTAAAACCTATTATGGGGAAACAATTGAATCCCTCACTCACAAAAGTGAGAAATTAAGAATAATATCCAAGTCCTTGAGTGAAAACCACACTGTGGCACTCTCTAACCAGAAAAAGCAAAAAGAAAAGACACATCCAATGGTGAAAACCTCCTTGAGGACCTTGAGGATGGGGGATTCAATCTTCCTCTGAGAGCTATTCATCAAGAAAAGTTAGCAGTCTTGGCAGAAAAATGCAATCTGGTCAACCTAGGAATAGAGGAGACCCCACATATCACATTCTATGTGGAATCACTACTATCAAAAGAGCAAGAGCTCCTAGCAGCCTTCCTAAGGGAAAGAAAAATAAACTTTGCATGGAGTTATGCTAACATGCCAAGCCTTGATCCAGAAACCGTAGTCCACCACTTAGTAGTATATCCAAAAGAAAAGCCTATTAGATAAAAGCTTTGAAAAATGCATCCTTAGATCACCTTATTGGTCAAAATGGAGCTAAAAAAGTTGTTAGATGCAGGATTCATCTGGTTGATAGATTATTGAGAATGGGTATCAAACTTGGTACTTGTTTCAAAACCTAATGGAACCATTAGAATCTGCACACACTTCCGAGATTTGAACAAAGCATGTTCGAAAGATGAGTTCCCACTTCCAAATATTGACATGATAGTAGATATGACACCAGGACATGAGATGCTATCACTAATGGACAGATTTTTTAGGATACAATCAAATCATGATAGCAAAAGAGGATCAACATAAGACAACCTTCACTTGTCCATGGGGGACTTACTACTGGAACATGATGCCATTCGGCCTAAACAATGTAGGAGCAACATACCAAAGGGCCATGAAATTGATATTCCATGTGATCCATACGATAGTTGAAGACTATGTCGATGACATCCTAGCTAAATCTAGAAAAAGAAAAGATCACATAGCAACCTTAAGTGCTATTTTTAATAGATTGGAGGAGTACAAAGTTAGACTAAATCCCAAGAAGTGCATCTTCGGCGTACAATCAGGTAAATTGCTAGGATATATAGTGTCCATGAGGAGTATCAAGGTGGATCCAACAAAGGTGAAAGCAATTCTAGAAATGGAAGCACCAAAGACATTAAAAAAATTGAGAGGCCTCCAAGGAAGACTTCAATCCATTCAAAGATTTATAGTGCAATTGGCGGATAAACAGAACCCATATTCTTACCTACTCCACAAGGGAGTAGTGTACAAATGGGATGCCAAGTGTGAAGAGGCATTTAACAAAATCAAAGAATATCTACTAACACCACCAGTCTTAATGCCACCCATCCTAAAGAAACCATTGATCTTATACGTATTAGCAACAACAACAACCCTTGGAGCTCTCCTAGCTCAGCATGATGAAAATGGAATGGAAAGGGATATCTACTATATCAGTAGAACAATGGTGGGGCATGAACTAAACTATTCATTCATGGAGAAGGCATGCCTAGGAGTAGTGTTTGCATCACAAAAATTCAGACATTACATGTTGGCACACATGATAAAGCTTATCACCAAAATTGATCCCCTCAAATATCTATTATCAAAGGAAATGCTCATGAGAAGAATGGCCAAATGGGTGATGATATTGTCAAAGTACGACATTGAGTATGTTGAGTGGAAAGCAATCAAGGGTTAAGTTATTGCAAATCAACTGGTAGAGGCCCCAATCTATTCAGAGAACCCTCCCATCTTAGAATTTCCTAATGAATCCATTTTTAATCTCAATATAGTTGACCATTGGAAACTATACTTTGATGGTTCATACACATAGCATGGAACAGGAGTCGACATATTCTTTATCACTGCATAGGGGGATTGCATACCAAGGTCTTATAAACTGGCATTTCCTTCCACTACAGAATACGAGGACTTAACCTTACGTCTCAAAATGGTAGTGCAGTGGAATATCATAGCTCTAGGGTATACAGGGATTCTCAATTGATCATAAATCAAGTGAATGATGAATACCAAACCAATGACGACAAGCTCACTCCATACATGAAATTGGTGGAGACTCTAAAATAATCGTTCATTGAAATCCTGTTTGAGAAAATTCCTAGAGCCAACAACAGAGCAAAAGATGCCATGGCAACAATTGGGTCCCTACTAGACATCCCTAACAATATTCCAAAATATGAATTCCTGATAGAGCAGCTTCTCGTGCTTCCATTTGAGGTACCAGAATCAAAATTTGTGTGTGAACTAGTTGGTCCCGGTGATCTTTGGTACCATGAAATCTATACATATCTCCACATAGGAGTCATACCCACTGATTTACCCGCAAACCTAAAGTGAACCTTTGTAAAAAAGGCATCTAGATTTGTCATCCTAGGAGATACTCTATACTATAGGAGCATAGAAGGAACCCTACTATGCTACCTAAATGCTAAGGAGGCATTAACCGCTCTAACTAAAGTACATAACGGTATCTGTGGGTCACACTCAAGTGGAATGACCATAGCTAAGAAACTGTTGAGGATGGGGTATTATTGGCCCACAATGGAACAAGAAGCATATGACTATGCCAGAAAGTGCCTACAATGTCAGTAGCATGGGGACCTCATCCATGCTCCACCTCAAGAGGTTCATCCTATCCTCACACCATGGCCCTTTTCATAATGGGGCCTCATTCTCATTGGAAAGATAACTCCAAATTCATCTAATGGCCATAAATCCAAAAAAAATAGAAAAAGGATAAAAAATAATAAAGAGAAAAATCATCCTCTAGTGAAAACCACTTTGGTGGCACTTTGGACAAGTACCTTGGTGAAAACCTAACAAACAGGCACCTTGTGTAAATAAGCACTTTTCATCTACCAGGATCTTTACAGATTGTTCTACATCATCCATCCATTTCACTTCCATCATCCATCACATTCAAATCTCCATCCATCACTCATGTCCACTCGCATTCGCACCATAGCTTGGTCCTGTTTTCGTATCATGATCCCTCCTAGTACTACTCGACCCATCCTCACGGTTAGTTTGTCCTTCCTTTATCGGAGTAGTCTATTGCATCATGCTAGGGACATGTTCTCATCATATTAGATTCGTGTATGTTCTTAAAGCCCTAAATATCAAAAAATCTAAAAACATTAGAAAATCACAAAATCCAAAAACATAAAAAATTATTAAAATCCCAAAATAGGTCAAAAAGTCATTCGAAAAGTCAAAAAATAGAGTCATCTTGTCAAAATACGTCATATCTAAGCTTGAACATAGGCAAGGTTGATCTTTGATCATCCCCCAAGACACTTAGCTCAGTCCCTTAGGCGTCCGTCGCAAAAAACTGACATTTCATCATGTATATCTTCATTGGTAAATCGGTCAAGTCGTTAGTCAAACTACGTGGTCTCTACGTGTATAACATAGGAAAACCTAATCTGTTGATCAGCCCCCAAGGCCCCTAGGATAGGTCTTTAGGTTAGTCTCTTGGTCAAAATCATAGAAAACCCCAAAAACATTAGAAAATAAAAAATAAAAAGATTTGAAAATCTCAAAAAATACTAAAAAATAGCCTCAAAACATTTTAAAACTCCAAAAACATCCAAATATTGGAAAAAAATCCATCCATCTCATCTCGTTTGCACCCGCAATAACACCATCCATTATAAATTGATCATCACCCTCAACCTTTGGTGAAACAGTTAGAAACAAGTCTAGTAGCTTAAAAATAAAACTCAAAAACATCAAGTCTCAAGTTTAAGTCAGTACGTAAGCAAGTTGGTCAATCCTTTGTGTCGATAGTCCATCATCCTAATAGTCCCATATCAATCATCTGATAACATCATGTCCTAGGATGAATCCTTCCTACAATGGGCATTATTTATCAGAAAGAGCACTTTGGATAAATGAAATGACGTGCCGCTATCCACTAACCTGTCCTAGGATGTATCCTTTCTACAATGGGCATTATCTTTTGGCAATATTTTTGGTTCTCATCCTTAAAAACACATTTCCCTTTTGGTTAGTGGTATTGAAGAACATCAACTTGTTTGTGTGCTTTATCTTTTTCTTTTGACTTATCATATTGTGCTCAGTCCAAGGACCTCTCGATGATATCCGAACGAAGGATTTAGAGAGATAGGAATGGGGCAACAATCATTATCCTTTTTTTTGTTGTGCTTGTTGGATGTTCTTGTAAAATAACTTGGTGAATACTTGCTTTGTTAGATATGTATAGAGGATTTTTTGGACACCTTGTTGACTATTGCATTGATTGGTTATACCTTTCCGTCTTTTGGTCTGAGATGTTTGAAACTTCTAAAGTGCATCCTAGCAAGGTTTCCATATGTCAGCTGTGAACAAGAATACTCCTATCTATTTTTTGAGTCAAAGTCCATCACACTAAGTACCACGTCATCCTGGTCCTTTATACCTTGATGCATTGTACTAATGCGTGTTATCAAACATAAGGCAAGTGACCCTTTTAAAATCCCAATTCTTGAGAAGCAAATCATCCATCTATCATCATCATTTCTTGTCATCATCTCTCATAAAGTTGGCTTGTTGGAACCTCTTGTCATCATCTAATGTATTCTTGTCCACACTAACATCATGTCATGAATAGTTAATCATCATCACCAGTGCATCCATCCTGCATCCACAAACCATTAGTATTCTGCATATCATCTCACATGCATGTTCATCATCATAATATAGATATGTTCATCTAAGCATCTACATAAATCATACATTTTCATAATCATAGCATATCACATCATATCATCATTTAAGTTGTTTAAGATAATATAGATATGATATTCTAAGCATCTTAAAACTATCTCATTTGCATTATCATCATAACCATCCATCTTGAACCTCTTTATCGCGAGATCGACCCTCAAATTGAATTTTTTCGCTCCATCTCTCAAGGGGGCAATGCACTAGTGCACTTCTTTCTGCTGGGGAATCCAAAAACTCAGAATTTTTTTGAATTTTAATCGCAGCAAGTTTATTCTTTGAACCAACGCAACAAGTACATTGCTTCAAAGAGAGGAAAAATGTAAACACGCAAAATATGAATACATGTCAATCCAATAGTTTAATCAAACAAACTTCATTTAATCAAATCTAACATTTCATCCTTCAAATTAAATAAATCCACTTCATCATCACTTCATTTAAATAAATCAATCAAATCCTACCATTTCATTAATTAACCTTTATCTTGCATCATCCTTTAATTAAATAAACCAAAATTTATTTAATTAAAATACTAAAAACACCTTCCATCCATTTTTTATTTAAATAAATCAAAATATTTAAGTCAAATAGGTCAAAACCCCTAAACATCATCTAATCTAATCTAATCCTAATTAGCCTAATCTAACCACCCATCACATCCTCTAGCTTTTCCCACTTGTACCAATAACTCATTTTAACTCATTTATAAATTCATCATTTTCTTTCAACTTGGCATAAAAAATGGAATATTCTCTCAAGTTTGAAAATGAAGACAAGTTGACTTGTCCCTTTTTAACATTGTAATAAATTCTCTATTTCAGTTCCCCTACTCAACAGCCATTTCACAATTTCAAATTTGAATCTCCCTCTCTTGGGCACATTGGCCAAAACTTACACATTCCTCAACCTATCATAATTTGACAAGTGGCCTCATCTCATTAGTCAAATCTTTGTCCCACATTCATCCATTTGGATATTTCTCTCATCAAAATAATCTATAAATGGAGGGCTGATTCTTCATCAAATCATCTACACTCACATGCAAAGTTACTCTCTTAAATTGAGAACTAATTTTGCTCTTCACCATTGCATTTCATCATTTGAGTTTTAGCAAGGATTGGGAAAGGGTCATTGACACATTTGACACCAATCCAATATGGAATAGGTACTTTGTCTTTCTTTTGGAATGTATTTTGATCCCTGGGTATGTGCAGGATCATCATGCAGAAAACAAGCCCTTAAGTGGCCAAAAATTCAGAAAAATCAGTGTTAGGCAACTTGACGTAAATATTTGAATAAGTTATCTATATTATTTCAAAAGATGTAAGAATAGAATTTGTAGAAAATTGAATTTAGTTTCTAAAATACTAGGTTTATTTAAAAATAAATAAAATCTATTTGGTGAAAATTTGAAATTTTAATGCAGTAGTACTTAAATTTTAGGGAAAAATAAGAAGTAGGTAATGCGACCACCCTAACCATAATAAAATGATAATATTTTTTTGTAAGATTTTATATATAAGTAGAGGACTCATGTCCGATGTGATGCATATTTTGTTGTAATTTGTTTCGTAAATAATTAATTATGAATTTTTATTACAACTTTTAGAAAATATAAAACTTCCCAACCACCTTAACTTGGTCAAAACTTCATGATTTTTATTTTTTTTAATCCTATAGTATGTGAAGCATAGAATGTGATGCATATTTTAGATTCAAAAAATATGATAATGTTTGAAAGTTATAGATGTTTTTCAATCAGCCTATCGATCGGAACTTTAGTCATAATTCTAATAGAAAATGAATAATAATTATTTATTAAATTCAAATTAAATCATAATTTATATTTTTGGAAAGCTGAGAATCTCCTCTAAAAACCCTTTTCGTTTCATTAATTTTGGGTGAAAAAAAGTCGTCAGCCACATACCCTACAAATACCCATAATATTGCCACTTTTTGGCACACCATGATCCTGCACATACCCCCCTATTCTTATTTGTTGCATTTGTTGAGCATTGACATTGTTATTTCATAGAGGTATTCATGGATTTGCATATATGTAACTAACCCCACTAATGAGTGTTTGAGATGGTTCATTTCCAGATTTATAGAACTTCAGATAGGATTTACTTCATGTTTTTCCATAGATGCTTTAGTTATCTTGTTATCATATTGCATTTTAAAAGCATATTAGATTATCTCATATGGATGTTGAATATTTTCTTTGGTTTGAAATACTAATCATGCTTTGTGTGTTAGGATTTTAACCATTTGCAGATTTTGATGTCCACATAAATGGCGCTAGAAGGAGGGGCCTATTTGAGTCTTAACATCTATTTTGTGTTTTGATTAATGTTTTTTTTTTTTTCCATGCAATCATATATCTGATATACATTTTTTTTTTTTTGTAGAATTGTGTTTATGTTTATAGAAGTAACCTAACTTACATGCATGCTGAAAGTTTGTTCTATTTCTATTTTTTTGATAACCCCGTAGTTGTTGTTTCACATTTACATTTAAACTATATTTTTGAGAATAAAACAAACAAAAAAAAAGGGTTGTTGATAGATGATATCATATTTGGTAAAAGTTTCTATTTCTATGCTACTCGTGAAGGTTTTTTAAATCATTTTCCAAATAAATCTACCATTGTTTTCTATTTCCATATATATAGATTTATCATTTATATATTTTTGGACACTATGTCTTTGTTCCATTTTTAGAAGCCAATATATTAGCAATAAGAGGACCATCCCTTGAACACACTGAACTGTGGACATAAACATCATTTTCTATAGCATCAAATGTACCCTTGCCTTCAACAACATACACCTTTGTTTTAAACTCCTTTTCAAGATAGTAAATAGATGGTGAAGGAGTTAATATAATACAATTGTTTTTTTTCCTACCTAGTGAATCACTTAGCAATCTTGTGAGCTCATAGGGTTGAATTTGTGTATAGCACCTAGTGGAAGCAAATTCTGGTTGAACTTTTGATGAGTCAATCTGAAAACTGCACAAACCTCATATCTTTAGTAGTGTATAGACACATGTCTATTTGCTAAAGCATGCTATTACTTTCTTTTTGATGGGGACCATGTGGGTCAGTTGTGATTGTAAGTGTGTCATATGAGCCATTTATTACCAAAAATAAGCCCACTGACTATCCTCTCTATCAAATTTTCCTGGCATAAACCACACATTAACTAACAACTATCCTACTCATCTACTTTAGTCACCATCTCTTGTTCTAGCATCCATCAAAATTTATATTTACATTTTGGCACACTAATCAAAATATTGCAAGATTATTATCATTGTCTTGTGGTAGGTGGGCAATCAAAATTTATATTTTAGTGCATTAATCAAAATAATCTTTACGCTTTTGATGGATGTCCATACCTAGTTCTAAAGCTTCCATCTATGCACAACTAGGGAGAATGTTGGAACGATTGTAGGATTTTTCCTTTACACCTGCTAATTGCATTCGCTTGGAAGCTTATTTTCTCTATCGTTGGCTCTTTATGTGTGTTGGATGAACTCTACACCTGTCAAATGCATTTGCTAAAAATTTTCTAAAGCCTTTTTTTGCATATCCTGCAATTACTACACAATTACTGCACTTTATGAGATCACGTCTCTCTAAGGTAGTCAAGAAAACAATTCACATGCCTGGTCTCATTTTTCTACGATATTATGTCAAACAGTTCATATGACTTGTCCATGCATCCACATTTTGCATGTTGATCTATCATGGAAGGTGCGATTGTAGCATCTAAATCATTTTTTTTTATCAAGAGCCTTTATTTCTAAATAGACATCCACACGGTCCAATCCCAAATCTCCCATTTTGGCACAGGCACGAAAATCATAGTCAATAGGTCAAAGCAATGCTTACAGTCATCGAATGTGGTTCTTCTAGTCAATAAGGTAGGCAAAGTCTTAGAAGCAAATAATGGTGTCATAGAGAACTCTTCTTGGGCAACAAACTTTTGTAATCTCTTTGGGTAGTAGGAATGACAAAGAAACTTCTAAGACACTCTTTAAATGCATTCATAAGTGATGCATATCTACTTTAGTTGTGAACCATTTATTGCTCTTGAAGGAATACATATGATGGGAAAACAAACACATTGGGTGAGATTTGTTGCAACAGCCACACGATGTTCTCCATTTAATGCATTTTTTTAAATTTTTGGCATTCAATGTGAGCCTTCATCGAATCCATCTCAATGAATGTAGATTAACATCAAATGGAGAGTCACTATTTGAGTGTGCATGATATGTTTGAAATTTGAATTTAGAAGTAAATTCTTTTTGAACGCTCTATTTAATAGCGTGCTCACTTATTCCTCTCATTTATTTGTTGGGTGAATGTGTTGGCATATTTAATTTTTGAGCTATTTCTTGTGTGAATGTGCTAGCAATATGTTCTACATTTTTCCTTTGATCTGATTAACAAAAATCAGCCAGCGACATTGAAACTAAAGGATTGATCATTTATTTTTGTCTTTGTTTTTCTACCAAGAAATTATTTCTACCAGTTTGAAATTGCTTCACCGTGTGGTACCTATTGCAATCAAAATATTTCATATTAAGGTGATGGTTGTTAATTGTCCATTCCTTTTACCATTGATTTTGGAGAAATTTTGTACTTGAAATAAATGTTTCTTTCTAATTGCATCAAGCCCACTCAATACAAACAAATTGCACTTCTTCAGCCTTTACAATCTTTATTCCTATAATGGTGTCAAATCAATAGCAACTCTATCATCACTTTCTCTTCTTTGTGTACAAACACAAGAAAGGATTCTCCCAATCCATGTTGCTAACATAGTTACTATATCAACAAAAGTGATGTGACTGTTCTCTATGCTGCTTGAAATATAGCCTCTAACTACCACGAAAGATGCGATGTCATCCATGGGCTCCACATTAGTAGCATTTAGAAGCTTCTCATACACATATTCTAAAAGATCACTTACACATAAGGAATTTATGATTTTAATTTGATATCAACACCCATTCAATTTGTCTGTCTGTATGTTTGGAGGAAGTGAATGTTTGATTTTATGGCAATTCCAGTGGCATGACAGGACATCCAAATGTTGACCATAAATGAAGCAATAACCTACATGTCTAGATCATATTGGATGTAGTTTTTAAAGTCTTTTCTAATGTGCAAAACAAAAACTCACGGCTAGTTCACAAAGGTGTTTGAAGAAATTGCCTTTCTTTCGTTTTGTAGTTTGTGAAAGAAAATAGACTTTGCATAATGAGGGAGGTGTGCATAAAGAAGGTTGAATTTGGAATCGAGAGAAAGTAATCATATTGGAGTTAAATAAAATTAGGAATTGAACTTGAAATCAACAAAAAGTGTTTTTAAATGCTTTAAAAAGCTTCTATTCTATGCTTTAGTTTTCTATTTTAGAACAACTTGCTTCAAATTTGGGTGTAAAATCAATCATTGTTAGATTATTTTTCAAAGTTGTGCTAAAATTAAACATTATAAACTGACTAAACTTTACTTTTGGGTTAAAATTAAACAAATCAACTTCACACCTCATTTTGGTGCTTTAAAAAGAATCAAAATCATTTCTTTGAGGCTTAAAATGAGCATGTGTTTTTCATGTTTCATAATCTCTTATACAAAGTAATATCATTTAAAAGGGTTTATGCACTTCCCTCGTGCTTCACAATGACCTTGAGAATCAAAAGTATTTTTTATGACATTAAGTTGCATAAAAGATTGCCTCCACATCTCATTTTGGGAACTAAAATTGAACAAAGCTTGTGACTGTGAGTTAGGTATATTGTATGTGTTCTCCCTTTGTTTCTAAATGAAGGTTGATCAAACTATAGATGTTCTTTGTCGCTGTTGTTTACCTTTAGAGGGGTCTGCCTAAGAGACACATCCGAAAGGAGAACTCAAAGGTGAATCCAACTAGTTTTTCATTTGGGCCGGTATATAATGGATAAGACTAAACTATCAAGTCCTTATGGTATGTAGGCCTTAGTGGTATAGTGTCTTTAGAATGGGGTAATACCATAAAAAGTATAAGAGCCCCTAGTAGTATTTATTAAAGCCTTTAGTGGCTTGTTGGATGCTCACAAGGTGCCATGTCCCTGATGTCCCGTCATTAAGAACCTTGTTTGTAGTATCCAACTATTCCATCCAAAGAGTTTATCAAAGTAGTGCATTGGAACTTAGATTCCAATAAGTTACTTGCCATGTTTGATCTTGGTTAAAATATAGAGGTTAATACTTCATTATTAACATACCTATTATCTATTTTCCTTGGTTGCATGTAAAATCATCCCTTCTACTATGTAGGGCATGAGGCAAGCCCACAAAGAAATATGTACCAAGTGAGCTAGGATGTTATATTGTTTGCGAGTCAGTTTGAAAACATAGTGCTTGTATTCAAAACATTGAAACCAACATTCAATGAATCATCAAAATTTCAAACCCTTTGGGAGGAACAAATATCTTTGAAAATTACATGCGTTACTGCTTGTCCCTAGGGGTTCTTATTCCTAGAAGCCTTCTAAACACTAAGACCTATATCTCAATCTGTTCATTTCAAATTCAACAATAGGAAACTATGCTCTTGAAACCTTGATTTTCACATAATGGACCTTGTGGAATGAAAAGGAATTGAGACATAGACATTTAGTTTTAAAACTAAGCAAGAAGTGTGTTTGTGGTAAAAGCAAGTCATTAACTAAGATTAACTCAAATTGAACCCCACACATGTGCTTGTTTATCTTTTTATCATCTTTTGAGACAATATTGGTCTTTTGGTTTGAACTACTCTTTGAGAAAAGCATGTTCTTCAATATCCTGGTCTAGTAAACAAAGCCTCTCGAAGTCTCTTAGGGTCAAAATAAAAAATTTCATCCATCTCCCAAACATCAAAATCAAAATCACCTCACAAAAAATTCTTGAAAATATTTAAAAAATCCCTTATGCTAAACTTTGGGCAAATCATTTGAACCAAATAAAAATCATCTCATTTTATTAAATGTATGTAGATGAATCCTTCGCCACATATTTAGTCAAATTATCGGTCTTTGTGAACAAGTCTATCCCTTAATAACATCCAGCATCTTGTGGTTTATGAGTTCACTATCTAAAATCCAAAATAAGATCAAATCAAAATCATCTTGTTTGGTTAGGTGTGTTTATATGAATCCTTCTTTACACATTTAGTCAAATTAGAATCTTGTGGATAAATTAACTTTAGGACAACATCCGACCTCTTAGAGTTTATGAGTTCACTATCCAAGTCAAATCAAACCAATCCAAAATCAAATCAAAACATCAATCCAATTCCTAAAGTTTAGTATCCTCTTCAAGGTTTCCTAAGAGTTCTAATCATTCATCAATCATCCATCTTTCATATCTCATCACCATCCTTTTGATCCTTAAAAATATTATACTTTCTTTTTTTGTACCTAGAGTTTGGATCAACCCAAAGAATTGGAGGTTCACCTCTCGCATTCTTGAAAATTGATCCTTATTTTATGGTCCAAACTAGACCTCAACACAAGATGAACATGGAAAATAAACTTGATCCATACATCATGAGTAATCCGAATCAACTAAACTTTCAAAGCCTTACAATGTTGATTGATTATCAACACTCACATCTATACAATCCGTACATGGGATCATTATCTCCTACAAACCTCGAAGGTACAAATGTGAGTATGCCCAGTCAAAAGTTTGGAACACCTTTCCCAATGATAGATTTAAATCTAATTCCAAACTTACAAATCTATCAACCAAACAATCAATGCATGAGTCTTCCACAAATCAACATTATCCCACCAAATCCCTACATGCCAAATGTGAATGTACCAAGTACAACTTTACCAAACATGAACATTTTGAATCCAAACTTGGTAATCTTTGGGATGGATATGTTTGTAAATCACACAAATGTTGTTCAAAATCCAAACACAATGATAACAACTCCATGTATTAATTGAAGTCAAGGTAACACCATACAAAATCAAAGTAACCTAAATTAAGGAAATGTGATTCCCAACACCAACAATGTTCAATTTCAACCTATCATGTGCCAAATCTAAACATCATCCTAGGTCAAAAAATTGTAAAAAAATAAATTTTCCATGATCCCATTCAAAAACAACAAGTATGCATCCCAAATCTTCTTGAACAAAAACCAAATCAACTATATCAAGGGAGTCAAGATCAAAATAGAGATCAAATTTGGTGAGATTAAATTGATACACTTAGCAAAATAGTTGAGTCATTACGCCAAGAGACATCTCCACCACCATTACCCATATCAACATCATTCCTTGGTTTAGGGATTCCCCCTTTACCTAGCACCAATCACTCCATCCAAATCAATCCAACTAACAACAATCAAGCCATCACATCATATCCTTTGAATATACTATCAATATTGCACCAATAGATGGTATCTAATACATCAATCCTGAAAAATCAAAATATGGTCTCATAAGGATCTATCACCTCGGTCATTTTGACCATTCCTATCACCTCGATCACTCCAACCACCCCTATCACACCCATCATATCTCAAAACCTCACGATCACTCCAAACGTATCTCAATGAATTGTCACTACATCCAACACAATTCCAAAACCACCATTTCCATCATCACCCACACCACTCCTTGGCTTAGGGATTCCCCCTTTACCAAGTATCAACCAAACCAACATCCCAAACATCAATCAAAACATCATGCCAAACTTTCAAAACTTGTCATCAACATCGCAATAACAGACGAAAAATGCACAAGCAATCACAATATCATCAACCACCCCCATAATATCTCAAAACATGGTCTCTCAAGGAACAATCACATCAATTACACCATCCATCACTTAAATACCAATCATCAATATGATGACACCTCTTATCACCACAACAAGCACTATTCCAAAACCACCTCTACCACCCCACCACACAAACCAAACACATCAAACCAATACAACATTGCATTGCAAGCCACTTATCAGAAGGCACTCCAACAAAATCAAAATCGACGAGCTGTACAACTAGCTGATCAACAAGCTGCACAAGATACTCAAGTTTCCCAAGCCACACTACAAGTCCAACAAGCATAAGCCCAGGATCAAGTACAAGCACAAGCTCAAGCCCAATACCAAGCCCAACAAGCAAATGTTGTTTAAAATCCCAACAAAATGTTAATGACTCCATGTATCAATCCAAGTCAATGATCACATAATAAAGACCTATCCATCAACGAACACATGGAAGATATTTCTACCCCATCCGATGATCAACTCACCATACATCAAGAGCCATTTTTTAGTGATTTATTTCAAGGAGTGTTGGAATTATTTGATCGTATTGACATAATCCATGACCCATCAAGCACTGATCATGTTGAAAATGTCTCTACATTGCCTTATGAGTTAGAGGACATATCTCAAGAATTTATTTCAAACCATGATCAAAATCTTTCACCAAGTTCTAGCAGTGATCCTTTCCAAGACATGTTGACTCCCTTTGACCTCATGGTTGCAGATACTAAAGGGATCCTCAGCTCAACATTTGACCTAAGTACACTCAAACATCAAGAGGATATTGAGCCATTTCCCAGGCCTAATGAAGATATCCAAGAACCATTTGTAAGCAATCCATCCTTTGAAACTAACCCATGTCAAGAACTTGATCCAAAGAATGATGAAAGTAACTCTAAAATCATTCAAGATCAAGAATTTGCATATCAAAGATACTACAATGATCTAATGGAAACTCTCCTATCTATAAAATATGCATATACTCCTCCATCTACCCATGTGATGCTTTTTATGGATGGACACATAGATGATCTTCATTTAGAATAGGATTCCTTTAATCCTAACATTATTACAAAAAAAGAGAAAGTTATTGATTCCTATAGTCAAACTGAATTATCAACATTAGGATCAGATATATCCCAAATTCAGACTGAGGACATCAAGGATGAGGATATCTAGCATTATCCACTAAAGGAAATAATTTAGATAGAACAGGATATTCTGGAGTTAGCAGAGTAGCAAATGAAAACAACATCATCTACAATGGTCATTTATCAAAGCATTCTTATTGAACAAGACATATCAAAACAAGCAGAATCAAGGAACGAAGGTGCCACTATCAACATACTAGGGGAAATTATGTCTCAAGAAAACATCAACATAAAGAGCATGAAGAATCCTTATGATTAAATCAATGCCAAAACTACAACCAACCACATCATGAATCTTCATCCACACATCACCCCATCTATGAATTGGGACCAACATCAAAAGAAAGAATTGAATCAAAGTACAAAGAATGTTATCAAAGAAAAAGAAGCCACAAAGAATAATGGACAAATCAAATACAAATGGATACCAAAAAATACAAAGAAAGATCATCCCTATCAAACTCCATCAGTCAAAGAAACTATGGGGAAAAATAAAAAAGGGAAAAGTATCCATCAAAGATGTCCACAAAAGAAAAAGTAGGCTTTTCAAGTGACGTACAAAGTATATCAAGTAGTTGGTCCTAATTCCATGCACACTTTCATATCCACCCACCATTGCTCATCTTCCCAAGTTTGGAGAGTCAAAGGTTCCAATCTGTCAACCAATCCATCTTTTATCCCTAAACACACTCCATCCATGCCTCCATGCATGATATCCAATTCTCATATTGACCATGTATTGGCAATGACCCTTCATCATAAGGATTCAAAAGGAACTCTATCGCGATGCACGCACAAAGATAAAGTTAACTCTGGTATCAACAAAGTAGATCAAGAATCTCAAAATTTGTATTCAAGTGTAGTTATCTTGGTGAAACAACTTTTTCAGGCAGGATATTGATGGTATATCATGACAAAAGCATCTACATCGATGCCACAAGGTGATTCAACATGAGCTTAAAATATTTCAGTAAAAACCAAAAACACCAAAAAAATATGAAAATCCAACAAAAATAGAAAAAGGATTGAAAATAGTGAAGAAAAAAAATTGTCCTCTAGCGAAAACTGCATGGGAGGTGCTTTGGGCAGGTACCATGATGAAAACCTGAAAACATGCATCATGTGTAGAATCGAGCATCTGCGTGCACTATTTCAGGTGGAAGCATCTCATTCCATCTGTAATAAATCTAGCATTTCATCCATCTTATTCATAATAAATCCATTCACCCATGAACCATCTGTCCAATCCATATGCATATATCTACATCCATAGTTTGAGTTATCTTGATCTTGACAAACTTCAGTGCACAGTTTATGCTTGCTTATGGTAAACATCTTGACATGGGCTATTTTCATTTATCCTATCCTATGCAGCATTATTTGAGCCATGAAGCATTATCCAAATAAACATATTCTTTATCCAAAACCTTATCTTATCACAAGATAATCCTTGGCATCCTTTGCATGCTTACCATCCAAGCATACATTCATGGCATTCCATGCATGTCTAGACACTGGGGTAGATATGTACATATTGCTTTGAGAATAAATCTTGATCTATATCCTCCAACTTATGTGGTGATCCAAACATTGGAAAATGTGAAATAAAATTCATCAAACCACTTATGAGAAAAATTCCAAATTACTCGCCCATGGCATATTTTGATGAGAAGACATTCTTTATCAGTCTTCATCTTTCATTAAACATCAATCCAAACAATCAATATCAGTTGCATCTAATGCACCCTTCAAACATCACATCAAATCATTCAAACAAACTTTGTTCCAAAATCAAGCTTCATCAAACATGATCAATCAAATCAAATAAAAAAAACCATCATCTCAAGATAGCATTGTGTTGCTTAACACTATCCTTGCATTGTTGTGCATCCTCAACAATGTTATCATGATCAATCCTGATCATTCAAATCCTTGAATTTTTTGTATCCTCGACAAAGTTATCATCATCAATCCCACATCATCTTGGGATATCCATCTCAGTCCTCATGTTGCTTAACACTATCCTTGCATTGTTGTGCATCCTCAACAACGTTTCATCATCAATCATAATCATTCAAATCCTTGCATTGTTGTGCATCCTCGACAATGTTATCATCATCAATCCCACATCATCTTGGGATATCCATCTCAGTCCTCGTGTTGCTTAACAATATCCTTGCATCGTTGTGCATCCTCAACAATGTTATCATCATCAATCCTAATCATTCAAATCCTTGCATTGTTACGCATCCTCAACAATGTTATCATCATCAATCCATCAACTCGATCAATCAACCTTAGGTTGGTTTTCAACAAAATCACAAATAGAGCACTGATATCATTAGATATATCCATATCCAAATCGTTAATATTTTGAGAAAAATACAAAAACATCAGAAAATCAAAAAATCCAAAAAAAATTCAAAAAATATCAAAAATCCAATAACACTCAAAAAGTCACAAAACATCAAAAACATGGAATCCAAACTACGTTGTGTCTGAGCTTAAACATAAGAAAGGCTAATATTTGATCATCCCCCAAGACATCAAAATCCAAAAACATTCAAAAAATCAAGAAAATTCAAAAACATCCAAAAATCACATCAAAATCCATAAGCATTCATAAGATCTCGAAAAACCCCAAAACATTCAAAAAACCAAAAATCCAAGAACATTTGTAAAATCTTGAAAATACCAAAAACAACCTCAAAACATTCCAAAAACATCAAAAACATCCAAATATTTGAAAAAATCCATCTGTCTCATCTCCCTTTCACTTGAAATAATCAATCATCCATAAGAAACTGATCATCACCTTCATCCTTTGGCAACACAAACAAAAGTAATCACAACAATAAACTAAAGCAAACTTCTAGCACAAGATTAAAATAAAAGCAACAAACCTTTGAATGCAAAATAAAACTCTTGATCAATCACAAACATCTCAATCAACTTTATATCAACAACCTATCAATCAACTTATCAACCCATCATCATCCTATACAATGCATGTCCTAGGATATATCATTCCGACAATGGGCATCATTTTGGATATCACCTTGAATTCTTATCCTATCAAAACACATCCCTTTGGCTCAAGGTATGAAGAACATTGACTTTTTTGCGTACTTGATCTTTTCTTTTGATTTATCTTATTGCGCTCATTCCAAGGACCTCTCGATGATATTTGAATGAAGGATTCAGAGAGATAGGAATAGGGCAATGATCATTATCTTTTGTCTGTTGTACTTTTTGGATGTTCTTGTAATATAACTTGGTGAATACTTGCTTTGTTAGGTATGTCCTAGCAAGGTTTCTCTATGTCAAGTGTGAACAAGAATACTCCTATCTGTTTTTCGAGTCAAAGTCCATCACACTAGGTACAATGCCATCCTGGTTCTTTATACCTTGATGCATTGTATCTATGTGTGTAATCAAACATAAGGTAAGTATCCCTTTTAAAATCTCAATTCTTGATAAGAAAATTATCATCTATCATCGTCATCATCATCATCTCTAATAAAGTCTCATTAGATCATGGACTTGTTGGATCCTCTTGTCATCATCTAATTCCTTCTTTCTTCTCACCACACTAACGTCACATTGCCAATGCATCCATCTTGCATCCACAAATCATTAGCATACATGCATCTCATAATCATAGCATATCATAATCATCCATCTCAACCATCTCACATGCATTGCATTATCATTTGAATCATCATCATAACCATCCATACGTTCATCTTGAACCTCTTTATCACAAGACCAACCCTCAAATCAAATATTTTCACTTGATCTCTCAAGGGGGCAATGTACTAGTGTACTTCTTTCCACTCGGGTATCTGAAAAAAAATCAATTTTTTTTTGAATTTTGATTGCGGCAAGTTTATTCTTTGAACCAACACAATAAGTGCATTGCTTCAGAGAGGGGAAAAATGTAGACAAGTCAAATTGACATCATGCATATTTAACTAATTCATATTCACTTGTCAATTAAATAAACCAAGTTTAGTTGATTAATCTCATAAGGTCACCAATTTAAATTAAATAAATTAACTTTATTTAATTTAAGCCTATCATCATCCTTTTAATTAAATAAATCAAACCTTTATTTAATTAAATATGAAATCACCTTTCATCTCCCCTTGATTTAATTTAAATCCAAATGTTTAAGTCAAATGGGTCAAAAGCATCTATTCATCATCTAAGTTAATCTAATTCTAATTAATCTAATCTAACCACCCATCACATCCTCTAGCTTTTCCCACTTGCACAAATAAATAAATTTATTGATTTATTAATTCATCATTTTCTTTCAACATGGCATTTTTGGAGAATATTCCCTCAAAATTGAATTCAAAAACAAGTTGAAATGTACATCCAACAAACCATTTAAGAGGTCTTACACGTCTCTTACATGTCTTTTGCAAAGGTCAAACTCAACATTTAACTCTCAAATTCAAATTTGAATCTCCCCCTCTTTGGCACATTGACCAAAATGTGATCATTCCTCAACCTCTCACATGATGACAAATGTCATCTTTTATTTGTGGATCTTTAGTCCCACATCCTCCATATTTGGAATTCTTCTATCCTTCTTGGCTATAAATAGAGAGCTCCTCTATTGTTTTAATCCTCCACAATCTTAGGCACAAATACATCATTTTCATTTGAATTCATATCATCTTCATCATGGAGCTTAGCAAGGATTAGGAAAGGGCTTCTTTCCACAGAAGCACCAATCCAATATGAGATAGGATTTACTTCATGTTTTTCCTTAGATGCTTTAGTTATCTTGTTATCAAATTGCATTTTAAAAGCATGTTAGATTATCTCATATGGATGTTGCATATTTGCTTTGTTTTGAAATACTAATCATGTATTGTGTGTTAGGATTTTAACCATTTTTAAATTTTTACGTCCATAAGTTGAATCCCCTTCTTCCCTTTGCAAAGCGGCCTGCTCAACTTCTAAAGCCTTTTGTAGACACTTGCGCTCACACACAAGGTGATTCCTATGACTTCAAGAGATAGAGGTTGGAAGTTGAGATGGAACAAAAGGATCCTACTTAGCCATCAGAGTGTCCATCATAGCTATTTTTGGTGGAGGGAGAGACTCTTGGATGAGAGCAGGAGGGAGAGACTGATAGGAGACTAGAGCAATAGTGGGGGGAATCATCTCTAACACCTCAACATTAGGTCTCTTCTCATTCATTACCTTGGGAGGAAGAGCAGTGGGAGGCCATGGAGGCTAGGAAATAAAGGACTCCCCATGAGGAGCCTTCCTTCTACCATATAGGCAGGGAAAAGGTCTAGGAGGAAAAGTAGGAAGGTCTGATATCTGAATCTTGGCTTTATGCCAAGTAGGCATCATTGGAATTCTTATGCAAAATCTAGGAGTAGCCATCCAAAACTCCTTTCAAAAAGGGGGGCATAAGTGGCACCCTAAGGATGGGTAGGCCTCTCCTTTCCCTTTCAAGAGGAAGAGTAAGTTTGCTATTGCACTACCAGAGGGGTCACTTTTGGCTATCCCTTGCCCCCATTTTTGTACTCTACATAGTTTCGATAAAGTAGGACCATTTTAGGGGGAAGTGGATTGATCGAGGTCGGCTAAAAATGATCCAATGAGTAACCCCCATGGGATACCAATGGTTGATATCTAGTGTCATGCACGACATGCATAGCACCTTCATGGGAGAACATTAAACATTTGTGAACAACGAAAGTGATTTCATTCATGGAAGATAGCCATAGGATTGCCAAATTCACTCTAAGTAGATCACATTCTAGAATAACATCAAAATTTGTATCCATAGCCCTAGGTCCAACTAGGATGGAAAGAGTTATGGCTCAACCATATGGCTTAAGAGAGAGAGAGCGTCATGCATATGGGTATGTGTAGGATCATGATGGGCCAAAAAGTGGCGATATGATGGGTATTTGTAGGGTATGTGGTTGATGACTTTTTTCTTACCCAAAACTGATGAAATGAAAATGTTTTTTAAAGGATCACGCGATTCTCAACTTTCCACCAATATAAATTATGTCTTACTTTGAATTTAATAAATAATTATTATTCATTTTCTATTTGAATTACGACTAATGTCTTGATTGATAAGCTGATTGAAACTGTTTTATAGCTTTCAAACAGTATCACATTTTTTGAATCCAAAACATGCATCAATTTCTATGCTTTGTATACTAAATAATTAAAAAAAGAAATAATTTCATGAAGTTTTGACCAAGTTAAGGTGGTCAGACATACAAGTTTTATATTTTTTTAAAGTTGTAATAAAAAATTCATAATTAATTATTCACTTGGAAGAAAATTACAAAAAAATATGCATCACATCAAGACATGAGTCCTATACTTATATCTAAAATCTTATAAAAAAATATTATAATTTTATTGTGGTTAGGGTGGTTAGACAAACACCTACTTATTTTTCCCTAAATTTAAGTACTACTACATTGAAATTTCAAATTTTCACCAAATAGATTTTTTTTTTAAATAAACTTAGTAGTTTAGAAACTACATTCAATTTGATACAGATTCTATTCTTACATATTTTTGAAATAATATAGATAACTTATTCAAATTTTTACGTCAAGTTACCTAGCTCTTGTTTTTTTGAAATTTTTGCCACTTAAGGGCCTATTTTTTCCATGATGATCCTGTATATACCCATTTGCATGGTAGACTTTGCTTCTTCATACTCCTATAATGAATTTAACCATAATGTCTCCTTTGAAATAAAATTTGCCTAGCTTACGAGGTCAAATAGGACCTCGATCACAATGTTTCCATTGAGGTGAGTTAGAATGTATAGGGGTGAGGGATTATTATTAAAAGGAAATTCCTGTGAAGTGAATGTCACATTTGGAAAACCAATCACAAACTATAGGGGAGGAGTAACCAAGACCACGTTAATGTATGTCAAGGGTTGAGGAGAAGCATCAGAGGGGTCAATAATCAAGTCAGCAGAATGAGATGGAAGGAGGTCTGTGTAAATCTACAACTCACTATTGGCATTTGCTATTGATTTATTCATATTTTGTTTCTTCCAATCAAGACAGATAGTACCACCATTGATGTGATCCTATATCTCATGATGCAAGTGCATGCAATGCTTAGTATCATGCCTGTTGACATGATGGCATTAAGAAAAGGCATTCACAACATACCAATCAGGATAAGGTTCCTTTAGAGGTCAAGGTTTTTCCAATGTTATGAAGTTATCCTTCAACAAATTTTTAAAAATGGAAGAATAAGATTCCAATAACTTCATAAAATTTTTGTTGTGCCTGAGGAAATGATCATTAGTTGTGGCAACTAAATTTGCAACAGCTTTACCATTTCCTATGATGGACACAATAGACTTTCCTTCTGAATGGGAATGTGAGGAAGGTCCCTCGAGTTGAACTACTATTTTTTGATATTCTCAAAATGTGGCACACAGATGTGCAAAGGAAGGGTATTTCATTAGAGAAAACTTCTCCTACGAGGCTCATTGTAGGTTTCCTATGAACACTTTCTAGATGTATTGTAGTTGGGTAGCGGGTATGAGATTTTTGAAATGAGCACTTGGCATCGCGCTATGAAGTTAGTTATCTTTTCATTATCTACCTACTTACATTGGATGAGATCTGAGAAGGTCATCTTTAGATCGATTTTAGCCTGGAACTAATGGAGAAGCTAATTGACAAGTTGATCAAATAAAAATATGCAATTGTGAGGAAAGTAATAGTACCACTTGAGTGTTGTATCCTTGAGAGATTGGGGGAAATTTTTTTCCATCAAAAAATTGTGATGAAAGAAGTCCATGCACATGGCATTAAAAGCTGACACATGCATCTATGGATCCCCTTTACCACCATACTTTTCAAACTTAGGAATCTCCATTCCTTGAGGGAAAGGAGTACTCAAAATTGCCACTGACAATGGGCTATGTTGGAAGAAAGGTTGAAAAATAGGCTAGGCAGAGGCTTGGGAAGGGCTCGCTAGCTAGTTTTGCATCCAACCCATAATGTGAAGAAGAGAATTTGAAACACGATCAGATGATGAGAAAGGCCTAGTGGAACCTCCAGAACCGCCACCACTAGAACCACCTTCGAAGCCACTACATGACCACCACTAGTAGGGCCTCCACTAGAGGCACCTCCAGTACCGAATCCATCACCATTGCCTTCCCCAGAGCCACATCTGCTAGTGCCACCTCCACTACCAAAACCACCACCACTCATTCCACTAGAGCCCCCATTGTGAGAGGCAGTAGGAGGGGTGAAACTAAAACCAAGGGGTATTCTATGCACCTTGAGAGTAGGGGGATTTTGGGAAGTAGAGGAAATGCTAATCAAAGGGCCTATCTCGACCATGCATATAGATGTGGTAGCATCAAAATTCATATTTTTCTTTCATAGGAATCAAGCACCTCTCCTCGGTTAGTACCCAATCTAATCTTATAAGAGGGGGTATAAGCTTTAGTTAGATTGGTAAGGCCTCGTAAGAAATATATATCTGTACAATCCTTTTGTAATATATATCTCACCTCCCTAGCAAGTCTAGTGGCTCTTTCCATGTTTGGTGCTCTCTCCAAATGATTGACAAGGTTTGACAATCTATTATAAAATGCCAAAAAAATTTCCCCGCAAATATGTACAACATCATCCTCATCTATGGACTAACCTATAGGGTATGCTAGAGGGGTAGGAGCATGAGTGGTCTCATCTATGAAACCCATCTTGTCAATAAAACCTATAGGAAAACTAGTGGTAAAATTAGTACCCACACTAGTGGAAAAACTAGAGGTGAAACTAGAAGCGACCTTCCTCTTTTCCATCGGTAGCTGTTACACACTCCTCTTAACATCATACCTGCAATTCATGGACTAGGTTGTGATGCTCATAAACCTTCACAACACATAGGTTTACAAAATTCATCAAGTGCGAGGAAAAGTATCAACACGAGCAAATGGATAGACATTATTAACATCGGGTTCACCAAAAATGCAAGGTAGGGAGACCAACCATACCAAGGCTTCAGGTCATGAGTAGAGGGATACCTTATCTTACCTCAAGATAATGAATGTTTAGGACAAGAATTGAGAATGAAGAGCACTCTCAAGTGCTTCTTCCACTCTACAGATTTGAAAGCCTAGATGGGGCTAGATGAGCTGGTCTATGGAATTTTATCTGTACCTCAGATAGCTCTTTACCCAAGGATGGTAGCATGAGCCTTAGATGATAGAGCGGGGCATTGGCCTCTCTCTTGTGAACTAGCATCTGTATGGATATAAAGAGTGAAATACAGTGTAAAATATTAGAGAACCTACTAATGGTCTAGTTGACAAAGTTTAACAAAATGAACAAAATAATGAAATATGAGAAATAACTATATAGGTGGTAAAGAAAATAGATGAAAATAAGGGTGACAAAAATCAACTCACTAAGCCTCCAATTTTCTAGTGAGCTCCACATGCACATTAACCTACACACAACCAAGAGAGAAAAAAATATTGGGCTATATAGGGGTTTTCTTTAGTCAAACCCTCGCTTTGGTGTTTCTAGCTCCGTAGACAACCAAGAAAACCACAAAGTAGATAGTGCAATAAAGAAAGTAGAAAGGAGAGTATTGAACACTACCAAATATACAATGCTACTCTTTCAAACTAGAATAAGAAATGGAAGTGAAGCAATACCACCTCCACCCAAAGGATCTCAAGGCTAATCAAGGGAGAATGAAAGACAACAAGATTGGAAAAGTTGACATGGCCACAATAGTGACGAAGGGAGGTATCGCAAGACTACAAACTTGCAACTTCTATAGTAGTACAACACATACAAAGATGAAATTGATGGAGTAACAAGTTGTAATGTTGAGAAGAGTGTATGAACTGCTAAAAGATTAAGTGAAGATGCAAGAATTGTGAAGAAGTTGAAGTGAAGTTGAAAGAAAGGAATTTGAAGAGGAATATGGAGGGAAAGAGTCATTTTTGGGCCGGTTGGTCGACATAGAGGCACTACGCTTCATTCCCAATGGAGAGAATAATATCCCTATGGAAACGAGAGGCAGGAATCTATTAGGGATGACAGTGTGTCGCATAGATGTCTAGGCACCATGCTCACATCCTCAAAAAATATTCCCCCACTAACACAAAAAATAGGTGGCAAGTGGATTCATTTCAGATGGGTGTTGTGGACTTTCTTATTTTGTAAGTTGAGGGGATGCAATAGGGGAATTTACACATGGGGTACAAATTTGCTTCTATACATGGAGAAATAGAAAATAAATAAATATCAAATTAAATATATTTAGAATTATACTATTTTGAAATATTATTTTAAAGGTTATGTTATTGCAAAATGGATTTCTAAATAGTTTTAATTAATCTTTGAAGAGGTGAAGTGAAAGTAGATTCTTATCAACATCTATGTAGGCATGGAGGATAATTTCTTGAGGGTTTGATTTAAGAATTGGGGGAGCTCTATCCAATCGGGTTTATCTAAGGTGGTTTGATATAACTCTCTTCAATTAAAAGCCTTTATATGTAACTCCTCATGGCTTAAATCATTAAAATTTCTTTAAAAATTTGATTTTTGAAAAAAAATAGGATGTCCTATAAGTGGGACACACTATTGTGTCAACTCCCACATTTGTAAGTCTCAAGAATCTTATGAAAATAATAGCACTAGTGAGATATAAATATGTTTTGAGATATTCATGTTCTACACTACAAAGTGTTTGATTTTTATCACTAAATTACTACTTGACATATGGACATTTTTTAGTAAAGATTTTGATTCAACATATGCTATTAAATCTTTATTTTGAACCTTAATAAAAGGAATTATCTTTAGAATGTGAAAAATTGAGAATGTTAGCTAAGTGTTATAATTTTTATATTGTTTCATAATGAAAATTTAAATATATGGCTTAACAATAGTAGTTTCACACCACAAAAATGGTCATATGGAAATAATATGTGCATATCTTTATAAAATTTTGTATCTAGGTGAGTGGTTTCTCATATTGTTGATTGTTTATGAGGAGTGCATATGTGAAGCATGGAATGGGACATGTGGATTTATGTTTGGACACATGGATGATGATGTGTTGGAGAGGCTTGAGCTTTCAGAAGTATTGATTGCAACTTTATAAGTGCATGTATTTTTTATTACTCAATAATAAGATGGATTATGGATGCTTTTGAAGAATTAATTTTTCCCTTTTGATGGTTTTCCTAGGTTATGCATTGATTTCTCTTGTGGCTTGTTTATTTGATCTATGTATTAAGATTATTTTAGAATATTGCATGCATGTTTTTGTCTCATTGGTTACATATGAAATGGATTAAATAAACTAGGTATTGATGTTATATTTTCTAACATATCTAAATTTATATCTATAAATTTACCTTCTCTATCTCTCTCTCTCTTGTATATATATATATATATACCGCTCATCTTTAATAGACAATTGGGACAAAATGGTTGATTAAAATTTAGTATATTTTTTCTCCACAACTCTTTCCATCTATACTTTTTTCTCTATTTTTCACTTATTCTCTATTCTTCTATCCCATCTTCTACTTCTCTTTATATTTACATCTCTCTCTATCTCTTTAATTCTCTATCTCACTTTATTTATATATTCATTATTCTTTTGATTTCTTGCACAATATGAAAAATTAAAATTATTTCACATCTATAAATTTCTATTCTTTTATATTTCTTATATATTTTGTGTAGACATAGAAAATTGTATCGAGCCTGCAAGCAACATTTTATAACTAATTCACCTTCTACCATGTATAATTAAATAATTTTGATTATTTAAACATTTCCTAATATCATTTTCTTCTATTAATTAAATAATTATTAACTATTTAATTAATTCATATTATCCTTATTCCTCTTTTGATTAATTTAAATAAATCTCAATTTTATTTAAATTGTGTCACTAATTTATCTTTTCCTTCCTATAATTAAATAAATTCTTTTTTATTTAATTATTTATCACTTTCTTTTCTCCATAATTAAATATTTATGTTTAATTATTTAATCAATTATTTCCCTCCTTTAAATTAAATAATTGCTATCATTATTTAATTTGATTTTTTTCTAATAAAAGCCCTAAATCTCAACTAATTTCTTGATTTTTGGCCAATCCTTCCCTATCCTTCTCTCAATTATTCTCATCTATTGATCATGATACCTCATTATTTAATCCTAACCTATCATTTGAATTGGAATTTCTATAAAAGAAAGCCATCATCCTCATTTCAAGTTTAATCACAATATTTGAAGTTTTTCTATATTGAGATATAGCTATCTTGCATAGATATCAACCTTATCAAATATCTTGCATACTACAAATTTGAGAAAAAATAAATAAAAATGGAGAAGAGCAATGGAGATGAATCAATTTTATGATATAGATTGAGTATTATTGCTTCATTATTGTGATTTAGATGTTCAATTGTTCTTCATTATTAGATTAGGGTCTTCATAGCTTGAATTAGATAGTTTGTGGTTGCTATTATTGATTCATGTTTTCTCCTGAATTCTAGCCCCAATCTACATCCCCATCCACTCCTATCTATCTACATCCCCCTCCATCTCTTTGTAACTATCCATCTCACTTTTCCTATATATATATACATTATTAGCATAAAATGATTAATTGAAGGATAGTTTCTCTTTTCTTTAACTACATCTCTTCTTTTATATTTCTTCTCTTTGTTTTTCTCTCACTCAAGCACATTTTTCTTGCCTCTATCATAGACATCCCCTCTCTCTTTCCATACATCCCTCCCTCTCTACCTCCATTAACTCCCCCACTCTTCATATTTCTTCCTCTTTCTCTATTGTTTATCCCCTCTCTTTGTATACTTCTCTCATTATCCATTTTCTCTATCTCTCTTATACTCTCTCTACCCTTCTCACTTTCAACCCATGCAAATCCAAAACTATTAAATTTCTTATAATTTAATCAATAAAATATGATATTTAAAATTACTATATATTTTGAATATAGATTATATTATAGTTATATCTTACAATATATTACATCCAATTTGATATATAATAATAAATGCAATTCTAATATAGATATGATTTATAAATTAAAAATAAATTAAATAAATTATATATGTTAAATATACAATACATTATATAAATACAAATTTTTTAATAAAATAAAGTTTTAAAACTATATTTAGTAATTTATATGAAGTATATAATACAATAATTGTACATTTTTAAATTTTTGTGTTGAATTTTCTTATATAAGAAATAAAATAAACACACTTTTCCAAGTCATACACACATACTCCTATGTTACACAATTGGAAACTATAATATAAAAGCTAAGGTTACTTAGTGTGACATAAAATAATGAAATAATGTATCTTCTTCTATCCTTCATTATATATACTAAAAATAACTTTAAAATAATATAGATTTTCCCATGTTCCTTGTATTAAAAAAAATAATAGGGACCTATCTTGAAGAAAAATATTAGAGGTAGTTCTCAATGATGAAACTTCTTTTCACCATCTTGTATTATTGGTAGACATTTTCAATCATTTATTTTAATACTTAACTTGCTCCTTCTCATAGAAAAATATGTATGATATAATAAAACAATTCAAATTTGATATTTTTAATATAATTTTTAAAATAAATATAACTAAGATATTTGTAGTAGTTATATATATGTTTATTAACATTTGACCTTAGATTCTAGTCTTATTGAGAAGAGGGTCTCATGAAACAAAAGATATGTTGCAAGATTAATAAAGATCATTTTTTGAATTAATAGTATTGTCTATATTTTATTTGTAGTTTTTGAGAAATTGTATTTGGGATGGGGCTAGAAATTTCTCTACCAAGTTAGGATTTGTTTTTCATTGTTAGTCATATGGATTCTTTAAATTCCTATGAATTAATCTATGAAAAATTTATATATTTATATGTTTTAATCTCTTTGTTTGCAAATTGATATTTATTTTAAGTTAGATATTACTAGGTAACAAGATGCACTTCACAATATATTGATTTGAAATCTATAGTAGAGAAGAAAATATTAAAGAAAACCTAGATATAAAATCTAGAGAAAATTATTTTAGGATTCCACTCAAATATGTAAAATTCTTCTAATGCTAGATATAATTATCTTTTTATCCCAACCTTTTCAAAGTAATGAAGTTTAATAATATAACTTTGATTTATCAATATATAATGCAATTTTATTTTTCAAATTATAATTAAAGATGTATATGAAAGATGAATGTATCATTACAATTTTAAGGTATCACAAGACATGTCTCCTTAGAAAAATTTAACTATATTATTTAACATTAATTGAAATTTAGAAGACCACTAGCTATCATAAATTTTAGATCTTAAATTTTTAAAGAAAATTCATAAGACAACTTAATTTAAATACATTTAAAATTTCTCAAAAGTAACACCCAATAAATTGAGTCCCCCATTTACATTATTCTAAAAAGAAACATTATCATTACTATCACAATCAATGTCACTTCGATCTGCTTGTTTGTCTATTGTTGCAAAGAATGATTGTGCCACTTTTATTATCTACCAAAATATTTTAATCATTATTTCTATAGGTCAAAAAATATCTTGTACATTATTTCTATATTTAAGGTATTTGAACGACTTTAGCGACAAGTTTTTCAAAGCCATAACCTTAACATATAGACTCAAAATAATGTATTTTTTAAAACACACAAATTTTTTACAATAATTTAAATATATAAAATATTCAACTTTTGATTCTATACATGGGCATTATTTTTGTCTTAGCGACAAAATTGCATTTAAGAATTCAACCATTGTGTACAATAATGCTAAATAACACAAACTAGATCTACTCTTGGATTGTTTGTTAAAGAGCACACACACATATTGTAATGAACTCAAGAATAAAGATTTATTCAAGTTTCAAAAATCCAAAAGCTTATAACCTTGGGGTTTCCTAGTGTCCATCACCATGTGGTGAGAGATTGCTCACAGTGAATAGAACCAACATAATAGATTATAAGACTATAATTCTCATACAATTTACAAACATACACAACAATATTAATGACTATACTAACATCTACTTTGTAAACAGAAATATCAAAGTCATTATCATGTCATAAATGTTTTGGAGAAACTTATTCACCCATTTGAATGTCATGAATTTTTTCATTTATAACAAACAGTTAAAAATTGTATATAAAATCTTAATATACTTTAAAAACAAGATTAATGACAAAATTAATATGAATAACTCTAAAAAGATATGTATATTCAATATAACAAGACTAGATATTTAAATTAAATATCCTAACACTATACATAAACCAAATCCCCAACTTAAACAAATCCTCACTCACCTTTAAAACTCTGAAAATAATATAATATTTTAAATAAATTACGTACAATACATTTAAAACTATTAAATATATGTATTTAAGGATGTAGCATTCAAGCATACCAAGCTCGCTTCTTTTTTAGAATGCATACCACGTTTATATTATTCTAACAAGCAACAATGTTCTTGCTATCGCTATGAGTGTCGCTTTGGTCTGCTTCTTTGTCTATTACTGCAGAGCTCGGCATGTGCGGACACTGAGGCTCCACCTTCCCCTCCAGCATCCTTACCACTTGTTCCATGCTTGGCCTCATCTCCTCCTCGCTTTCTATGCATAACAACCCTACAACGCCTGCTCTTCTCACCTCTTCAATATCTGCCTCCGCTGCAATACTTTCATCCACAATATTAATCGTCTTGTTGGGATGTGAAGCCCAACGGTCACATGACCGTTCGTATTCTCCAATCTATTCGTATTTGAAGAGCTTAACTTTGTATAAATACAAGAATACATTCCATGTATGAGACAACTGATAATACAAGATTATTCCCTGCTTTCCTGGTGGACGTAGCCATTTATGGTGAACCATGTTAAAACTCGTGTTATGCTGTTATGCTGTTATGTTATGTTGTGTGAATTCTAATTCTTATTTTTATCTGCTCCTTTAATGCTCCACAATTGGTATCAGAGCTTGGTTAGAGCCAAGGAGCAGATATGGAAGATAGTGTACTTCTATTAACCGAAGATGAAATTGAAACAAATGCTTGGGTGCTAGATACGGGAGCTTCGTTTCATGTTACTTCTTGTAAGGAATTTTTCATAACCTTTCAAAATGGTGTTTTTGGTAAGGTCCTTCTTGCAGATAATAAATCTCTTGATATTGTTGGCATAGGAGATGTTTTGTTGAAACTAAAAAATGGAAAAAGTTGGTTGTTAAGGGATGTCAGGTATGTCCCTCAACTGAAACATAATTCAATTTCAGTTGGGCAATTGAGTTCTCAAGGATGTGGAGTCACTTTTGAACTAAGTAAATGGAAGGTGACAAAAGGAGCCTGAGTGATTGCAAAAGGCAGCAAATTAAACACTTTATATGTGTTGGAGAGTCACAATGAGGTGGGAGTTGCGATGGCAATGGTGGATAGTGACACTAAGCCCTAGTTCAAGAGGCTTGGTCACATGGGCAAGGAAGGTCTTGAGAATTCGCACAAAAAGAATCAATCTTCGAAGCTGAAATCAATGAAAGGTAAGAAGAGGGTCACGTTTGATCTTCCAGAGGAGCGAGAAGAAGTGAGGAATTCGATGAAACGTAGGGTGAGAAATTATGATCACAATTCCACAAGTAAGAAGTTAAAAGCACAAGTAGTGCCTCGTGAAGAAATAGCTTTTGCTGCTGTTGAATGTGGAATTTCATTGATGGAAGTAGATGAAACTCCCTTCGTTGCACAATTTGTTGCAGAAGCCACTCCAATGGATGAAGATATGCCATTTATTGAAGCAAAATTGCTTGCAGGGGAAGCCAGAGAGGCTGAGAGTGCAGCGGTCACAAAGTTGGAGGACTCGTAGGCTGGCAGTGGCAGGAAAGGTCCAGATAGTGAAGTTGACGAGTCTGGAAGCTATGGAGGATATGGGGCATCTAGCGGGATCGGTCTAGAACCCACTCCCAAAGGAAAGCCCATTAGCTTGAATGTGGATAGCAATGAGGGCTTCAATGTGCCTCTAAGAGATGATTTTATCAAGGGGGACAAGCTCACCGCTCATGATTCGGATCAAGACGAAGAAAGCAAAGAGGAGGAGCTGGACATTGAGAAGAAGTCTCGCATTTTGGATGCTCAGCAAGAGCTCGATGATTTCGTTTTGCCCACTATCCAAAAGCTTAAAGCACACCAAGAATCTTTGAGCAAAGGAAAAGAAAACAAGTATGATGGGTATGAGTTGAGACGACACCCTTGGCCTAGCTGGCAGTTTGCAGAGCGAGATTACTCATTTCTGAACAGTCATGGGTTTGATTCCAAAACTGTTACAAAGGAGCAGTTCATGTATGAGACGTTACGAAGACGTTATGGGCAAAAGAAGATGTTAAGGATGCCACCAGGTGGTGTTAGTTATCGCTATGATGATCTTGCTCTATTTGGGGACGTTGGTTGCCAGACGCCCAGATCTAGGGGATATGAAGCTGCTTGGACTGAGGCACATGTTAAGGAGAAATTTAGAAAGGAGAAGAGGGAAAGGAAACTCGTAGAGTCGGTGACAGATGGTGTCCCAAACGAGCTCTACTGCCGGTGTTCAAATAGTGAATGCAATAAGAAGATTGGTGTTGTATCAGCCCCGACAATAATATCATCTGTTGACAAGCATGGCATCTCCTCTGCAAAGAAGAATACCCTCTTTTTTCTACCTGGGCGGAGGGACCTTCGATGTCTCTATTCTGGTGATCACGTGGAGATCATCTCGAACGACCATGGGAATCAGATGACTCCCTCGTATGTGGCTTTCACAGACACGGAGAGGCTTATCGGTGACACTGCCAAAAACGTAGTGACCATGAATCCAGTTCACACTGTATTCGATGCAATGGACGAGTCTAACGCTACCTGCGGGGAAAGGCTAGCATCCATCGGTGTGAAGAACATAGAAGCCCATCGCCAGGCTTACCATCACTTGCTGGTTAGCACTCCGGGTCTGGGGCAATACATTTTGGGGGCCATTCTCTTCGAAGAAAATTTGTACCAGTCCACCACTGATAGCAAGAGGATTGTTGACGTTTCAAAGAATAATGTTGTATCAGCCCCTGGCAACATTGGTGTCAATGTACCATTTGGAAAGAGCAGTTTGTATGGGGAGTCTGTGGAAGAGAAGCAGGCCGTGTGGATGAGCCTTGTAGACGAGGTGGTTAGGTTGCCTGAAGGGTTGAAGCGTCTTGCTAAGACCGACCCTATGGTTATGTGCACAATTGAGGAATCCGATGGACATATTATTGCTAGAGCAGGAGAACTTCATCTTAAGATTTGCTCTGGGGATTTGCAAGACGATTTTATGGGTGGAGCTGAGATTGTTGTCTCTGATCCTGTTGTCTCATTTAGAGAAATTGTATTAGAGAAGTCAGTCTGTATTGTAATGAGTAAGTCTCCAAATAAACCTTACATGCTTTATTTCGAAGCAAGGCCTCTCGATGAAGGTCTTCCAAAAGTAATCCTCTCTGAGGAGTTTGGCTGGGACAAAGATCTGGTTAAGAAGATTTTGTGTTTTGGGCCTGACACCACTGGTCCTAATATGTGTATGGGAGTTCAGTACTTCAATGAAATTAAGGATTTGGTTGATGCAGAGAAGGGGAGCACAGATGCAGGTGATGGTATAGTGTTTTTTGAATCTGCTGACAGTAGTGTTTCTGATAATGGATTAATGAGTGCATTTGTTCTCTCTGATTTGGCATGGAGAAGACTAATCCGGTGTGTTCGTGAACAAATGTTGGTGAAGTTAAAATCTTCAATGGGCCTGGTTGTGATGTGAAGAGAAGATGGAAATGCAGGGGATGACACAGTGCATGGCTGTGCCGATTGGACTTCACGGGGGCGATTGTTGGGATGTGAAGCCCAACGGTCACATGACCATTCGTATTCGAAGAGCTTAACTTTGTATAAATACAAGAATACAGTCCATGTATGAGACAACTGATAATACAAGATTATTCCCTGCTTTCTTGGTGGATGTAGCCATTTATGGTGAACCACGTTAAAACTCGTGTTATGCTGTTATGCTGTTATGTTATGTTGTGTGACTTCTAATTCTTGTTTTTATCTGCTCCTTTAATGCTCCACACGTCTTCCCTTGGTAAATTTGAGTTGCAGCCCACGGGGGAAAGTAATACTTACTCGAATCTTGCATAGTTAAATCAAGATTTCTTCGATCGGAAATAATTTCCAAGAGAGTCATACCAAAACTGTACACATCAACCTTGGGACTGATGGGAAGACCGAAGATCCACTCTGGAGCCAAATACCCTCTCATTCCTCTTGTTGTCGTCAGTACGCGGCTGAAATCTCTACCCAGAACCTTTGCCAACCCAAAATCTGCCAACTTGGGTGAAAAATTACAGTCCAATAGAATGTTCTCGGGCTTTACATTGCTGTGAATGATGCGATCTCTGCACTCCTCGTGGAGATAAACTAAGCCTCGTGTAGTGCCTAAAGCAATATGGAATCGGGTCTTCCAGTCGAGTACCTTCTGCTTACTTTTGGAATTACTAGTGAACAGTAAGGAATTTAGAGAGCCATTGGGCATGTAATCATAAACCAGTAAGCGTCTGGATCCTTCTGCACAAAACCCTCAAAGCCTGATCAAATTCGCATGTTGTATGTTGCCAATAGAACTGATTTCCGCTCGGAATTGCTTATCATCCTGTCTTGAACCTTCCAATTTCTTTACGGCCACAAGCATACCATCTGTTAGAGATCCTTTGAAGACTGACCCGAATCCTCCGCTCCCCAACTTAGACCTGAAATTCCTTGTTGCAATCTTCAACTCATTGTAACTAAACATTCTAAGAAAATACCCCAAGGAATCCGCACATGTATCCTTTGGTCGTAGGCGATACCTTTGCCACACTAAAAATGAAAAGATACTCAAAACAACGGCCAGAGCACTCACAATGCTTGTGACTTTGAGTTTGGAGGACCATTTATGATCCTTTGGAGGTGCAGAGACAGCTACTCGAATGGAGGCCGTCGATTTGCTATTTGATGGAGAGTTCTACATGTTTAACAAATCTCCGGACCAGATTTGACAGGGCCCTGAAGGGGAATTGAAGGTAAACGCAGTGCACGAGCAATTGCGGAGGCAGGCTTTCTGGCAATCTTTCTTTTGTGGATAATTGATGCTGGCGGACTCTTATCATGAAAAGATAATTGATGCGATAAGATTTGTTTTTCCAGCCTAAAAATAGCTCACCATTCGTAGTCATAGTTTTGTTTAGATTTGCTTTAAGTTTTAGTTGTAATAAAGGAAAAAGGCTGCTATCCTTATCTTCAAGATTAGTTGTAAAGCAGTTTTTCTTTTATTAGCTTTGTTTTTTTTTGCTTTCTGCAAATAAAGCATGCGTTGCATGCTGTGTTTAGGAGATTCACTTTGTTTTAAATCAGGAGCATCGAACTCTCTTTATCTTTGTTTTGTATTCTTTTTTAAGAAGCTGGTGAAGCTGCAATAAAAGACAACTCTGTTTCAAAACAGAGCAGATTATTATGTCTATTGAAAGGCTTTGAATAGAATAGTGTATGAACTAGTTTATAACTGTATTTCTCTTGTATCTTTCTGCTGTTTAATTTATTGTATCAGCTGGTTTTAGAGGAGAGGCACTTACTTTTCAAATCTACATTTGGTATCAGAGCAGGTATTTTTGTTTTGGGTTTAAGATCTAGCTGTTCGATTTTTGCCAAAGGTTATCATGTCAAACTCTAACAGCTTGCCCATTCCAGAATTTGATGGTAATGAGTATGATTATTGGTGTATAAAAATGATGACTTTTTTAATAGGAAAAGACTTGTGGGAGATTGTTGAATCAGGTTACCAGGAGCCAGCTGATTGGAATGCCCTCCCAGTCAATGAAAGAACAGCAAGGAAAGAAGCTAAGAAGAAGAATTTTCAAGCATTGTTTCATATTCAAATAGCTCTAGACAAGAGTTTATTTCCAAGAATTGCAGGTGCAAAGACAGCTGAGGATGCCTGGAAGACTCTAAAAGAAGCTTACCAAGGCAGTGATCAGGTCCAAGTTGTTAAGTTACAGACATTGAAAAGAGAATTTGAGAATTTAAAAATGCAAGAAGGAGAAAGTGTGAGTGAGTATTGTGTCAGAGTAAAAGATGTGGTCAATAAGATGGCTACACTTGGAGAAACTGTGAACACAGAAGTTCTGATAAAAAAGGTGTTGAGATCTCTCACACCAAGATGGAATCACGTTGCCATAATAATGGAAGAAAGTAAGGATTTGACAACCCTTCAATTCGATCACCTTGTTGGATCGTTGATCTCACATGAAGAAAGATTAAAAGATTATTTTGGAGAAAGTATTGAGAAAGCCTTTTCCTCCAAAGTACAAATCACAAAGAATGATGATGGCAGCAGTAGTAGCAAAAGCAATCAAAGCCAAGGTAAAAGTCAAAATCAGAATAATTCAAGAGGTAGAGGCAGAAGTTTTTCAAGAGGAAGAGGTGGTTCAAGAGGCAGAGGTAGAGGAAGATTTGATAAAAGGAATGTTCAATGTTACCATTGTAATAGGTATGGACATTTTGAAAGAGAATGTAGACTAAAAGAAGGTAAGAATGTTAATTATGCTCAAGAAAGTTATGAAAATCCTCCAGATAATTTATTCTTATCTTATTCTAAAAGTGAAAATACTAGTAAAGATGTTTGGTACCTAGATTCTGGATGCTCTAACCATATGTCAGGAAATGGGAAGTTGTTTTCAACAAAGGATGAAAGTTTCAAGTCAAAGATTCAGCTCGGTGATGATAAATCATTGATGGTTGCTGCAAAAGGAATTATGGAGGTCCACACAAAAGAAGGTATGAAGAGTGTTAAAGATATTTATTACACTCCTGAGTTAAAACATAATTTGTTAAGTGTTGGACAATTATGTGAGAAGAACTATAGAGTTGTCTTTGAAAATAAGAAATGTACAATTTTTGATAAGAGTCATGGAAACAGAGTAGTCACAGTTGTTCCTATGACGAAAAATAGGATGTTTCCATTGAGATTTGGTGAAAATAACAGCAGCCTTGCCAATATGGCATTTGAGGATACAAGTTGGCTATGGCATCTAAGGTATGGCCATTTAAACTTTCACAGTTTGAAGCTTTTGACCTCACAAGCATTAGTTGCTGGTTTGCCCAAGGTTGAAGAGCACAAGGAGGTTTGTGAAGGATGTGCAAAAGGAAAGCATGCAAGGGAAAGGTTTCCAAAAGGCACTGCATGGAGGGCCCATTACCCCCTTCAACTTGTTCATTCAGATATCTGTGGACCGATGCAAACAAAGAGTTTGGGTAAGTCATCATATTTTCTCACTTTTATTGATGATTACTCACGAAAATGTTGGGTATATTTTTTGAAGGCTAAGGATGAAGCCCTTGATACATTCAAGAGGTTTAAAGCACTTGTGGAAAATGAGAAAGGGTGCAAAATCAAATGTTTAAGAACTGATCGTGGAGGAGAATTTTGTTCAAGAGCCTTTCAAGATTATTGTGATATGAATGGCATCAAGAGGCAGCTCACCACTCCATACACACCTCAACAGAATGGGGTAGCTGAAAGGAAAAACCGCACTGTGGTAGAAATGGCAAGGAGCATGTTACAAACCAAGGGATTGAGTAACTCTTATTGGGGAGATGCAGTTGCTACAGCAGTGTATATTCTCAATCGAAGTCCCACTAGTGCACTTGAGAAGATGACTCCTTATGAAGCATGGTATGAGAAAAGGCCTAATGTTAATCATTTTAGAGTTTTTGGATGTTTAGCTTATGTTCATGTACCTGATCAGAATAGACAAAAGTTAGATGCTAAAAGTGAGTCATGTATTTTTGTTGGGTATAGTGAGGAAAGCAAAGCTTACAGGTTATATAATCCTCTCACTAATAAACTTATTGTTTCAAGAGATGTGATTTTTGATGAAGGGGGAGTTTTTGGTCATCAAAAAGGCCAAATGGAGAAGTCAAAATCTGTTTTGAATGATGATATTGATCATGAGCAGCCCACTAATGTTGCTGTCCCAATTGCTATAAATCCACCAAGCAGCCCCTCATCTAATTCTTCAAGTCCATCTTCAACTCCAAGTTCTAGAAGGAAGGTAAAAAGTTTGAGTGATATTTATCAAAGGAGTGCCAATCAAGCACATGAAGAAAATCCAATAGGTGAGACAGTTAATTTTGCTTTATTTACCAAGGCTGATTTTGAACCATCATGTTTTGAAGAAGCATGTACTAATGAGGTTTGGATGCAAGCAATGAAAGAAGAAATGGATTCCATTCATAGGAATGATACTTGGGAGCTTACAGAGCTTCCACATGACAAGAAGAAGATTGGCACCAAATGGATCTACAAGACTAAGCATAACAGTGATGGAAGTGTTGAAAGGCATAAGGCAAGATTAGTTGCTAAAGGCTTCACACAGAAATATGGGATTGACTATGAAGAGATGTTTGCACCAGTTGCAAGACAAGAGACCATTAGAATGCTGATTTCATTAGCAGCTCAAAAGAATTGGAGCATACAACATATGGATGTGAAAAGTGTCTTCTTGAATGGGTACTTAGAAGAGGAAGTATATGTGGAACAGCCACAAGGTTTTCAAGTGGAAGGAAAAGAGAATCATTTCTACAAATTGAAGAAGGCTTTGTATGGCCTCAAGCAAGCACCAAGGGCATGGTATGCAAGAATTGATGGATACTTTCAAGAGAATGGCTTCAAGAGAAGTAAGAGTGAATCTACCCTTTACTACAAACAAGAAGGTAATGATATTCTTATTATAAGTTTGTATGTTGATGATTTGTTGTATATTGGTAGCAGTTCTAAGATGAAAGATGAGTTCAAAATTGCTATGATGAAAGAATTTGAAATGAAAGATCTTGGTCTCATGAAATATTTTTTAGGAATGGAGGTTTATCAATGTAAAAATGAAATTTTCATTTGCCAAACCAAATATGCAAAAGATATGTTGAAGAAGTTTGACATGGTTGATTGTAAAGCATACTCCACTCCAAGTGCTCATGGAGTTGTGTTGAGTAGGAATGATGGTGTTGAATTAGTTGATGAGACTGCTTACAGAAGTATTATTGGGAGTTTGATGTTTCTGACCCACACAAGACCTGATATAGCATATTCAGTTTCACTTGTTTCAAGATATATGACAAATCCATCAGAAATACACATGAAGGCAACTAAAAGAATTTTGAGGTATGTGAAAGGCACTCTAAATTATGGTATTCATTACTATTCTTCTAAAAGATTCAATCTTGTTGGCTTTAGTGATTCAGATTGGGGAGGTAGTATGGATGATCGTAAGTCTACATCTGGAAATTGTTTCTCCTTTGGGACTGGTTTAATTACTTGGAGTTCTAAGAAACAAAGCATGGTTGCTCTCTCATCCACAAAAGCAGAGTATGTTGCAGTTACCTCAGCAGGTACACAAGCTCTTTGGCTTCGAAAAGTTTTAGAAGAAATTGGTGAGAAACAGATTCAGCCTATAGTGATTTATTGTGACAATATAAGTGCCATCAAATTAGCAAAGAATCCGGTTCATCACAGTAGAACAAAGCATTTTGATTTGAAGTATCACTTCATCTGTGATTTAGTACAGAAGAAGGAAGTTGAATTAAAGCACATCAGCACTAAGGATCAGTTAGCAGACATCTTCACCAAAGCAGTTGCAACAAATCAGTTTTTGTCACTTTGAGATCAGATCGTGAGCCCTCTTAGCATCAAGGGGGAGTATGTGGATAATTGATGCTGGCGGACTCTTATCATGAAAAGATAATTGATGCGATAAGATTTTTTTTTCCAGCCTAAACATAGCTCACCATTCGCAGTCATAGTTTTGTTTAGATTTACTTTAAGTTTTAGTTGTAATAAAGGAAAAAGGCTGCTATCCTTATCTTCAAGATTAGTTGTAAAGCAGTTTTTCTTTTATTAGCTTTGTTTTTTTTGCTTTCTACAAATAAAGCATGCGTTGCATGCTGTGTTTAGGAGATTCACTTTGTTTTAAATCAGGAGCATCGAACTCTCTTTATCTTTGTTCTGTATTCTTTTTTAAGAAGCTGCTGAAGCTGCAATAAAAGACAACTCTGTTTCAGAACTCTGTTTCAAAACAGAGCAGATTATTATGTCTATTGAAAGGCTTTGAATAGAATAGTGTATGAACTAGTTTATAACTGTATTTCTCTTGTATCTTTCTGCTGTTTAATTTATTGTATCAGCTGGTTTTAGAGGAGAGGCATTTACTTTTCAAATCTACATCTTTGTGGGTGCAGGGTATGACGAAGCTGAATCACCGGGCAACGTTACACCAGAGTCGATAAATTCGTCACTGCTGCCTTTTTGGGTACCGCAGTTTAACGGTCTCTGCCGAACACAGCCACTTGACCACCAGTCTTGCGAATCCCAGGCGCGATTCAATGCCGGGGTGAAGCCTTCCACGCAGGTGCAGAACTGAAGGTTATTGGAGTTACAACTTCCATAAGCACCACAAAGACCATATAGGGCGCATTGATCTCTGGGGCGACTCCCCACCATGATCCGTTTGCCATGAACCAAAGCATATACGTGTAGTCCTCCGGAATTAATTTGGATATAACAAAGGCGCCAGTTCACCAATTCATAACTGAGATAGAAACCAGAGCTAGTACTTTCAATTGTGAGATTATAGAACTCTCCGTTTATCAGTTCTGGAATTCCACTCAATTTTTCGCCGTCCCAAACTCCACTCTCCCAATACTGGACAGAATTATTCCATGTTAACACGCCTTGTTTAGCTCCAGATGGATCCCAGTGGGCGGAGAAAAGGCCAGGAGCGGGATCCATTGAGTTTTTCCAACTGACTAGCTTTTGCTGTCCATCGAACCTCATCCCAGGCAAGCAGGTATCTACAGGATAGTCGAAACTCTGCCAAACAGTCTCAGATTTATTGTCATCGCTCAGCAATAAAAAATTACCAGAATCGAATAGCACAGCCCGGGAGGGCTTGTTCGATACATTGACCGACCAAAGAGAGGTGTCCTGTGCATCAAACAGTCCCAGATTACCTTGTTTTTGACAGCTTAAAAACCCCAGGCTTGTTTTTCGCCGGACTCTCCCGATTAGCCACCCAAACGATGATCTTCTCTGATATGTTGGCATACCAGATGTCAATATACCAGTTATTGCTTCCATTTGGGCTGAAAAATCCCAATTCAAAAGTGCCATTCTTTGAAATTATTGTCTGATTTCCAATAAGCGAGGTGCCCAAGGAAACAGAGTCTCCCCTACCAGCAGATGACCCGTCACAGTTGCAAATTAGAATTAGTACACTAACAGCGAAGATCATACATTCTAGTAGACAGTTCTTTCCCATTTTCATATTGTTAGTTTTTCAGAGTATCTCTTCTGCTCTTAACGTCTGTGAATCCTTTTCTTAACGCCTGTGCTGGCGTCAAAATGTTGAAACTAGGAATTTCGTAGAAGGTTCAATGGGCACACCCGTAGCTTACAACAATGGATTTTTATTTTTATTTTTAATAATTTGATTTTTTTAAATGAATAGCATGCACAACTTCTAAATTTCTATAAATTGTTAAGGGAGAGGGTCCGATGGTGGTGAGGGTTATGTTGTGTGAGGGATCCAAGTCAGTAAGTTCCATGTCGGTCAATTTTTGCATCTCTTAGAATATTCACTTGGTAACCAACATAAATTGAACCGGGAGAAAAAATTGCATGTTTTCCAACATTTTTTGAGCAGTTTCCAAAAATCACCTTTTCCACTGCTAAAAGTGGCATCAATCTATGGTGGACATGTACTTGTTTACCCATTTCCCACCATGCCAAACCTTGTGAGCTAAGTAATTCATAATAACTCCACATTAATTGCTCCTCTCCCCTTCGTCATTGGCCTTTTGGCAATCACTTTGACATGCTTTTCATTTGCTAGGGCTTCATTTTGGTTCTCTGCAATGCCACTCATGCTTGACATCTACACATAATGTCATTCATTGAAGGACTAGTGGTGGTGCACTTCATGGCTGACACTGGGGACAATGGGAGTGAGTCATGGTGATATTTTTCATTGTTACTATGTTTATCAACACTTCCATTGCCAAAGGAAAATAGTAAACTTCTGCCATCACAAGTGAGGTTGTCTTCCAACCTCACAGTGACAATATCTACCCATTGCATTTATTTTTTTAGAATGTTTATTGCATGTATTTTTCTTCAACTATCTTGTGACTGGCTATGTGTATATATACATATATATACACACACAATTGGCCAAAATAAATAATAATATAATTGCAATATCTTTGAATAATGTGTACATTTGTGACATTTTACTTCTCTACCATTGTAATTTCAATAAATATATTAACAATATTTGAGGTTATGATACACTCAACTATTAAGCGTTTCTTGTAGCTACATTATGGCTGATTGTGTGTATATGTGTGTGTGTGTGTGTGTATACAGACACACACAATTGGTCAAATAATATAGGTTTGCTACTACAATATCCTTAACAATGTATACATGTAACATTTTCTACCTCTACAATTACAATATGCTTGATTGTTAAGGGTTTCTTGGAGCTACATTATGGCCAACTATGTGTACATATATACATATACATATACATACATACATATATATGTGTGTGTTTGTGTGTGTGTGTGTGTACATATTCAGTCAAATATTAATATGTAATTGCTACTATAATATCTTTAAACAATGTATGCAACTCACTCTGTTATGGCTTTCATGCACCCATCATTTCGTCGACTATGTGTATATATACATACCATTAAATAGGTTTCATATGGTAGAATTTTAAGGGTTACATGCACCTATGGTTTAGCCAACTTTGTGTCCCCATTGCCATGAACCCCTCACACATCACCCACTCCCCCATTGTCCTCTCTACCCTTTCAATATTGCATTCACCTCTGCTAGCATGGATGACATTTCAATAGCAATTGACATGCATATATAGGAATTTAATCCTAAATTAGTAATAATTTGATTTTTCTAAATTTATCTATTATTTTGATATTAACTATGTATATGTGTGTACATATGCATGACATACATACATACATACGTATGTGTACATACATATGTGCATGTATGTATGGAATACATACATACATATGTATGTGTACATAGATATGTAAATGTATGTATGGAATACATAGATAAACAAATTAGGTTAATGTATGCACATCATGGATACATACATATGTATGTATGTATACCATGCAAGATAGATGCATATGTGCATCTATATGCATGCATACATATGTATGTTTTTATATATATGCATATGTATGCATGCAAACATGGATATGTTTGTATGCATATGTCAAATGAAACAAGAATCACACGTTGTAGTATCATATCCCCGATTCTACCCACCAATTGTAGCTTCCATAGTATGTATATTTCAAAGTTGTTGTGAGATTCTAATTGTATACACTATTCAATGTATGTTTATTATTCATACATATCTTGATTTTCTTTAGTAACATTTGCATACATGCATGTATCATTCCACCTATCATCCATAGTTTACAATTGACTTAAGAATGTGTAAATAACTATGCCATTTGCATATACACATACACATAATCGGCAAAAATATAGATGCATGGAGCCCTTAATAGTCGAGTAAATGATAACCTCAAATATTATCAATATAATTATGTAAGGTGTAGACATACATACATACATACATACATACATACATACATATATATATATATATATATATATATATATATATATATATATATATATATATATATATATATATGGCAAAGATATAAAAATTTGTTTCATATAGCCTTGTTCATTTAAATTTAAAGGAATTAGATGTATGCTTTAGGTATTCTTCAATTACAATGATTTTTTTTTTCCATAAGAGAAATTTTATTTATTAAAAAAATAAAAATTAAATCAATGGCTACCTATGGCTTGCATGCGAAATTGCATCAAAGAGGTACAATACACATCTCCTTAGTCTAAGTTGCATTATGACACCAAATTTGGTGTGAGAATGTAATTGCATTTTAATTTGATTCAACTTCATCTTGAGAATTTTCTTTTTCTGATTCTATACTTCTTGCCTCTCCTCCCCATCCTCTTTCTTTTGCATTTTTATGGTTTCCATGATTTGAGAGGCCTGTGGTGTACTCTCATCACCTAGGGTAAATGATTTCTTATCACTCATTTGAGAATATTTGGTGATTTGGTTCAGGACCATTCTATGAGGATCAAATTTTGATGAATTCAAATTATTCCTATGTGATTATTGAGGTTGCACTTGAGACAAACTCACTTCTATACAAGGATTCATAACTTGATGTTCCTTATCTTTCTCTAGACCTAAATATTTGGTGAGGATCCAAGCTTCTCAGAAGGTTCTGACTTTTCCTCCTTCAACTTTGACAAGACTTTGATTAAGTAATGATGTGGCTTAGCATCATCTAACCAAGATTTTTGTTTAGAACTTTTTATGCTTTTTGAGCAAGAATTTTCCATATGACAAGTTTCTAAAAACTTTTTGCATCAAAATGATAAAACTTCGTAGTTTAAAAGTTTTTTCCAACTACGATCAATAAAATTGAAAGTAATGTTCGTAGGAAGATCACCTGTGACATCCATTCCTACAAGGATGCAAGGAAAAGTTGTGTGGATCAAATTATATGTGTTTGAATCCATTGCTAGGAAGCTTCCCAATGAGTCACCAATCTCATGAGAGCAATCTGCAAACCAAAATTGTAATTGATGATTTGGAAGACAAATCCACATAGGTTTTATAGTGAATGATGCAATAGCAGGGTTAAAATCTAGAAACCACAATTTGAGAAGGAGTAGGCTTTGCCCCCAAAACCATTTCTCTTGCAGAATGGCATCCCTATCCTAAATGCAATCAAACACCACAATAAAAAACCCTTGAGCACAAGGGTAGACTTCTACATTTCCTTTGAGCATGGGCTTCCATGCCGATGAGATCCAATTATGTAGATCTGGAAAAGGAAATTGAGCTAGGCTATCAATCTGTTGGAGGAAAAATATTGCTCACTATCATCAACCTCCTTTTTGAGCTTCTCCAAAAAGACAAGAATAGGAGAGGAGGATGCCTTTCTAATGATGGTTTTTGGGTAGTTATTAGAGATCCCACACCTGTTGGAGAACTTCAATGGCAAAGAATCCCAAGGCATAGATTTGAACTTTTTTCCTTGATTTGGACTAACAAGCATATCCCTAAAGGATAGGCTATGCCCAAGCTTTGAGTTCATTGATCCTTGAGACCCAATAGTAGGGAAGAGAGGTGTCGATTCACTCAAAATGGAGTTTTTTTAGCATTGAAAATCCAAAACCCTAGCCGAACTAGAGCACAACAATGGAGGCTTTGAGGAAAATCCCACAATATCCAACCCTGGCAATGGACCCCCTTCGTGGGCTTTAAGAGAAGGCATGGCTGGAGCATTTTCGCCATCAGTTGAGGAGTAAATCAACACTGAGGGCATGCCAAGAGCAATAACAAATAATTTCAAAGAGTTATGCCTAGGATCCATGTGGGAAGAAGCAGTAAGAAATTGAACAACTCATGAAACCATTTCCCAACCATCATCCATGGAGGCAAAGACATTCTCATTGCAAACCCTATTGCTAGACAAAGTAGGGGAAGGGCAATAATGCATAGATCGTGACATTGTGGATGCATAACATAATTTTTGAATTCAATTATAGTGACTTTTACAAGTATGATAATGTTGTTTCAATTTATATCATAATTTTTTTTGAAGTTATATATGAATATCATAATGCTCTATCAAAAGGGGTTATAAATATTTCTATCATTATGTTGTTTCAAGTTATATATAACCCCTTAACTAATTATATATATAGTAAAAATATTCCATGTCTATATGTGTGTGTGTGTGTGTGTGTGTGTGTGTGTGTGTGTGTGTGTGTGTGTGTATCGTTGTAAATTGTCACCGTTGACAATTTTGTACTATGTTTTGTCCCCCCTAAATTGTTGATCCTCATTGATCACCTGTTTCCCTAAATTATGCATTTCAAGACCTATTTTTATAATTTTATGAGAAATTGCAAGAATTGAACAAATGCATCCAGTTAATGTTTTTTCCTTGACACTTTATATCCTAGAAAAAAGGTTCATGACCCATACACCCTTGGGTGTATGGTTCCTCCTACTTTTTTTGGACCCAAATTTGCAATGTTGGTGTCAGCATTTTAACATTCAAAATTTGAATTGAAAATTTTAGCTTTTGGGATTTAATTTGTAAGAAATTGAATACATGCCTATAAATACCTAGTTATTGCATCATTTGAAATCAAACAAGCATTAGGTGAAATAATTGAGAAAATACTATTGTCAAGAGCATTATCAAGCAAGTCAAGAGAAACATTTCAAAGACCTATTACAATAGTTCAAGATCCAAACATCATTTCAAATCGTATGTGAGTTTATGCATATTTATGTTATGATTATTTGTGAATGCTAATCCTCTTGTAGGTCTCCAAAAAGTTTTGATAATTCTTTAGCAAGAATGATCCAAGACCTTGAGGTGATTTGTATGACTTCATTCCTTCAAGGAAGCCATTGAAGGGTAGTGAGTTGCAACACTTTGTGATTTCATCATTACTTTCTATCATTTATCCATTTTATCATTGTTAACATTGTGGAAGTGTAATCACTAACATATGGTTTGACTTAAGCAATCTCATAAATGGCCCAACATTTTCCCTCTCTTTGAATGTGCGAGTTCTAGGTTTGAAGAGGATTGAAGGAGGTTTGAAGATCTGTCATAATTCATTGTTTTATTCAAAGCCCTAAACCTCTTCAACTCACATAAACTCATCTACATAATTATTTGATAGTGATCTAGCAACTTTGCAAGTGGAAACAAGAGTCTTAGATCTACCATAAAAGAACTGCGTAAATAAAGTAAGACACCCCTACAAGTACTTATATTCCCTTGGGTGAGTTAATCCTACTATAGATGCCAGATCCAAATTTTATGATAGGTACACATATTTTTTTGCTTCCAAGATTTTTCATTCCATTCCATAAAGGATTTTTTAGTTTTTAATGACATAATTCAATGATGAGAATTAAATAGACCTTAAAAAAATTATTTTATTTTTTTGGAGATTATGTAAGGAAGATTTTGAGACATTGTGTTTTATATATTTAGTGTCAACCATGAGTAATTAGAGCAATTGGATGAGTAAAAATATTCCATGATCACCTAAAGGTTGTAAGAGTTAGAATTGGGGATATGATAGTATAACCTGCATTACTTGTTTCATTTGACATATGGCCTTGTTCATTTACATTCAAATGAATTAGATGTATGGTTTGTTTGTTCTTCAATTACAATGACCTTTACATGTATGATTTTTTTTTTAATTTATATCATTTTGTTATTTGAAGTTAAATAGAAAATATCATAATGTTGTTTCAAGTTACATATAACACCTTAACTAATTATTTATATGTATGTAGGTACATATATGTATGTATGTCTATATGTGTGTGTGTGTGTGTGTGTGTGTGTGTGTGTGTGTGTGTGTGTGGTTGTAAATTGTCACCGTTGACAATTTTGTACTATGTTTTGTCCCCCCTAAATTGTTGATCCTCATTGATCACCTGTTTCCCTAAATTATGCATTTCAAGACCTATTTTTATAATTTTATGAGAAAAATCATTACATTTCATTTCCCATTACATATTTTTTTGCTTCCAAGATTTTCCATTCCATTCAAGAAAAATCATTCCATTCCATTTCCCATCTTCAAAGATGTAGATCCAGGTATTATTAGCTCACCTTCATCATTGAAATTCAATCTAAACACTTTGTTGACCTCAATCTTAATGAAACACTAGAGAAAAAACCCCTAGTTTAATCCTAGGTTTTGCACATCAAACCCTAGAGTTCCCATTTTCTCCATTTCAATATGTATGTATGTATGTATATATTTGTATGTACATACATACATATATAATTAGTTAACATGATCACCTAAGGATTGTAAGAGTTAGAATTGCAAATATGATAGTATAACATGCAATGCTTGTTTCATTTGACACAACCTTGTTCATTTACATTCAAATGAATTAGATGTATGGGTTTTTTTTCTTCAACTATGTTGACTCTTACATGTATGAGAATGTTGTTTCAATTTATACCATATTTTTGTTTGAGGTTATACAGAAATATTATAATGCTATTTCAAGTTACATAAACACCTTAGCTTATTATATATATGTATGTATGTATGTGTATTTGTATGTACATACATACATACATAATTAGTTAACATGATCACCTAAAAGTTATAAGAGTTAGAATTAAGGATATGATAGTATAACATGCATTTCTAACTCTTCTCACTTCTTACTCTTTCGCTCTCTTCATTTGTTTATCACTTCTTCATTATCCCTAAATCTCTTTATCTCTCTCTAAATCTATTTTTGACTCTCTATCTCTCTCTCCTACTCTCTTTCCCTCTCTCCCTCCCCCAACTCTCTCCCCATTTTTCCTTTCTTCCTTTCTTCCTCAAGATCTCCTTAGTTTCCTCTCTATATCTCTTTCACCTTCTCTCCACCTCCCTCTACCTCTTCATCCACCCCTTTCTCACTCTTCCTCTCTTAAGGTATGTTGATCTTATAATGAGATTCAAGACCTAAATATGATATATGTATAAGATCTATGATTCTTTAAATGACAACTAAAAATAGAACCTAAGGAACCCTTCTATGGTAGCCTAAATTACTTGAAGGGAGTTTGTGTAAAACACAATAGAAGCAACTTAACAAATTTTCTAAAGTGATAAATTTTACATGTGGAATTAAAATGAGACACCATTTTTAAATCATATAAATTTTTTGAAGGAAATATAAATATATAAAATTTTCAAATTATTATTTCAAACAAGCACTATTTTTTTAGAATTTAAAACTTATTATGTTATTTGATAATACGAGTATGTGAAAAATGGAATATTTTATTATTCTCCAATGTTGGAGTTAACTTGTCATTCTTTGAGATTATTGTCTGCTTTCCAATAAGCAAGGTGGCTAAGGAAAGAGAAACTCCCCTGCCAACAGATAACCCATCATAGTTGCAAATTATAATTAGTATAGTAAGGAGTGCATATCACATATGCTAGTAAACCATTCCTTCACATTTCCATCTTGTTAGTTTTCATATTTAGTGAGTTGATCGAATTAAATAGTAGAAGTGGTGTTGGGATCATGGTTTTTTTGAATCACTTTTGTTCTTAACGTGTGTGTTGAGGTCAAAGTTCTAAAATTATAAATCACACCTTAAGGTTCAATGGGCATACTCGTAATTTTTGAGTAGACATTGTAAAAATTGTAGAATAAATATTTTGTTTGAAATCGTATTATAATTTTTTTATATTTTGGATTAAAAATTAATAGATATACGATTATTACATAGTTAATATTGTTAAAATTAAAATTATTTTAAAGGATTTTTCAGTTTTTAATGACATAATTCAATAATGATAATTAAATAGACCTTAAAAAAATTATTTTATTTTTTTGGAGATTATGTAAGGAAGATTTTGAGACATTGTGTTTTATAGATTTAGTGTCAACCATGAGTAATTAGAGCAATTGGATGAGCTATAGCTAAGTATCTTTGTGTTTCTCCTATCAGATGCATTATACTTGCTATGGTCAATATACAATGAAACATTATTTTTTTCTCTTCAATAAATAAAACAAGCTATTTAGATAAATTTAAGGTATTTGATGAATTGAGATTGAAAGGAAATTTAAATCTATCATTAAATTTGTAAAATTTTAATTAAAATAAATGCAAGTTTGATAAAATCAAATCAAATTTGATGGTTAATATTAATTATTAGATCATAGTTTAATAAAAAATTTATGATGGTTATTGTTAAATATTTCCTTCAAACACTAGGACAACTCATCAGCTATAGTTAAGAAACCGAATTTTCTTTTTGATTTCATTTTTGAATTCTTGTGTACCAAGAAAAATAAATTATATATTGTTGCACATACTTATTGTTGGAATAGTTATTGCATTTAAAATAAGGCTCTAAATTTCAAACTTTAAAATAAGAAAAAGTTCACAATTATGAACATATATTGTATAGATTAAAATACAATTTAATCTATTACAAAATTTTACAATTTATGCCTATCAAAAGTCTTAATTGATTTTTAAGACTATTCATAAACAAATATTCAATTGTACTTGCAACTATAAATACAACATGCATGATAAAAGATAAGCAATTTTAACAATGCATTCAAAACCAATGAATAATGTCCACCTTTTTATTTTTTTGTCAAAAATTATTTCTTATTCTATGTATATTTCAAAGGTAATTGTTACAAAGGTTTTCATTTTTATTTTTATTCTAATAGGTTGATGGTTCAATAAACTCAACATGTAATTAATTTTTATTTTTTCTGTTGTAGCAACATTTTTAAGAATTACAAAATCTTATAAGTTTTTAGCTTTTATTGACCTTAAATATTATTTTTGGGAGAGGAAGACCAAACTTTAGTATGTTTTAAACATTAAAGTCTCCTATAATTTTCTTTTGCTTGCTTAAAATAAACTTAAATATTTAGCTTTGGGAGACAGATGTCAAAACTTACCATGCCTTAAACAATAGAATCTCTTATGATTTTATTTGTCTTGCTCAAAGAAAATTTACATATTTAGTTCAAGTGCATTTAAAAAAATCTTGAACATTTTTAAGTTAAATTGATTAGGTCAAATTTTGGGAATAAAAATTAAATCACTTTATTTTAGAAAATATCTAATCAATGTATTTTAGAAAATTTAAAATACTTTTAAGTCACGTTTTGGAATAGAAGTTATAATATGTACATAAAAATTTCCCATAACAAATTCTAAAACTTTGTTATGACATGCTCTAGAACAACGTAACAATTCTAAGTTAATTTACTTAAAATCTATAAATACAACAAAATTAAATAGACGAAACAATAAATGTTACTACATAATAATAAATATTGACTACTTTATTAATAATAATACCTTTATTATTTATAAACTGATTTTAGAATAGAAAAAATTGTAATGTAAATTTTTTACAATATATCAGAACATATAATTTAAATAAAAAACCTTTCTATCTTGTTATTTCCAACTTTTTTTTTTCTTATCAATTTGGTCACAAAATTGCCTACTTTAACATATATTTAAAGGTAAAATTTTTACAATATATCAAAAAATACAATATAAATAAAAAACTTTTTTATCTTGCTATTTCAATTTTTTTCCTCGTCAATTTCGTCACGAAATTGCTACTTTTACATATATTTAAAGGTAATCTTTTTACAATATATCAAAAAAAATTTAAATAAAAAACCTTTTTATCTTGCTATTTCCAACTTTTTCCAACTTTTTTTACTCATCCATTTCATCACGGAATTGCCGAAGTAGTAAGTATGACTCATTTATCTTTCGAGACGTATTTAATACGGTGAACCTTTCGGTGGAATCGGGAAAGCTTTTACTGACTGGTAAAATAAAACACAAACTCTACACAAACATAGCTCATCTATTCTTAAAAGTGGCGAACTACAGGTCACTTTCAATACAAGCTTTTTCGATCAAAACAGTTCATTCACTTTGGAGATATAAATAATATTTAATTAAGAATTATTGTTCTTGAATTCAATGACACGTATTTAAAATAAATACAATTTTATGAATTGGAATTTTTATAGATAAATTAGACTATCTAGAAATGATTAATATGAACAATGAAAGTTGTTTAGTGGATTGAATTTCTTAGAATATTTTTTCAGTAGGCCAATCAATCAAAATCAAGGTCTATATGATTTTTTTTAGTTGGTGAAGCAAGGCAAGTCAAGTCAGGGTCTATTTGAAAAGAAATTAAATTTAGGAATTATTTTCTAATTGACACTTAAAAATTGCAATACCAAATAATTGATTAATATATATATATTTTATTAAGATTTTATTTTTTGATTATGTGAGGTAAGTCATAGTCAAGATTTATTTGTAAACAAATTAAATTAGCAGTTGTATTTGAGAGACAACAAAGAAATAGAGTCCAAGTACATTATTTCAATTTATTTGGTGTTCCCTTCAATCCTAATTTCTAGTTCAGCCTCAGAAAAAAAATGAACCTCTCTTTAGACATTCCCCAAGTTTCATAATACCAATTCTCCTTTCATGATCAAACTTATGTGCATATAAATTATTTAGATCATTTTTGTGGTGCAAATTTGACTCTCTTGTTGAATATTTAAAATCTCCACAAGTCTAAGACTTCATTTTAATGAATTGTAATTTATTGTCTCCCATGTCAAATCTTTTCAAAATATACACATAAAATCAATATAATGTCATGTAACACACCGTTACAATAGTGAAATAAAAAAGTATATTATTTTCCTAAAAAATTGATTTATTTTGTGCCATTATGCTCATATAACATTTTTTAGTAGTGATAAGTGTTTATTAACACCAATAACTTGCATATTGTTATTAAATAGGTGAATAAATTACATTTAAATACATCATATTAAAAAAAATGAACCTTATACTAATAAGAATTACTTATATCATAATGTATTCATCGTAAATATTATTTATATTTATTGAAGTGGAATGGTTTCATATTAGTAATGATGTAAATTCATATGATTAAGAGTTCCAAAATAACGCTTACATGTTCAAAGTTATGTAGATGTTTGTTGGGAATAGGATGCGATTTAATTGTAATCCTAAACATATTTCATGTATCTCCTAAGTCCTTGGAAAGTGTTCCCCAACACTAGGATTAGAAAGAGATTAAATTCCAATGAAATGAACATGTAAATTGACAATTCTAATTATTCCTAAATGATTGGAACATGTGGGGACGCCCAATAAGAGCTCCTACAAAATAGGAGCACATGGGGTGCCCACATGGAAGGTGGAAACCACCTTGCTTAAGTTAACTATTTGGAGGATTGATAACACTTCAGTAATGCATGTAAAGATCATACAAGTTAGGGATTGATATTTACATGAATGGAGTTCAGTTCAATTCAATTAAATTCAATTATGGTTTAGTTATCTTTAGTTGCATGTAGTTAGTTTGAGTTGAATGCTAGTTGACTTCAGTTGAGGTGAGTTGCATGACTAATGACTCCAGTTGCATGATAGATAATAGGTGGATACATTCATTTAAGTGGGGATGATCAATCATGCATAGTGGTTGCATGAATTGGTGAAGAGATATGTTTTAGTTAACTAAGATTGACTTGGACCCACCTTGGGTGCCCAAGTTGGCATCTTTGAGTTAACACCTTTTGCATGAGAAGATATTTACAACTTGGCTCAGTTAGGTGGGCCCATTCTTGGGTGCCAACTTTGAGGTGATGCTTGCAAGATATTTTCTTGACCAACAATTAGTTAAGTGTTCAGTTTGGGGTGCCTACATTGAGGAGACTTTGGTTTTGACTTCATGCTATAGTGTCAAACTCTACTTGCACAATCTAGGAATTGATATTGAGAGGAGCTTTATGCTCTTATATTTGATAACTCTTATGAGTTTACATGCTCATTAATTATCTTTTTATTGCAAAAATTGCTTCAGAGTTTGTAGCAGGTTAACAGGTTGAGCTTGTGTATGTGTGAGGATTTGAAGCATGGCATGGGATGTGTGGATAAATGCTTGGTCACATGGAATGCATGAATAGCTTGTAATTGAAACAAGTGTATGGGAGTTCCAATGAGAGTTTATTGCAAGTTGTGAAGAAGGATTGTTGAAGGCAAATAAGCTTATCAATCAAGGATTGATACAGTATTATTGTAATCTTGTTCTAAGGTTAAATAATACAAGAACTATTGATTTCGGTGGAGTTTTTTCCCGAAAGGGTTTCTCCATGTATATGTTGTGTCACTTCTATCTTCTTGTCTCTTTCTTCTACAAACTTTTGTCTCTTTCTACAATTGGTAAAATTGATCTAAACAAATTAATCATACACAAAAAATTGTGACAAAGAACACTTAATTAATCTACAGTCGCATAGGTTTACAAGTTTTAAGCTACTATTTCACCTTCATTTTCAACGATGTTAGTATTACAAAGATGAGCAAAGGCACAAGCATGCCAAGAAATACAAGGTATTCAACTTTTTAACAAGACAATAAGGATAAGTTCATTTTGGCCACACTCTTTTTTATTGTTTTATTTATTTATTTAACATGAATGGATAGTAAGGCTCATCAAGGCAAGTGTTACAAAATGGATAATGACTATCACTGTAACTTTGTGAATTTGGTTTTTTTGAAACTCATTAATCTTACAAACATTGCCTTGCATGATAGTAAACATCAACATTTTTCTTATTGGTGTGAGTGAAAGATTTAAAATGGTAGTAACATAATAAGTAATTGAGGTCATGCAATAGATAATAAGGTTACCCCACAATAGTGTGTCCCACTTTTTCTTCAAAGTATGACATTGAAATTGGATTTTTTTTTAAAAAAATGACTTTCTATCATTCATAGCAACTAAATCATTAAGAATTTGAATATGACATATACTAGTAACTTTTCAAATTCTTTATTTGGATTATAAAAATATATTTTGAAAAAAATTTAAAAATATCATTTGATTTTCTTATGTAAGATTTAAAAAATTATAATTTTAAATTTAACATAATTTTAAAATGTGAAATTTATTCCATTTAACATATATATTTGTTAAAAAAATGTACGAAATTATAATTTCTTAAATATAGATTGGTAACACCAATATCTAGTGGACAAAAAAAAATCATAATTTTTAAGTGCATGTTTTATTTTTTACTTTAATTTTAAAATAAAAATATTTATAATTTATACATAATTTTTTTCATAACACAAATTTTTTATATATTTTTGGGAATTTTTTTCTTTTCTCTTTTGTTTGTATGTGTGAAACAAATATCTTGATTTTCAATGGAATACATATTCTCTCAAGAAATAGAAAGTAAATATTATTATAGAGTTGTAAATTGTCACCCTTGACAATTTGACACTAGAATTTGCTCCCCCCTAAGTGCTTGTATCTAATTGTACGCCTAATTTCCTAATTATGGATTCACTAGCCCATTTTAAAAATTTATCAAAAAATAAACATGGGAAATAAAAGTAGGAATTTAATATTTTTCCCTTAACACTTTGGATCCTTGAAAAAGTGGGATCTAATTTAGGCTGTCCTATGCTCTAGATCACTTATGTTGGCCCTAAATTTAAATATGTTAGTGTCGATAATTTTTTTTTTTTAGACAAATTCTAATTGTCAACTATCGAGATTTAAATTTTGGTAAATTAGAAGAATTGCATATAAATACACAATATTTTCACCATTTTCATCCTAACAAGAGAAGAAGGAAACTTTAGAATGCACCTAAGAATTCAATTGATAAAATCAAGTGTCCTAAACATAGTCAAAAGCATAATGTTTTGAATTATTGTGGCATTTAATCATTCAAGCATCATGTCAAATTTTATGTGAGTTTTTTCATGTTTTTCAATGATTTAGCATTAACACTTGTAGGTCTTCAAATCAAATCAATGTAAACATAAATTTATCCTTGAAGGTGATGAGCATGAATTTATTCCATCAAGGAGATCATATCTAACTGGTAAGTTGTAAAAAATTATCAATTTATTATTTATTTACCATTTAGCATCTATCCCTCAAAATGATACTCTCTTTTATAACCAATTTTTACATAGTGGAGGTAGAAATACCAACACAAGGTTTGATTGCAGCAAGTCCCTATATCGCACAACCCCTCCCCTCTCTTCATGTGTACAACTTTGTAGTGCCCATCAATGATTGCTTTTGACTATGCTTTGTGATTAGGTGGAGTTTGGTATTTGGCTTGTTGAATGATAAATGTTGTTTTGATTATTTGTTACATCAAAATAAATTATTAGGTCTAAAGGATACTTTGTCTTGATTATATGGAAAAAGTGGGTTTTGAAGGGACCTAAAATCCTTTACAATAAAAGATACAAAATGTTGCAAAAAAGGATGTTCAAAAGACTACCAACAAAAATCCAACAGCCAAAAAACACAATAGAGCAGGTGCTAAAATAAAAATATGACAAGAAACTACCAACAACACCCAACAACCACAAAACAACAAAACAACCTATTGGCTCTCAAAAATGCAGGCAAGATGCCTCAAGAGGCTTCCAATCTCTTGATACACTTCAAGGTAACAAACAAGGTTGAAAGAATTCAACCTTCTTCTCTTTAGGTGTTGCAAAACCTGGGGGGTGTACCTCTCTGAATGGTGCAGACTTAACTTGTGATTATCTTATTAAAGCAATTTATTCACAATGGCAATGGGAGGTGAACAAATAAAATTCAACTTGAAAAAATAGTAACAACATTTTGATTTGAATCCTAAAATGAATGCTTGACTAATAGATGTAAAGAAAATTGAATAAGTTCAAATGGTGAAATGTAGAGACTAGTGCCTTCTTGGGTATACAGAGTCAAATGAGATCAAGATGAGCAACACTTCTCTGAGAAAATTCAAATAATTTGGCATATATTATGCTTACAACTTGTATAAACATGCAAGAATGTGATTACTAAGCTCTACTTGAATAATCCAATTGAATCTCTCTGATTACTGTGACTAACTAAAAGGATTTAGTCTTAACTTGAAAGAACCAATCAATCAATCACACAAGTACAACAAATGTGCACTGATAAATTGAATACAAACTTGTCAGATCAATTTAAACAATCAGAAAGAATCCATCTCGGAGACAACTTAGCAATCCTTGTATTAAATTCAATAGATAACTGATACCAAACATGTGCAGCAACATCAATTGACATTCATAAATACCTTCATTTTAAAACATGCATCATAGCCTCTGATTTGATGAATTTACTATTTTGTATCCATACAATTTTCCTAGTGTATCGAATAACTGATAACTGGTGTCATTTTACAACTACAATATGCCTATTTATACACCAGGATTTGAAGAAAATATCATATTGAGATCACATGTCGGCCCAACACAAAATTTGGGCTCAAAGAATGTCGGCCTGCAATGGTCATCCAAGCAGATACATCTCAGCCTCAGTGTTTTAAGTTTTTGTTATTCACCAGTGAAATAGTCAGTGAGACACCTCTGTGGGTATTCTGAAGGCAATTCAATTGTTGTCTGCTTGTGGTGTTATTCACTTTTGCTATGACTGTCGACTGTCGGGGAGATGTCATACAGAAAATACTATGTTTCATTGATACACTTCTCACAATGTACCATTCATCATATTTACTTCACTGAGACCTCAATAAATTGGGGAGACCCTATACAAATAGCATCTTGTTATACTGAAAGTCTCGAATCATGTTATTTTTGAGTCGTCGAGACAAGGAAATCCTTACGCTGAAAACCATTTCACATTCGCATTCGCCAAGACAATAAAATATCGAGGATAGGTCATAGAGACAACTGAGTTATAGCAAAAGTCCATACGAAACATATTGGTCACTGAGACATATGATTTTTCCTGCCGATGAGTCCATCTGTCGCTATAACCTGCAACCCTCAGTGAAATGTCATGTAGACTATATTGTTATACCAAAACCCATCCAAGCACACCAAGATTGCCAAGAGAAATCAAAATTCTTGCTGAAAGCCATTTTGTACTGTCGGAAAGACCCAACAGGTTTTCCAAGACACAATGTCGAATACCCCAAGCTCCATCGATGAACCCTCATACACTCAAGTTGGTGAGACCCGACCCATTCGGGGAGACCTCACCTCGGTGAAAAACTTATGCCGATAACTGCCAGCAGATGAAACCTCCAATCGTTGTGACAATAGAAACGTCTTTCTGATAGGCAACAGACGTTTATCAATATAAAACACACAATGGATCAGGGAGACCCTGCTTTCCTCATGCCAATATGAACCCAGATGTGGATGTCGATCGCTGTGACAATGAGAAAGTCCTCCCAACCACCTGTAGTAAACAAATGTTAACAAACAAGCAACATGGGTTGGGGAGACCATCATGAACCTATGCTGATAGGGGCTGTAATGTGGAAAATATATGACACGATGGATTCAGAGGGGCAAAATGGGAAAAATGAAAATAAAAATACCATGAGAGGAGAAAAATTCCTATAGAAGGACTCATATGGAGACTCAGGGGGTATGAAGTATATGCAAAAATCATCAAATTTTGATAGTTCCAATAGTGGCTCCGTTTGGGGATGAATGATAGCCAGATCATTCCAAGGATCCAAAATCTTGGGTGAGCAGACCAGACATAAAATGATGAACCAGTGAGTAGCAATGGAATGAATGGCAATGGAAATGAATGCAAAGTGGAAGCAAATGGAAAATGATAGTGAAATGGATATGGACAAAATCCTAGACTACTGTGCATGGAAAATAATTTTAAAGAGGATACACAAGAGTTGTCCATGCACTGGCAACCCTTAATCCTCTGTGTTGCTCAAGAGAAGAAAAGATTCAAGAATTTCCCATGAACATGCAATTCTTGATCTTCACCAGCCATGTTCTGTAGATAGTATGAGTCTTCACCCTTCTTTCCAATAACAACAAAAGGTCCCAACCACAAGGCTTCAAACTTACCATGCTTGCCTTTCTCCTGACACCTTACATTCCACATTAACACCAAATCATTTTCTTCAAATTTTCTATTCTTTGCCTTCTTATCAAATAGATATTTCATATGTGCTTATAACTTCATGTTTTGGCTTTGGGCCTCTCTCCTTACTTCATCAAGTTCAGAAAGTTGCTCCATTCTATCTTCCATGGGCTTAGGAACTTCTAAATCTTCCTATAAGACAAACTTGTAGGCTGGTAACAAATTCTGCAGAGGCATCCTAGCTTGTGCTCCATACACTAATTCAAATGGAGATTTTCCAATTTCCTTTTTCACAGTGATCCTATCAGCCCACACAGCTAGTTTTAACATTGAATCCTAAGCCTTCTTATTTTTTCCTAACTCTCCTTATAATCTTCAAAAGAATTTTATTACTAGACTCTGCTTGTCCATTAGCTTGTGGATGATAAGGGGCTACATAAGAAATAGTAATGCCATACTTATCATAGAAGCTTTTGAATTCATCTAATCTGAAGCACATCCCATTGTCTGTGATTAACCTTAATGGTGTACCAAATCTGGTGATAATGTTGTCCATCAGGAAATTTGTTACTACCTTACTTGTAGCCTGCTTAGCTGGGATTGCTTCCACCCATTTTGTAAAATAATAAGTGGCAACCAGTATCCACTTGTGTCCTCCACTTGATTTTTTGTGTATCTCTCCAATGAAATCAATTCCCCATTGATGAAAAGGGGCATCAACATGCAAAGGTTGAAGTGGTAAAGCACCCTGATACCTCAATTTTCCAGAAAACTTTTGACAAGCCTCACACCTTCTTACATGTGTAAAAGAATCATTAAAAAACTTTGGCCAATAATACCCAGCCCTAAGAATTTTGTGTGTAGTTGTCTTTGTTGAATAATGACTTCCACAAACTCCTTCATGCATTTCCTTCAAAACATGCTTTGCCTATGATTCATCCAGACATAACAACAATATGCCATCTGTATTCTTCCAAAATAGATCACCATCCATAAAAACATATTTGGATGCCTGCAACTTCAAAGTTATCCTCTAGTTGTCACTCAGTCCCTCTGGACACTTCATGTATTTATGATAATGCATATAATATTAGTATACCAATGAGTGTGCTCAATGCTTGCAATTGCAATCCCTTCTTCAACATTGCAAATCTGATTTGCATCAATATTGGCTTCTATCATCAGCTTAGCCAAGCCTTGGCTTCTTACCAGCTTAGTAATATGTATTTCCATGTCAAATTCTTGAATCTTGTTGATCCATCTACATCTTTTTCCTATAACTTCAGATTGTGTCAAAATGTCTTTGACAGCTGCATGAGGGACATAAGCAATTAACTTTGCTCCAACAAGATACAGTCTAAATTCTTTTGTGGCCTTTACTAATGCAAATGCTTATTTTTCCATTAAGTCATACTTCATTTCAGACCCTTGTAATGATTTACTAAAGAAAGACACAGGCTGTTCATAACCATCCTCATTCTTCTGTAACATAACAGTAGCAGTAGTATGCATTGAAGCAAATGAAAAGATCTGAAAAGGCTTTGTAAAATCTAGAGATTTAAGAATAGGAGCCTCTTTGATAGCATTTTTGATAAATATAAAAGCATCTAAATCCTCTGCAGTCCAATCCATTTTTTGTCATTTCTTCAACATTTTAGATATGCGCTTGATGATCTCAGCAAAATTAGAAACAAATCTTCTAACAAAATAATTTTTCCAAAGAATGATTGTATTTCCTTGACAGTTTTGGGCATAGGAATCTTATCAATAGCTTCAACCCTCTTTGGATCTATTCTAATTCCCCCATTTGAAACAATATGTCCTAGGAGATTACCTTTTGTGACTGCAAAATGACACTTCTTTGGATTTAAACTAATACCATATTCAAGAGCTCTGGTAAATACCTTTTCTAGATGTTGCACATGATCATCAACCCTCTTTGAAAAAGAATTCAAGTCATCTTGGTACACCACCATGATAACATTAATCAAATCAGCAAATGCTACATCCATAGCTCGTTGAAAAGTCGCTCCAGCATTGGTGAGACCAAATGGCATTCTTATGTATACATATGTTCCCCAAGGAGTTGTGAATGTTGTCTTGTATTACTCAAATTCCTTGACTTTAACCTGATTGTATCCCGAAAACCCATCCATTATGGACATCAAATCACACCCTATCACCTTATGCAATATAGCCTCCATATTGGGTAAAGGATAATTATCTTTGAGAGATGCCATATTTAAATTCCTAAAGTCCACACATAATCTGATATCACCATTCTTCTTTCTCACAGGAACCGGATTTGAAACCCACGTTGAATGTCTGATTGGTTTGATAATGCCTCCATCCCTGAGTTTTGTCAACTCCTCTTGCATCTTAGGATCTAGTGTTGGATTTATGGGTCTTTGCTTTTGTCTGAAAGGCTTGGCGTCTGACTTCAATGGTATTTAATGCTGAAATAAATCCTCCCTGTATGCTTTCAGATCTTCATAAGACCAAGCAAAAACATGCTTGTATTTTCTCAGCAACTCTATCAACATTCTTCTAATTGTAGGGTTGATCTTCTTTCCAATGTATACCTTTCTTGGTGCTGTCTCAGTCCCTAAATTAATTTCTTCAATATCTTCCCTTTTGACTGGTGTTTGCCTTATGAGGGACCGATCATTTCCATCATACACCCTCTCCAATGCCACTAATCCCTTAGGAAGCTTTTTTTTTTGAGCTGTAAGATCTCCTTGCCAAACACAGTTTGCTTCCCATCTACTTCCTCAACAAAAGCATTGAAATCAATTTCCTAGGCTTCATATTGATCTATGCAATGAAGAAATTTCAAAAGGTCAGTATCATCATTGAAGACCTGCAATTATAAATGTTATCAGGAACATTAGACCTTGTCTTGAACTCAATCTGTGATACCCTAGCCAATGTGATATCATCTCTTTTCAATGCCATATTTGCTAAAAAATTATCCATTATGTTCTTTGATCTATCAATCCACTTAATTTAAAATGCATCAAACAACTCAATTGTGTCCCATGCAACATTCCTATATTGCTTTAATCTTTTGTGCTTTGCTGCATACTTGGATTTAATTTGTGAAACAACCAACTCAGAATCACCAAAAATAGTTAGCAACTTAATCTTGTGTTTCACAACTATGTTCAAACCTGTCAATAGAGCTTCATACTATGCCACATTGTTTGTACATTTAAATGCCAACCAGAATGAATATTTAAAATTAGTACCTTTAGGTGAAAAAAAGAAAGTCCCAGCTCCATTACTGTCTTGGCTGCAAGCTCCATCAAAATACATCTTCCAAACACCATTTCAATTATGTGCAACATTTTTTTCAATTGGATCACCATTGGTTAATTCTGGTTGAGCCGGTTCAATCTTAAAATTCCCAAGATCAACATCACAATTTAAACAATTGATCTGATCTTGAGGCACATAATCAACAAGCTGGTTCATTCTTGGCTCTCTATACAACTTGAATTCTTGACCATTCACAGGTATTGTAGCATAAGACATATCAAATTGGACATTTCCTCCAACAGTTGTTGTCCATTGTCTTCACAAAAGCATCCCAAACTGAGGAGGAGTATCAATCACAGTTATGTTTATATTATAAGCCACCTATGGATAAGTAACCAGCTTGAATTCAACACCTCTCATAATACCCACCACAGGCACAGGTCGATTATCCATTGCATAGCACTTTCCTTCACATGTATCAATCCACAGGCCAAGCTGCTTCATAACTCCTACTAGCATGATATTTATACCAGCACCAGAATCTATCATACAATTCCTCAACAATTTACTATTTATAAGCAATGTGGTGAAGAATGGATCCACTTGTGGGGAGGTTGTTAAAAAATCACCCAAACAGACTTCTGAATTATTTATCTTTTCCTGCCTATTGACTTCTCCAGAATTCATATGTTTTTCATTCCCATTTGTAATAAATTGAACAATATTATCTCTGTACTCCTTAATTTTCATCAATTCAAGTAGTGGAACAGACATTTTTACCTAGGATAATGCTTGTGTGAAGTCAAAAGAAGAGCTCTCCAGTTTTACAGTCTTTTTCAGTTCGAGCGCATCTCCTTTGTTTTCTTTTTTTTCTTTTTTATTAGGCTAGCCAGGCCCTTGTGTCTCATTGTGTAGTTCTTCAACTTTCTTCTTCTGGATAGGCTTCTATTCACTCTTACCAGGGTGTTTATTTTTTGGATTTTTAATAGTTCCTTGTGTTGCCTTCTGATCTTTTATAAAAATTCCTCCAAGAACACCTTCTGACTCATTTACTTTTCTATTTCTCAACCAATATTTATTTCTTGCTTCCTCAACTGCAGCAACAATTATTCTTTCTATTTCATCCTTAGTAAGTCTCCTTACACTGTACTAAGTAGGTGCCTCAACAGGATGTGGCTCTATGTGATCTTCATCAGAATCATAAAAAACTTGCTGCTCAGCCATATGGATATTATACTTCTGATTAGAAACATCACACTCATAACCTTCATCCTCTGAATATGAGTTTCCTTCCTCAACATGGTGAGAGAAACTTGAAGTCATATACATAGTGTGTTCTTCTCCATTATTTTCCATCAGCATTCCCTCTTCTTGCATCCTTCGAACTACAACACAATATTCTAGAGAATGTGGCTGATTACAAACTTCACAAAAGTAATTATTACTCACCATGTAAGTTCCCTTCTTGCTCAATGGATCAGGAGTCTCTTTGTTTCTTGGCCTAGCTGTTATAGGTTTCCCATCTTTCCAGTCTGTATTGTAAGGCATATCATGCAACCTCGGTCTTTCATTTCTATTCTTATTTTTGTATGTATTCTCTTATCTGTACTAATAATTATTGTTTTGTTGAGGAGGCCTCAGGTTGTCTCTTTTATTAGTTATACCAGTAGCCTTCCTATTGTTTTCAATTGTCAGTGCAATTCTCTGTGTTTTAGCCAAATTTCTTGGAAATCTATTTCTCAGTTCATACCCCATTTTGGGATCAAAAGCATTTAAAAAAACACTCAATGCTACAGAATCTAACAATCTTGATCCAAGGGGTACCTTAGTCTACAACTTATTGAATCTTCGATTGAAATCATAAATTGAGTCATTTTGATTTTTTTGAATTCACATTAATTCATGAAGAGCTACATCTGGAGCATTTTGATTCCCATATTACTCTAAGAATCTGTCTTGAAATACTTGGAGAGAATTAATTGAGAATGCTGGTAGGCTATTCAACCAATCCCTCGCATCTTCAAGAAGTGATATCATGAACAACTTCATTTGTAAATCTTCATAAGGCACATCTATGTCTTGGATGAAAACATTAAAACTCCTTAGATGTTCTTCAGTTGTGATTGCATTACTCCCTATAAATTTGGGCACCATATTCCTCCAACTGCCATCTATAGTGTAAGGATATAACTAAAAACCAACTAAATCAAATTTTCTGATCATGGTTGTATGCTAGTGAGGGGGAGGAATAGGTGGATGTTGATACTGATGCATGTGATTATTGTACTGCGCATTATGCTGTGGGATATAATGTTGACTAGGAGGTGGATGCATACCTGTATGCTGTGTGGGAATGTGAGGTGGACGATTTGGTTGCTTATAATGATTCTCTATTTGGTTGTGAGGAACATTTCATTTATTGGAGGACCCTGTGCCATGATCACCCTGCTTGTGGGGTGGGACATACTTTGGGCCACCAGCCATCTGATTAGTAATTTGGGATTTCTGTAATTTAGCCTCTAGTTCCTTTATCTTCTTCTCTTGTAGTTCCAACTGTACTTTTACTTCATCAAAAATTGAAAGCTCATGGTTTTCTTTAGGACTTTCATGATTACCCTCCATCTTCTGATCATATTCATGCTAAATTATGATTCGTTCAGCCTCAAGTGCAGCTTCAATCTCAACCATTTTCTAAGGATCAAGAGAAGGGAAAGGATTTCTTTGATCTTCAGGGGTACAAATTTCTACACTTGAATTATCTCTCCATGTATCATAGTGATCATATGTTTCACAATGTGCTCTTGATGTTTTATCTTTGTCAGTCATGCACATGTCCTCACATTTCCCTTTTCCTTTATCAACATTGTCATCCTTATGAGTCCATTTATTGTTGCCAGTAGGAGCTCCAATATGACCTCCCTTGTATTGAGATCTCCTTCCATTCATGATGAATAGCTATAAAATTTCTCATGCTCTCTTCATACTAATGATGGATCATGTAGTGTGATTCGAAACGTTGATGTTAAAAATTTGCACACAATCAAATCCAGAAAAACTATACACTCATGATATGGATTGTGGAAACTTATTATCATTAATTATAAAATTTATGTTAGAGTCGCCACTCACTTTTATCAAAAATGAGAAAAATGTTTGATACTTCTTGTTCCCAGTGGAGTCTGTGCAAGATTTCTGACTCTATGATTAATGCCTTGATTCCAATTGTTCACTACCAGAGTCACCAATTTCTTAACTCTCAAAAACACAACCAAGATGCCTCAAGAGGTTGTCAATCTCTTGATATGCTTCAGGGTAACAGACAAGGTCGAAAGAATTCAACCTTCTTCTCTTTAGGTGCTGCAAAACCTAGGTGGGTGTACCTCTCTGAATGGTGCAGACTTAACTTGTCATTATCTTCTTAAAGCAATTTGTTCACAATGGAAACAGGAGGTGAACAAATAAAATTCAACTTGAAAAAATAGTAACAATATTCTGATATGAATCCTAAAATGAATGCTTGACTAACAGATGTAAAGAAAACTGAATAAGTTCAGATGGTGAAATGCAGAGACTAGTACCTTCTTGGGTATGCGGAGTCAAATGAGATCAAGCTAAGCAACACTTCTCTGAGAAAATCTAAATCATCTGGCATATATTATGATTACAACTTGTATAAACATGCAAGAATGTGATTACTAAGCTCTACTTGAATAATCCAATTGAATCTCTCTTATTACTATGAATAACTAAAAGGATTTATTCTTTACTTGAAAGAACCAATCAATCAATCACACAACTACAACAAATGTGCACTAATAAATTGAATACAAACTTGTCATATTAATTTAAACAATCAGAAAGAATCCATCTTGGAGACAACTTAGCAATCCATTTATTAAATTCAATAGATAACTGATACCAAACATGTGCAACAACATCAATTGACATTCATAAATACCTCCATTTTAAAACATGCATCATAGCCTCTGATTTGATGAATTTACTATTCTATATCCATACAATTTTCCTACTGTATCGAATAATTGATAACTGGTGTCATTTTACAACTACAATATGCCTATTTATACACCAGGATTTGAAGAAAATATCATACTGAGATCACATGTCGGCCCAACACAAAATTTGTGCTCAAAGAATGTCGGCCTGCAATGGTCATCCAAGTAGATACATGTCAGCCTCGGTGTTTTAAGTTTTTGTTATTCACCATTGAAATAGTCGGTGAGACACCTCTGTGGGTATGCCAAAGGCAATTAAATCATTGTCTGCCCATGGTTTTATTCACTTTTGTCATGACTGTCAACCGTCAGGGAGATGTCATACAAAAAATACTACATTTCATTGATACGCTTCTTAAAATGTACCATTCATCATATTTACTTCATTGAGACCTCAAGAAATCGGGGAGACCCTATACAGATAGCATCTCATTATACCAAAAGTCTTGCATCATGTTATTTCTGAGTCACCAAGACAAGGAAACCCTTACGCCAAAAACCATCCCCCATTCACATTTTCCAAGACAATACAATATTAGGGAGAGGTCATAGAGACAACTGAGTTATAGCGAAAGTCCATACAAAACATATTGGTCGCTGAGACATATGATTTTTCCTGCAGACAAGTCCATCTATCAGTATAACCCGCAACCCTTGGCGAGATGTCATGTAGAGTATATTCTTATACTGAAACCCATCCAAGCACACCAAGATCACCAAAAGCCATTTTGTATTGTCAGCAAGACCTGACGGGCTTGCCAAGACATAATGCCAAATACCCCAAGCTCCTCTGATGAATCCACATATGCTCAAGTCAGTGAGACCTGACCCATTCAGGGAGACTTGTCTCTGGTGAAAAACTTATGCCAATAACTGCCAACAAATGAAACCTCCAATTGCCGTGACAATAGAAATGTCTTGCTGATAAGTAACAGACGTTTATCAATATAAAACACATAACGGATCAAGGAGACCCTACTTTCCTCATGCTGATATGAACCCAGATGTGGATGCCAATCACTGTGACAATGAGAAAGTCCTGCTGACCACTTGCAACAAACAAATGTTAACAGACAAGCAACATGGGTCGGGGAGACCATCATGAACCTATGCCAATAGGGGCTACAATGTGGAAAATATGACACGATGGATTCAGAGGGGAAAAATGGGAAAAATGAAAATAAAAATACCAAAAGAGGAGAAAAATTCCTATAGGACTTATATGGAGACTCAGGGGGTATGAAAGGTATGCAAAAATTATCAAATTTTGATAGTTCCAACACAACCTAAAAGAAAACCACACCTAGTAGGAAATTGAAAGGAACAAAGAGAAATACCAGGTGCTAGTTCAAGCCACCTAATGGAACCTACAATTTTTTTTTGTCCCATCTTAAACCCTTGTCACATTTAGATGTAGGACTGATATATGAGGGTTGAGGATTCATCTTTCATAAGCGCTTGTAATGTTCTATTTTTGTTGTTGACTCTCTATTGCCTATTGTCAGTCATTTTGAAACTTCTTATGTCTATCATTATTATCTAGTAACCAGTTCCCCAATCCTAAGTCCAGGAATTCAATTTTTAGAAGGTTAAGTTAAAGGCTTGTTTGGCCTTTACATCCTTTACTATACTTTAATGACTTAGGCATTTTTAAGTCTTTTTATCATATCATCATAGAGGGTTCCCCCCCATTAAAAAAACTTATGTTCAAGTGCCTAAATATTTTCACTTAAGTTTTGTCGGTCTTTATCTGTATCACTCATCTCTGATTACTTTTGAAGTGTATGTTCCAAATCAGTGATGAGTGATGAGGTGGTATCTCTTTGATATTGCTCATCGTGAATAGCTACTAAAACTTTTAAATTATATGTGCGATGATCGATGTTCTTTGTATTATTGAGGGATTGCTTATTGCTAATTGTTTATGATCCCTCAATATTGTAATAGCAATAAGCAATGCCCTCCAACCTTATGATCTTATCACCTATCATGGATATGTTATGGAATGATAAATTCAAATTAGTGATGAGAGATGGGATGGTTTTCCTTGCATCACATCTCACAGATTTTTTTTAAGTGCTAAGTTCTACATTAGCGACACACTATATGTAATGGCACTATGATGATCTCTCATCACTAATTTCTTACAAACCATATGAGGAGGATTAGTGATGAGTGATGGTTTGATATTTTACCATTCATCGCTGATCCATTCCAAATCCTTCAACCTTGATTGGCGATGAGCGATAGAGTTCCTTATTTAAAATTTTCTTTCACAAATCTAAGTACATCTTATTTGCAATGCCTTTTGTACCATTGATTTTCATGTAGGTGTACGTGTTTGAATATAATTCCTTCACTACATCTCCTATCATTGATAAGAGCCTCAGTGCAAATTTGGATTAGCGAGGAGTGATGAAAATGAATGTGATCAAGGAACAAGCTAAAGATCCAAGGGCTAAGATTTCATTGCATAAAACACTTGCATCAGTGATGGAGCTGGACAAGGACAAGGTATATCAATGATAATCAACAACTACTACATGAAGAGGCAATGTGGTAGAATCCTAAGGACTTCGCATAAAGCAAAGAGGAAGGTGGTGAGATGAAATGATAACCATTGATGTAGTTTTAAATTTGAATGATCAATGATCAGGGTTTAAACCTAAACAACTAATTATTAGTTTGCTCACGCAAACTTACTATCAAGTATTAATGGTGGCATGCCTCTCTCTTGGTTGTAACAAAAAGTAGATACTTGGTTGATCATGCACTCAAATTCATTGGATAGCAGAAGGGGTACCAAAAGCTAAAGAAATTGTGTGGCAAGCTCCATAAAGTACCATTAACAAGAGTGGCATAGTGTTCACCTGGGTAAGCAAAACTATATCTCCTTCTAGCTGAAGTATTGAGGTAAATACCTTAGAGAGCTAATAAGAAATTAGGGGAATTATCTTTTTTTTCACTACTAATAGCTTCAATTTGGTGATTAAGCACTGGATAATTTTTGAGGAAAAGTGTTATGTTCAATAGTAATGTTTTTTCCTCTCATAATTGTGAAGGGTTTCTTTTGACTATAAGAATTTGTAAACCCTAGTTCCATTACATTGAAAATATGAGTGACCCAAAGCCCAGTGAATCAAGTACTAGACCAGAGAGGAAGCCAAAATAGAACTTGAGGGTTAAACGACTTAAAACTAAGGATATTTTAGCTGAGGTTAATTCTAAGCCATTGGCGGTGTCCAACCCTTCACTAAGTACTCCTACAATTTCCACTAGGTCCAGGAATGCAAAGAAAGAAACAAAAAAATTTATGCGAGAGGCCTCTGGAGACATAAAAGAAGGAGGGTCACGAATTGGTAAAAAACCCATAGGTCAAGTTGTCGTGATCACTAGGCTGATTGATAGTGTTGGTGAAATTGGTGAAAAACCCCAACCTTAGAGTGGATGGAAATTGTTCCAGTATGCTTTCAATAGGAAGAATTCTAGCAAGCCCGCATATTATCTATGGGGGTTGAACCTTGGAAAGTTGGTGGTCCTGAATGTGTTTGTAGAATTGGACTTAATGATGGAATTGGCTAGGCACTATAACCCTACTGACAGGACAATCAAAAGTAAAAATGGTGATATAATTTTGGAGGTAACAAAGGATAAGATGATAGATGTATTTGGGTTAAATCCCAACTATACTACAAATTTTAGGCGTGCTAAGCTATATGCTAAGTATGGGAAGAGCAAATAAGCATACAAAGAGAGACTACTTGTGCGACACAAAAAGAGCAAGGAGAAATTCACTGCTAAGGATGTTGAGCCTTTTGAGTGTGAAGAATTTGAAGATTACTTCAAGAACACTTATTACTGCTTAAATAAAGTATTGGCTCAGGACTTTGAGGTTAGGATAGCCCCTTCTTTTTTGGTAATTGTGGCAGATATACAAGGTCATAATCAAAACATTGGTTTTCATTATGCCAACTTTGTTGCTGAACAGATGCATGGGGATTTTCTCAAATTGAAAAAGGAGGTGTTCCCTTTATGTTTCCCTCATTACTCTTTTTTGATGCATATTCTCTTATGGGAGGGTGATTATGAATGGAAAATAAAATTAGATCTGAAACTTAGGGACAATGAAAATAATGTTCTACCAGTATAGATGTGGACATACATTTGAGATCGAGATTTCTCCAATTCTAATTATATCTTGTTTTCTAATATTGTAAGATGTGGTATCTTAGAAACATTTGGTGTAGCACTTATATTTAGGATTTCTTAAGAGATAAGAAGTATTATGCATCCAAAAGATATACTAGGATCAAAATCCACACATAACTATGTAGATTGGTTTCTACATTCTGAATAAACTTTGATCAGAGCCTATGGAGCTAAAGTGGCACCTCATTGTTTACCCCTGTATGTCTTAGATAGATTGGATTTTGTGGAGCTCATGTGGAAAATTGATTTCATGGATTATGAGATGTTTAGAAAGCCTAGGAAAGTTACAGTGGTACATCCCCAATGTGAATTTTCTTACTTCAAAGTCAGTGCCATTGAAGGGTATGAAAATTTGGGAATTATGGTGAATAATATTAGAATTCCTATTAATGTGATTATAATTTTTGATCCAGAGGGATTTGTGGCAAGAAGGAGAAATAAAAAGGTCTTCGGAATCATACATCATGAATTCTTGTACACAGATGATGTGTTAAGAAATTTGACAAGTGATGAGGTTGTCATGAATAGTAAGGAGTGGACAACTATAATGAACATTGAGGAAAGAATCATGAAAATGAATGCCTTTTACATAATTCTATACAATGAAATTGAAAACCCCCTGGAAAGAGCCTTCACTATGCTAAGGTATTATTAATGTGGAGAGTTTAAGGTAAAGGTAAAGGTAAAGGAGGTTGTTGATAAAGCACAAGTTCTCCTAGAACAACAATTGCAACAATAGGCTATGGATATCCTGGAACAACCTATAGATGTTCAGGAGGTCAGGAAAGAACAAATGGTAGAACATGTGCTAGGAAATGAGGAGGTGGATCAGAAATTTCCTCCTCCCCATACTGAAGAGACTCATGGTTTAGATGTTCCCCCTAACAAAATTGTCAAGTGGTAATATGATAGAGAAAATGATGATGATCCCAGGATTAGAGACTGTGATGAATTTCTAGCTGATGATAAATTTGTGTAGACCAAGGAATTTCAATATGAGTTTATGATTCAACAGTGGAGTAAGGAGATAAAAGAGAGACTTGAATCAGCTTGAGCTAATGCTGAACCTTCTCATCAGAAGGAAGTGGAGAAAGTGGAAGAGGAGAAAATTAGGGCTGAAATTGCAATTATTACTCCCACTGAGGCTATAAAAATTGTCAAGGATAGTGGAATCATGTTATTGCCAGGATGTACTATCACTGCTGCCATAGCATATGATGTAGTAAGAGGAGACCCTCAATCTTTGATATTTGAATATCAATATGAGGATAAAGTGTTTGATTCTAGATATAGTCCAAAGTTGCATAGTCTTGCAATTTGGTTTATGGCATCTAATACTCGCAAACATGATGTTGCTAGACCTATTGAAGAATTTATTGGTTCTTTGGTGGTCAAAAGAGCTACTGACATAATTCTTATCTAGGTAGCTGAGTTAACTGCTCATGTTGCAATACTTAGTGTGGATACTACACATATTTCTTAGAAGAAATATGATTCTTTGGTCAAGGAGTACAATAAGGCCCTAAATGAGCTAAATAAAATGAGATCCATTGTTTAGGCTACTCAGAAGACAATAACTAAGCCATCCTCTTCTTCATTTGATTTTTCTACATAGGATAGGGAAACCTTGGCCTTGAGAATTGATGATCTAAATGGTAAATTGACCATTGAGAAGGAAAATGTCAGGAAGGCCAAAATTGAAATAGTCAAGGTGGAAAATGAAATTTTTGAGGATGTGTTGAAGCATAGACTAACCAAGTTGGTCCACAAGTCCAATGATGTTTGGGCCACTTATAAGAATATTCATGAGGCTAATACAAAGTATCTACAAGTACAAGAGGCCTTCAAGAATGAATGGAATAATTAGATTACTAGAGTAAATTCTTTGAAAGAAATGATGCCCAAAATGAATGAGGACACCAAGGTACCTACCTGTATTCCTAAAAAATTTCAAATCATTGACTCAATAAATGAGATAACTACTTTCCATGGAAAGTTAGGTATATAGCTCCATAGTAATTTAAAGAGATTCATTAGATGGAGGAACGTGGTATGCCTTAGATATTGAGTTCAAAAGGTGAATTGAATCCATTTGACACTTGGAAGAAAGATTTGGGAGGGATTCTTGCAGCAACTATGATGGCCTTAACTGTCATCGACTACATCTTGGTCAATTCAAAAATTGACACAATGGTGGAAATTGAAATAAGGATGGACATATTTATAAAGGAAGCCAAGATTTTAATTGATGCAAGATATTCTCAGTACATTACTAAGGTGTGGGATTTATTGAATGTAAAATGTCCCACTGAGGAAGAATATAATACTTGGTTGGAGAAAAACACATAGTAAATACATGTAGGAATTAATGAGTAAGATGAATAATGGATGGGAGAGGGATAATGCATAGCTCGAGTATAGTGCATATTAGAATTTTGATAAAATACGGTAAAATATTATTATCTCCTTAATTTGAAATGGATAACACATGGTGCTAATGCAGATGGGTGAATTTTGACTTTTGTATGCTTCTCTTGTCTTGCTTCGCAAGTTTTGTTGTTTTGGATTTCCCATGGTTGGCAATTTTTGAGCGCATGGAGAATATCTTGAAACTATTGTAACAAATTAATGATGTCTTTTGAGGTGGGACCTATTTTCTACAATGAGTTGAGGTCAATTTTTCCTCATGTTTATTTTTTTCACCTAAGGACTCGAGTATAGGTGAAAATAGAATATTGTTACAGTGGTCCAATGAAATCTTTACATGTGTGATTTCTGGCCTAAAGCTTGTTTTATTCTCCATCTCTATAAGAAGGAATTCAAGGCCAGAAGCAAGAGTTAGTTGAAATTTTTTGAGTTAACACTATGAAATTGTCAAGACAATATGAAGATAGTTTTAGATTTTTTTTTTTGAGTTTCTTTTGCAGTTCATATTTATGCATGTAAGTTTGATGGCAATATAGCATTGACAATATAAAGTGATATAAATTTTATGACTATTGTCTCTCCTTGTATGTGCTCTATAAGTTATGAGTGAAAGAAATCCAAGATTTATTTCATTTGTCTCTATCATTTCATGGTATATGTTTAGTTTCATGCTTTCTTATTGATTCAATGAATTGATGTAAGTGCTTGGGTGAGATTAATAACTTATATGAATTGGGTGATAGGATGGTTGTAAATAGTAATAATCATGAATGTCATAGAGAAATGTTGTAATGAAAGGTTTCTTGAGGCTATGGGTGCTATTGTTTAAATTGTTATCAGGTTACATAGAATGATATTGACTTCGTGCTTGGAATAATGACACTAGTTCATGTATAGTATTTGTGGTTCATTTTTGAGTGTTGATTCATTCGCTACTCAAATTTTAAATCATAAACTATGAAATAGATACTATGGTTGTTTTTTTGTGTTAAAGCTCCATCTTATAATGTGCAATATATATGTCATTGATTAATAAGCTACCAACTTATTTGATGCATATTATTGAATGGTTTTATGAGAGATATTTGTTATTGGAAATGTATTTGATTGTAATTGTGTGAAGTATCTGAGTATACATTGTGGGATCACCCTCTCAGGTTTCTCATAGCCCAAAGAGTAGGAATATAATTCTTGTAGCCTCTATTCATTCGTTGGCTAGTCCCTTTAGAAATACAAATAGTTGGAAATGGAAAATTCCATAGGTGTTTCTAGAGATTAGTTTGGTTCTTAAAAAATAACCAACACCACCCAGAGTGTTTCCCACCTCAATCTATTTGTTCCTATGCCTTTAAACCATATCCAATAGCTCCTTCTCAACATGAAATGATTTCTTCCAATCATCTAACCCTTTGACAGTAGGTCCTTTGTCATCATCCTTAGCAACTTTTTTATGTTTTCCCTTGGCCGCGTCCTCTTTCTCCATAAGCTTAGGTAAATAAACCTAATCCTCCTTGAGCTCACTAATCTTTCTAAAAAGGACTTCCAAGGAGTCTACGAAGCTCTTCACAAAGATATGATACGCCTATAGTAGTTTTTTGATATCAAAATTTATACCCAAAACCTTAGCTTCCAGAGTAGTCAATCTTTCATCACACAGAGATTTAAAACCATGATAGGAACCTTCAAGGTCCACCATTCTATCATTAAAAATGTCCAACATTGAACCCTTTGAAACATTCTTCAGATTCTCCTTCAAAACTCTAATTTTAATATTAATCTTATTAAACTCTTGCAGAGTCCACTTAGGTAATTTAAAGGTACAAGTGGCCCCATCTCTAGCCATATCCAGTAATTCATACATGGAGGTAGCATCATCATCAAGGTAAGAAAAGTCCCCAGAAAGAGGATTTACCTTCAAAGGCTCCTATTTAGAATTTTTATTTTCCACATCCTCCTCTTCCAAACCTCTTATCTCCTTGTCCTACTCCTCCTTGGGCAAGTCCTGCATAGGGGAATCCTCAATGGCCACTATCTTATCACCAGAATCCTTGCCACCACCAGCCACATTGGGGTCATTAGTCAAAACATCCAAGGCCTTTTTCTTCAAGTTAGCAATACACTTCAACATCCTCCTTGGTTTTTTAACAAAATAAGTAGAGCATTATCCTATGTCCCCACCTCAAGGCCACCCCAAACAACATCTTTACTAACCACCTTGATAGATTTGCGAGAAGAATTGTCTGATACCACCTCCTTGTCCTCACACTTAGAAAAGCTAATTCACTTAGCTACCTTATTAGTCTTAGCACCAACCATCTTCCTCTTCTTCAAAGATGGAGTCACAACCGCATGAAAAACATCCTCCTCTTCATTCCATTCCTCCTCATCTAAAGAGGACTCTGAACACGATGACCCATACACATTACTTAAAGTCTTCTCCTTTCCCTTGATGGCATGACCAAGGATAAGATTGTTTACATGCTCCATAATTAATAAAATTAGCCCTTCATGGAGGATGGGGGCCCTCCTATTCTTCAAATGTGTGTACACCAAGGCCTCCAAAGATGATAATAGAAAGAAAGGAAATGGAATAAACAAACCAAGTCTAAAATGGTTGAGGAGAGTAAAATGGTGACCAAGAATAGCCCTAAACCTCCCTTCAAAAGTCATGTAACACATTAGCACCTCAGCAATGCTCACCCATATTTTCTTGAAGGAAGTTCTCTCATATCCTAAGCTCTCCAATTTGATTAATTGCTTTAGCTCACCATCTTTAAAAAATTGGACCATTTCATCCTCATTACTCTTTATATCCTTGAAGAACTTTTGGCCAACTATCAAAAACCTAGTAATAGTGGCAACCCAATCATCATTTACCTCCACTTATAAACCTTTAAACTTGAGCTTTTGGTTATGCTAGAAAGAAACAAATTGTGTTGAAGAATTAGGTTCATGCTCATGCAACCTCTCTGAAAATGGAGTAAAATTCCCATGATGCAAAATACTCCAAAGTTTCCTCTTTCTTTGAATGTCTCCACATGAATTCAGCTTGATTCTGATCCTATCACCACCTGTGGCTAACAACACAAGACTCACCAAACCCTTGCAAAAGAACTCAACTGAAGACTAGAGAGCAACAATACACCCACAAAGCATGCGAAATGGAGGAAGGTACTAGACCATAAATATCGCATCACGTCAACCCACACCATAATTCCTCTATAAAATCCTATATTTCTTGAGAAGGATTAATCCCTCCTCCAATGAATAAAATTCATTTAAACTGATAGCCTCATTGGAAAAAAAAATTCCAATGAGTTTCCTTCTCGGTAAACATGAGAGACGCTGGTCTCTTCACAAGGTTGCAACATGATTATGGTATCGTTAATGAGTTGTTCTACATTCCAACTTAGAGTATGAGTTCCACGCAAATAATTTATTATGTTCATAGAGTTTCCTTCCACCGGTTGGAACTGTTAATTTCTGAATAAATTCACATTTTTTCCATAAGCCAAAGTTTCCATATGGGTCCTCATCATAAGCACAAGGGTTTGTTTTCATATCCTTTTGTTCACACTTTGCATACTTTTCCCCCATAGTTTCCATCAGATCATGCATTTTTCACATTCTGGTTCCTATCGGTGTGAGATGGTTAGGGTCTCCCTGACCCATGTTGCATTTTCTACTAGCAAACGTTTGTGTTGCCTATCGAAAAGATGTTTATGATGTCATGGTGATTGGATTTCATCTACTAGTAGTTATCAGCATAACTTTCATGTGGTTTTGATGATAGGAGGATATGTATATCAGCAAGAATTTGGGCATCTATGTAATGTCACAGTGAGATTGTTTTATCTTACTGACCGGTGAAGGATGATGTCTATTGGTGTGAAACTTTGCATCAGTATAATGTTATAGTGAGCTTGATATGTATTACCAATTTTCTCATGTGGATCTATTTTAGCTAGGGTCATAGTTTTCGGCATAGGGTCTTGGCGAGACCTTATTGTCTCATCAACCGGCGGTGGGGGAATAGACTTTTCGGCAAGAGATTATCTTCGATATAGTATCTTGGTGATCCTACCTTGCCTTTCCAGTCAACAACATAAAGATATACTCTTTGGTAAGACTCATATGCTTCGATGTGGAGTCTCGGCAAGCTCGTCGTGTCTTGCCGATAGGGTCTAATGAGTGCTTTTTGGTGAAAGACTTCTTATGTCTTAGCAACTGGGAAATAACATTATGGGAGACTTTTGGTATAGCGAAGTACTATCTGTATGAGGTCTCCCCAATATCCTGAGATCACAGTGAAGTAAATAAGACTGATGGTGCATCGGTGAGAAAAACCTAATGTCACGGCAACCAAAATTAATGATGAAGACTTTCAGAAAGACATAATGTGCTCTATAGGAGGTCTCCCTAATATCATAATGTTATAGCGAAGCGGATGAAGTGAGGGGACACATTTCGGTAGGAAAACTGCTTATGTCTCAGTGATTGAAAAGAACATAACATATGAACTCTCGGCATGACATAAGGGTTTTCAATATGATTTCTCCCTGATGGTTGAAGGTCACGATGAAACATAGGGGAACGACTAATGATTGAATTGCCTTTGATATAGCTACTGGATTGTCTTGCCAACTACTTCATTGATGATTAATAAAATTCAAATACTATTGCGGGCCGACATGGATTTGCCTAAATTCTATGGTGGACGACATGATTTGGAAGCAATTTTTTTCCTTATGCTGGTGTATAAATATGTACTCTCAATTGTAATTAAGGGTAATAAGATATGAGATAGATACAATAGATTAGAGATGGATACAGTAGAGTAGATTTCTCTTATCAGAGACTATGTTAGATGTTTTCAAATGGCGATTCGAATGAAAATTAGTTGGTGTGATAGTTTATTTCTGGTGTCAATTGTCTGTTGAGTTTATTGAAAAGCATTGCTAAACTGTCTCCAAATTGATTCTTTCTGGTTGTTTAAATTGATATAACAATTTTATTTTAAATTTATCTTTGCACATTTGCTTCATCTATGTGGTTAGTTAACTGGTTCTCTCAAGCAGAGATTAAATCCTTTTGGTTGATCACAGTAATTAGGGAGATTCATCTGGATTATTAAAGTAGAGCTTAGCAGTCATAATTTTGCATAGCTTTTGACCTTGTCTGTTACCCTAAAGCGTATCAAGAGATTGGTAGTCTCTTGAGACATTTTACCTACATTTTTGAGAGCTAACAAATTGGTGAATCTACTGGGGAATACATCAAAAAATTCTGTTGAGGACCATCATATAGAGTCAGTAAAGAAAAGGTTATAATTTGAGAAGATTCAAAAAGAGTGATTCCCCTGGGAAAAGATCATAAATAATCATTTTTCTACTTTTGGAAAAGTAGGTGGCGACTCTGAAAAAATATTGGTGAAGAATGGAATTCATGTATAAAATGAAAGGATATTTTGAGAAGCAACAGTTGATAGGAGGAATTAAAGAATTGGAGAAGAAAGGACTGCAATTGGACAAGAATGAATACACAAATGCAGGAAGATATTGGGCCCCTCAAAATCCTGATGATACAATTAGGATTTTTTACAATTGTGGTAGTACATATCATGCACAGTAGAGTGCTTATTCTTCACAACCATCAAAGCAAGTGTTTATCCAGTCCCTCTTGGACAAAGATTGGCAAGTTATCAAGATTTTCAATGTGAGCAATGTCAAGTGCAATGTCAATGTGAGCAATGTCAAGTGCAATGTCAATGTGATCAATGTCAAGTGCAGAATAACTCTAGCCCACTTGGAGATTTCAGTTAGAATTTGCAGCAAGGTATGTATCAAAACCAACAATCTAAAGATGATGAATATTTCAAAAATATTTTTGATGCCTTTCTTGGCATAAGGAGATATAGGGGAGAATCTGGGCGCTCTTTGCTTTGTAGAATGATGGATATTTGTAGGAAAATACCTACTAATTTCCCACCTAGTAAGCTTGAGATCATCATGTAGTTCATGAAAGTGTATGAGCCAAACCTAGTTTATTGGCCTAAATCATGCATAACAATTTATTTTTATCAACTAGATGAATGGACAAACATTTTAGACATGAAAAGATATGAAGAAAATTGTGACATCATTGATGAAGATGGAGACATTGATCAGAAAATGCATCCAATAGAAGATGAGGCATGTGCAAGTTAGTATGATTCATGTGATGGCTTGCATGAGGATGATGAAGGTACAAGATATCTCTCTTGCATAATAGATTGTGACAAGGAGGGCACTGTGTGTTATGAGGGATCCAGTGAGTATTCAAATTTTGAAGATTAACCTATGGATCTTGATCTGCAATCAAGGGATTCTAGTAGCCCTTTTGGAAATCAAGATGAAAAATTCCCAAATGAGCAAGAGAATACATCAACATATGAAGAGAATAGCTATAATGATCTTGAAAATTGCCATGTTGATGAGTTGGAAAAAGAAATGGAAGGGATTGTGCATCATATCACAATGACGAAGAGTTTGAAGAACATGTGGATTCTGATTAACAGCCAAGAGACTCTTGTTGTTCTTGTGGTGATTGAGAGGAAGAGGCAATGGATAATGTGAGTCCATTTGATAGTAAACAAATTATGCCTCCAGCTGCAGTTGATAGCTATGAAGGCACATTTGATAATGATGAGGTTTGTACATTTGAAAATGGTTTCAAATTTTTTTTAATCCCAGTGTATAATGAAGTGATAAAAGAGGATCAGATGATATTTTGCAAAGGTATGCCTATGAATGAACTTTAGGTATTTTCAAATCCATTTTATGATAAAGAGGAGATAATTTCAGATAAGAAAAATGATGGAATAGATGATTGTGCTAGTAATGTTTCTAATTTTTCATTCTCTAATGATTTTGGACCTCTTTTTTATGATGACAAAAGTGAAGAATATAACTGTGGTGATGAAAATTTTGAGACTTGTTCCCTTAGCAGTGAGTAAATTTCAGATTTGCTAACTTTTGAATATCAAAAATGTGTACACAAGGATGATTTTGAAGTTTTGTGTCCAACTTACATTTGTCTTGTTAGTGAAGGTTCTTTGTGTGATGATTCTTAGGACACTCAGTGCATTTCTCAAAATTATGGTGAAACCTTTAGTGTTGATCAAAAGTTTATGTCCATTCAGGATGAGATATGTGATTTTGAAATTTCTAGCTCATGTGAAGAAGACATTTTTCTGATGCCAAGGGTGATAGATTTCTAGCTTTGGTTGGTTCATACATGCTTGATATTGAAGATATGAGTCATATTCAAGTGTTTTTTCCTAATGATGATCTGAGGGATGTGCAAAAGGCCTCAGATTTGTTTGTTTCAGACAACATTAATAACACAAATTTTTTTGATTCTCAAGAGGAGTACCTTGATGATGAATTTAGAATACAGCTGGGAGAATCCTTTATAATACATAATAGTGAGAGAGGTAATATAAAATGTTGTATTGAGTCTGCATGCATTTTGCATGTTAAAAATAATAGGGGTTTGTCCCGTGGTGATGAAGAATTCCAACTACAAAAGGGTGTAGGGATTTTGGGCCAAACCGAGCATGATGATACTCTAAGAGCTTGTAATAACAGTGACAAGAAGGATTGCATGAGTATCTTCAAGAGGAATTTGATGAACTCAAGACAAAAATAGGTATTTGACAGGGGAAAGTATGGTTTGAGTTTCAGAATGTAACAGCTCAAGACAGGTGAAGTTAAAACACATAGGATTGAGGGTTGCTAGTGCATGGACAACTCTTGCTTATCCTCTCTAAAATTATTTTCCATGCACAATAGTTTAGGGTTTTGGTTCACTTCAATCTTGCATTCATTTTTCATTTCATTCCATCATGCTATTTGTCCATTTCCATTTTGCTCATTTTGTGTCTGGTCTACTCACCCAAAGATTCTAGATCCTTGCAATGATCTTACTAGCATTGATCCCCAGACAAAGCCACTATTGGAGCTTTTAATTTCTGAATAATTTCACATGTTTTCTATAAGCCTAAGTTTCCATATGGGTCCTCATCATAAACACAAGGGTTTGTTTTCATATCCTTTTGTTCACACTTTGCATATTTTTCCCCCATAGTTTCCATCGAATCATGTATTTTTCACATTTTGGTTCCTATCGGCATGAGATGGTCAGAGTCTCCCTGAACCATGTTGCATTTTCTACTAGCAAACATCTGTGTTGCCTACTGGCAAGATGTTTTTGATGTCACACTGATTGGATTTCATCTACTAGTAGTTATCGGCATAACTTTCACATGGTTTTGGCGACAAGAGGATACATGTATAGGAAAGAATTTGGGCTTCTATGTAGTGTCACAGTGATATTGTTTTATCTTACCGACTGGTGAAGGATGATGCCTATCGATGTGAAACTTCACATCGGTATAATGTTATAGCGAGCTTGATATGTATTACCAATTTTCTCATGCGGATCTATTTCGGCCAGGGTCATAGTTTTCAACACAGGGTCTTGGTGAGACCCTATTGTCTCACCGACCGGAGGTGGGGGAATAGACTTTTCGGCAAGAGATTATCTTCAATATAGTATCTTGGCAATCCTACCTTGTCTTTCCAATCGACAACATAAAGATATACTCTTCTATAAGACTCATATGCTTCAATGTGGAGTCTCGGTGAGCCCGTTGTGTCTTACCAACAGGGTCTAATGAGTGCTTTTCAGTGAAAGACTTCTTATGTCTCAACAATTGGGAAATAACATTATCATGGGATACTTTCAGTATAGCGAAGTAATATCTGTATGAGGTCTCCCCAATATCATGAGGTCACAATAAAGTAAATAAGATTGATGGTGCATCGGTGAGAAAAACCTAATGTCACGGTGACAAAAATATATGATAAAGACTTTTAGAAAGACATAATGTGCTCTACAGGAGGTCTCCCGGATATCATAATGTTACAGCGAAGCGGATGAAGCAAGGGGACACATTTTGGTAGGAAAACTTCTTATGTCTCAGCAATTGAAAAGAACATAACATATGAGCTCTCGGTACGACATAAGGGTTTTCGATATGATTTCTCCTAGATGGTTGAAGGTCACGGCAAAACACAGGGGAATGAATAACGCTTGAATTTCCTTTGGAATAGCTGCTAGATTGTCTTGCTGACTACTTCAATGATGATTAATAAAATTCAAATACTGTTGCGGGTTGACATGGATTTTCCTGAATTCTACGGTGGCCGACATGATTTGGAAGCAATTTGTTTCCTTATATTGGTGTATAAATATGCACTCCCGATTGTAATTAAGGGGAATAAGATTTGAGATGGATATAGTAGATTTCTCTTATCAAAGACTATGTTGCATGTTTTCAAATGGTGATTCCAATGAAAATCAGCTGGTGTGGTAGTTTATTTCTAGTGTCAATTGTGTGTTGAGTTTATTGAAAAGCATGGCTAAGTTGTATCCAAGTTGATTCTTTTTGGTTGTTTAAATTGATATAACAAGTTTATTTTTAGTTTATCTATGCACATTTGCTGCATTTGTGTAGTTAGTTAACTGGTTCTCTCAAGCAGAGATTAAATCATTTTGGTTGATCATAGTAATTAGGGAGATTCATTTGGATTATTAAAGTAGAGCTTAGTAGTCATAATTCTGCATGTGTATAAAAGTTATGAATAGAACATATGCTAGCAATTTGAGTTTCTACCAGAATAAGTTTCCCACTTCTATTTCATTTGACTCCACATACCCAACAAGGCACTGCTCTCTGCATTTCATCATTTTGATTCATTCAGTTTCTTTACATCTGCTATTTGAGCATTATAGGATTTAGATCAAGAATTCTATTTCTATCAAGTTTGATCTAATTTGTTCACTCCCATCTTCCATTTTGGAAAAATCACTAAAAGAAAGATAATCATAAGTACATAAAGTCTCCTTCATTTAGTTAGGTATACCCACCTAGGTTTTGCAGCACCTGAAGAGTAGAAGGTTGAAATCTCTTGACCTTGTCTGTTACCCTAAAGCGTATCAAGAGATTGGCAGCCTCTTGAGGCATTTTTCCTACATTTTTGAGAGCTAACACCACCCATAATTTTGAGTACCCTTTGTTGATTGTATATCTAATAGTAATGAATGCAACCTCCACCTCTACACAATGATTGGTCTAAGTTTCCAACAGGAGTGCCACTATGCCAAGGATTCTACCAACATCATTTCTTAACACCCCCACAACCTACAAGATCGGGATTCCCCTTCGCTTCTCCATCAAAGTTAACTTTAACCCAACCAAAGGGAGGGGACTACCATGTAGTGCTCAATCTAGCAACTAAGCATGACTTAGGATTAAAAATAGGAATTGAAATAATCTTCTAGTTAGAAGTCACCAGAAGCTCATAACTAACAAGAAAAGCAGAAGGGACACATTGACATAATTAGAATGAATCAAAGCAAAATTCTCCACAATGGTCCATCAAATCTTGATAAAAAGACACTCAACCTTGAGTTTAAACTCCTGAAACATCCTTTTATTTCTTTCTTTCCATAATCCCCAAACAATAAGTGGGGCCATAAGGTCCCACAACCACCACAGAATAGGATAAGAAGAAGGGAAAGTCCATTTATCAAAAAAATTAGCAATAGAATCCAAAAATACCCAACCAATTTATCCCAAAGTCTTGCATAATTAGCTAGAAGAATACATTCACTTTGGGAATCAACTTCTTATTCCATAACCTCTCCCAGAAAGGAAAAGAGGCAAGCACATCCAAAGAACTCATGAGAGTAGAAACCACTAAAAAATTTCCACTAGCACAAGGAGCCCAAATGAATCTATTCAATCTAGGAAAAGAGGGGATCCGAACCTTACACAAGAAGTCCTTCAGAATCTTCAAAGATGGGTCCCAAACCTTGAAGTTATTCCACTCCCCATCTTGAAAATAATTAGCCACCTTGGGCCTAAAAATATGTTTACACAAGGGGACAATAGGGAGGCCCAAGGAAGACAAATAAGAGGGTAGGCCCCACTCCAAATATCTTCCCAAAAAAGAATACTTGTACCATTTCCCAATAGCTAGTTAACACCTCTAGCAATCAAGTCCCTACAAAGCATAATATTCCTCCAAAAACATGAACCATGAGGAATCTCCTCTAAAGACACAATGTTCCAAGGTCTCTCCAAACCATATAGATACTTATTACCTACCAAAGAGGCCCACCCAATATCCCCGCTTAGGAGCCTCAAAACATTTTTTGATAAAAGAGCCTTCTTAAAAGATTTTAAATTTCTAATACCAAGACCCCCTCACTTCTTTGGTCATGCACTAACTCCTAGGCCACAAGAGGAATTTTGGATTTAGTCTCAACCCCTGACCAAAGGAACCTTCTCATTATCTATTCCATTTTATATTCAAACTTTACAAGAATCCTGAAAAGACTCATAGCATACAAGGGAAAATTTTGGAGACTGGATGAAATAAGCTGAATTTTACTTTCCTGACTAAGGAGCACACCTTTCCAACCTGCTAACTTCTTGTTGAATTTATCTAGAAAATCCAACCAAAAGGAATTTGGAATCTTGGAAATACAAAAAGGGAGCTCCAGATAAGAAGACAAAAAATCACCTCTATTACAAGACATGATTCTAGCAAGCTTAAGCTGCAGAGCTTTAGGAGTGTTGAGGAAGAAAATATGACTCTTAGGTAAGTTGATCCTTTGACTAGAAGCCTTCTCGTAGTAAGCGAATATCCACTTAACAACTCTAACTTCCTTAACAAAATAAACACCCATCATAATAGTGTCATCAACAAATAATTGATGAGTAATCAAATCCCATCTAAAGGAAGGTGAAAGACCCCTTAGAGAGCCAACATGAAGCACCTTTTAGATATTGTGACCCAAAGCCTCCACCATCAAGATGAAAAGAAGCAATGAGATAGGGTCTCCTTGCCTCAGCCCATGTAAACTCCAGAAGAATGGAGGAGAGCCATTCACTAGGAAAATAAACAAGGGAGAAGAAATGAGTTGTTCAACAAGTTGGAGACACTTCTTATATAAAAAAATTGGTCTAAGACATTCAAAATAAATCTCTAGCTCACTCTATCATAAGCTTTGAGTAGGTCCAACTTCAAGAAGAAACCTAGCTTTTTAGAAACATTAATGGAATGAGCAAGCTCATGAACCATAATGATAGAATCAAGGATTTGAAAACCATTAACAAAACTACTCTGGTGCTTTGAATTCAGATTCAGAAAAAAAATTTGCAATCTAGTAGCAAGCACTTTCGAAAAAAATTATAAATAGAATTATAGAGGTTGATTAGCTGAAACTCACCAAAACTCTTTGCATCAATAGATTTGGGAATAAAAACAATGAAAGTAACATTAAGATCTTTGAGAAGACTTGTTGAGCCAAAGAAATCCTTAGTAGCATTAATCACATCCTCAAAGAAAATCTCCCAACATGACTAGAAGAATAGAAAAGGAAAACCATTAGGGCTAGGGGCCTTGTTACCTTTAAAAGAGAAAACCGCTTCTTTGACTTCCAAGGCTAAAGGAGTAGCCATCAAATCCTTATTCAAATTCTCTATCACAACTTTAGGAATAACTTCTAGAGAGGAATCCACACATCTTTGATCCCATACTAGATCATCCATCAAGAGCTGTTCAAAGAACCTCTCAACTGCTCTTCTAATAGCCTCCTCATCATGCAACATCAATGCATTAGTTATAATAGAGGAAATTATATTTGATGACTTATGCCTAAGAGTAGTGAGATGAAAGAACTTATAATTACGGTCCCTATATTTCAACCAAATAGCCTGAGGCCTTTTCCTCTAGAAGGACTCGGGTATGTGCAAGATCATCATGGAAAAAATAGGCCCTTAAGTGGCAAAAAATTTAGAAAAATCAGTGTTAGGCAACTTGACATAAAAATTTGAATAAGTTATCTATATTATTTCAAAAATATGTAAGAATAGAATATGTAGAAAATTGAATGTAGTTTCTAAACTACTAGGTTTATTTAAAAATAAATAAAATCTATTTGGTGAAAATTTGAATTTCAATGCAAGAGTACTTAAATTTCAGGGAAAAAATAAGAAGTAGGTGTTTTTCGACCACCCCAACCATAATAAAATGATAATATTCTTTTATAATATTTTATTTATAAGTAGAGGACTCATGTCCGATGTGATGCATATTTTTGTAATTTTTTCTAAGTAATTAATTATGATTTTTTATTACAAATTTTAAAAATATAAAAACTCGTATGTCTAACCACCTTAACTTGGTCAAAACTTCATGAAATTTAATTTTTCTTTTTTTAATCCTATAGTATGTGAAACATAGAATGTGATGCATGTTTTGGATTCAAAAAATGTGATATCGTTTGAAAGTTATAGATGTTTTTCAATCAGCTTATCGATGAAGACTTTAGTCGTAATTCTAATAGAAAATAAATAATAATTATTTACTAAATTCAAATTAAAAAATAATTTATATAAGTGGAAAGCTAAGAATATCCTCTAAAAACCCTTTTCGTTTCATTGATTTTGGGTTAAAAAAAGTCATCAACCACATACCCTACAAATACCCATAATATTGCCACTTTTTGGCCCATCATGATCCTGCACATACCCAGTATTCCTCCTTGGTAATGATATCATGCATTTGCATGAGAAGACTATCTTCCAATAACTGTAGATCCTCCGATAAACCCTTCAATTGGATGACATGTTAGATATCATCCAACTTGTTAAGAAAAGAACTTTTAGAATCAAAGATGTGACCAAATGACTCTTTGTGCCATTTTCTAAGATTCCTCTTAACAAAATTCAGCTTCTTGGCAACTCTGAACAATGCACAACCATCTATATTAACTTGCCACCATTTTTTGGTACAATCCATAAGGTGTGGATCGCTTAACCACATGGCTTCAAACCGAAAATAAAATCTCTTCTTACTCCCAAGCCTATCAACAACAAAAGAGATAGGGAAGTGGTATGACCCACATGTCACAATAGAAGACAAGGAACAATCAAAGCCCACAAACTAGAAAGCAAAGGTTAAAGTTCTGTCTAATCTAACTTGAATATTATCCACACCAACATGCCTATTAGACCAAGTAAAACTAGCTCTTGAAAGCTTAATATCAATAAGAGCATTATCATCAATAGGCATTCTTAAATCAAACTGACTCCTAGGGTTAGCTTGATACCACTCCACTTTCTCATTATCATACAAAGGAGTATTAAAATCTCCCATTACAAGCTGGGGGAGATCCAAAAATTTCATCCTAAGACTCCCAAGGTCATCCCATAACTTTTTCCTGGTTCTCTTAAGGTTAGGAGCATACACATTAGAAATAACCCAAGAATAAGAATCCCTAAGCCCAAAAAAACTTAGTCTCAACATGATTGAAATCATCAATGATCGGGATACCTCTCAATAGCTTAGCATTCCAAAAAGTGGCCACACCACCTAAATTTCCTTCAGAGATAACCCCATTAAACCCATAGTATTTATAGAAAAGATTCTTCAAAGCTTCCAACTAAACAATCTGCATTTTCATCTCTTGGATCAACAAGATGTCCGAATTATGGTCTTAGATAAGATTATTTAGGAGGTCTTGTTTATGCAGATTATTCAATCCCTTGATATTCCATGAAATGATATTAATTTGCAAGAAGAGGGGGTGCTCTTAGAGCACAAATCAAAGAGGGATTTTTTGGACCCCCTCAACAATATCTTGCTCGCACTCCCTCTCCCTACTCTTCGGCAGGGTGGGTCTACCCTCACCCACTGACTCAAACCCACAATTCACTTTTTGGCTTCTTGTGGTGATGCCTTTGTGAGGTTGGGGGGAAGAAGAGTATTCATTCTTCCTACCATGCACCTGGGTGAAACCATCTTCATCTTTACCCATAGAGTTAACCACTACCAAAGCACCATCACCAATTAGCGGTGCTAAATTAGTAAGCAGAGGAGATGGTAGGACAAAAACTAGCTCCAACACAGTCCTTTTTGGAGAGCACACAGTTTCTAAGACATGATCCACATCCTAAGATAAGGAGTGACTAGCAACTGGCTCCACAAAAAAATTTGGACCCTTTCCTACCTCAATAGGAGCAAGAAGATTTTCAATATTCCCCTCACCCTCCATACCATTTCCAGCAGCAGATTCACCTTGGTTCTCTTTAGGTTCCTTTATTTTCCAATCCTTGGTCTACTTAATAGCCTTAGGAGGGATACTAGTCACATGGAAATAATTAGCCCAGTGCCCCATCTTCTTACATTTGAAGCAAGAAAAAGGGATATTTTCAAAAACAATTTGCTGCTTCCATGACCCCACCTTGGATTTTAAAAATAACTTAGGCAACACAACTTCTTGGTCAATCATGACACAAAACCTGGCTGCAACTAACTACTTCCTAGAATGAGTGGCTTCATCAATAGAGACAATCCTTCCAAAAGAATTTTCTACCGCCTTAAAGACTTCTTCATCCCAATATTCCAAGGTAGATTCAAAAGTTTTACCCACACAGGAGTAGAATTAGAAAGACATTTGGAAAAATTTATCCCAGGTGCAAAAGGATGAAGAACCATAAAGAGATGCCCAAATGACCAAGGCCCTTTCGGAAATACATTTCTCAGGTCTTCATCGTAGGCAAAGAAATACGAAAAGAAATCTTTAGCCATGGATGCAACCTCCACCTGACCTTTAAAGCCCACTTCTTATGAGTTCAAGTGCGAACCTCCTCAATAATAGATTGAGGACCTAAAAACTTGCCAACCAAGGAGAAATCCATTTTAGCAATATTCTTGTCAACAAGAGAGTCTGGAATAGAGAAGGAAAAAACACCTTCCTCGTTAGAAGAAGAAACTGACTCAAAAGTAATTCCTTTTCCTTTAAGGTTCAAGGAGAAAAGGTCAAACCATTTCTAACCCAACAAGGAAGACTTCCTTATCGGTTGATTCTCTCCCACTAGAGCAAGGTCAATCCAGGAAATACTTGGATTAGTCGAAAAATATTCCTTTGATGGGACCCATTCTTCAAATCCAGCATCCACTTTATCCCCTTTGATCTTAGGAACTAACTCCAAAGAGGGACAGTCATCACAAGACACCATGAGTGTCTCACCCGCACAGTTCTCCTCTGAATGCGGATTTTTGACCACATCCTCACTACATGACTTGTCCTTCCTAGAATCACCACCAAGGATCAAAAGCTTATCCTCGCCACATGATCCCACCTTGCCATCTACAAAATTAGAAAAACCCAAATCTGTATCCTGCCCAAATTGCCATGCACCAAGATTCCCTGGGCTTGAGTTCAAATTCAAATTACTCAAGCCCACCACCGAACCAAACTTCTCTCCAATGGATACCACAAAAATTTTCACCATTAGGGACCAAATTTTTCCTTAATTAATTAAAGGACACTTTGTCATTAATATAAATATATTAATTAAAACATTATGGTTTATAAAAAATTGAGAATTTAATGAAATAATATAATAAATTAAATATGGAATGAATATTAAAATAAAATAAAATTAGACAGGAAGTAATAAATAATTATATGATAAATAAATTAAAATACAATGCATTAATAGATCTAGAAAGATCTAAATATAGGTGATTGTTTGTAACCATTTGGTAACTGCTCTCAAGGGTAAATGCAGTCATTTTTGAAGATTTGGGGAGCTGAAAAAGAGATTGGGATGGTTTCTTTAAGAGTTTTGAATGCTTCCGTTTGGAGATATCATCATCAATCTACTGATAGTCAATTTTCTTAGTCATGTTACAATAGCATAATGAAAAAAAAAAAAAGCCCAAAAGGAGGGAGAATGCATCAGTCATGGATGCGATGCTCTAAATCCTTGAAAGGAGAAAAGCGAATAAGGTGGGAAAATTACAAAGAATGTCGAGGGGACCCCATTCTTTCTACTATGGACATTAAATGCCTTCCTTTAGCACCTTCTTAGAGGGAAAAACTCACTTTAGTAGGCTACACCACACTTGATTTCATTCACAACCTTTCTCCTTTTTGTTGATCTATATTTTATGCACTTCCCAACACAGGGAATGCATGGACGCATCAACTCTCTTGAAAGACAATCTTCCACAATTAGATTGCAGAACACTATGCCAAGGTATCTAATGCCAGGTCTTGATAGTGCTTGGAATATCTTAGTTGTTTTACGTGATTTTTTGGAATCACAAGGTGGACTTACAGACGAGTTACAAAGCATGGGAAGTTGGATCTGCAAATGGAGTTTTTAAGATGGGAGAGTTGCCATGCATTTGCTGCAAGTTCAAATAGCAGTCTTGAACTCCATTTTATCATTAGATTTAGCTTTACAATGTGTAATGAACCTTGGCTAAGTTTACTTATATAAAAAAGGTAAAAGGGAAAGGAAGAGATAAGGTTCCTAGATTTGAAACTATGAATGAACAGTGATCATGGAGGTTGTTACACTAGATGAACTCCCTAAACTAGGTTTTTCTTGGCCAAGGGGATCCTACAGTTACACTAAACTAGTGCAATCTTCTAAGGACTACAAATTTTCAGATTACACACAGACATCATGTACATGCAATCAAACTAAGTTGTAGAAATAAAGGAAGGAAGCTCAGACTAGCTTTGCAAAGTGATTCATCATCAATGAACCACAAAAAGCATGAGCTCAAAATTCATCAAATATTGAAATAACAATCACCACCACCACTTACATTTAAGAAACTAACACTAAAACTAACATGGAAGGTAGAACCATGCATGCAAGATGAGCAAAATCAAAGAGAACATCCATAAAATCATGCAATGTTATCTTCTAGTGCTGCAAATGCTTTTTCCAATAGCTCCCCAACCCTTTACAAATGAGGAGCAAGCCCATATTTATAGTTTTCCAAAGCCCAAATGAATGGATAGGATTGATTTACATTGAATGGCTCTAATTCAATTACATTAGGGTTTCACCTACCCCCCATTATCGAACAATTTAAAATACATCTTTTGTCCTTTTCCCTATTTCATCCTCTAGTGATGGCACTATAGCAGTTTTGTCATCTTGCAGATTGCTCTTTCCCTATAGCTAAAACTATTTGAAAGCTTCCCCCTTCCCCTGATGGATTAGTGGTGCTTCCCTAATCAACCAAATATACCCTTTTAGCAGATTTACATTGTTTGTAGAATGAATTAGTTGTTTCTTAGTCTTGTAGGACAAACTTTAAAGGATCATGATCATTTGATGAGTGATGAAACAACCCCACCTTACTTTAGATTTTAATGGATAGGAACCTATTTTTTGAGTTGTTAACCTCCTTTGATTGTGTAGCCACTTGCTTGGAAGCTTATTTGGTGAGTTGAGCATTGTCCAGATAGGAATTTTCCTATGTGTAGTCCCTTGTTAGCCCCGGTTTAGTTTCATAGATGGTTGTGCAGAAGCCAACCCATGCATAGACCCATCTCACGGAAACTCCTCAAATAGCCACCTCCAATTAATAGTCATAGTCCTATGCATAATGGTAAATTAAATCAGGATAACATAAATAATTATATACACATTGAATCTTGATCCTTTAGTAGCCATGTGATCATATAATGCTTATCCTATATAGTTGCTTAATTATGATTCAAATAGTCTTTTCAATGTATATCTCCTTAGCAACCAATGATAGGAAAAGATAGGACTAAAAGATGCATCATGTCTCAGGGTTCAGAGTAGCACAATCAATGTTTTAACTTCATCTAGACTTCATTCCTTGAGTCCTCAACATTATGTGGGTCCGCCATGGTCGTTTTCTCTAGCACATTCCTATTGATATGATTTTTCCCCCCTTTACCCATTACCAAGTATCACATACAATATTGACACTGTTACCCAAGATGGCTTCTAAATACTTATGTAATTTGATGTGTAATGCCTCAACCCCACAATCATATACTTTGTTGCTTAACACCCATAACACCTCAATTTCACATGGGGATGCTCTAGATTGAATAACCAACCATGGACAAGTGTATTTTTCCCATGCCTATGTTGCTTGTGAGAGTGGGAAGGTGGGGAGATAGAATAGAGAGGTTCACGGCCATTGGAAAAAATGACATCAAGGAATGTAGGACCTACACAGGGAAACTCCATCGGGTAGAGATATGTGGGAAGAAGCCATATGACAATCGTTGAGACAATGATGGTGAGGTGGATGATTTCCACAACCCTAATCCTGTGCCGCTCGTAATGGGAGACTTGGTCTCTCTAAAGTGATAACTGAGAATGTCCTACCCTTCACTTTATGAACTTTGTTCTATAGTTATGATTCAAATGATGAAATTATCTCACTAATTGTTATGATTACAAAATATTGGCCAGTCACGCATTCGTAAGATCTTATGATGAAGCATAACATGAGTAAAGCTCTCACCAACCATCCCACCGCTCAACCTCCAAGTGTAAATGCATGATCTCATGGTGCATGGACCCAATAGTAAGAACGCCCACTTGAAAGGGACGTAGGTGGAGAAGCGCAGAGGATACGTCCTATGAAATTTGTTTGAAATGTCCAAGCTAGCAATAGATGCATAGAGTGTGGAATAGGGGTGGAAAATCCTATCAAGGAGTTTCCAATGAAATAGCCCTCGCTAATGGAATATTTGATACACTTTCAAGTGTCACTATCCTCACTTTCTTGACCAGATCTCCCCTTAAACTTTCTTAATATTATCCCCCAAGGCCTCTCAGCCTTCTTTCTGTGGCCAACCTTCACTCCAATGTTTGTATTCAATATGCAATAGGGTGGCCTTATATTTACATGAGGTGATCAAGGACAAGGTTGACATGCACTTTCCTCAGACTTAGAATTTGGAAAATGGTTGTCCCTGGAGGAGAGTCATACAGAACATGGATCAACGACCCACAACTACCTCATGATTGGGACCCGCCTTGGTGAAATATGTTGGGAATGAGGGTGTGGACATCCGTAAGTACTTTTCCATTTAGGAACAAAATTGTCTAGGTGGCTACGAGAACGATAGACCTTGCATAGGGAAACTCAATCAGGAGAAAGCAAGAGAGTTGAGGTGTATAGCTGGTGGGAAATCCCTTGAGGATATGGCACCACCAGGTAAGAAATCCTAGTGAAGTCATCTAACTAAAAACAAGCTCGTGAACCTCAAGTTAAGCATGGATGTCAGGGAACTTGTGTTGGGTGGCTGTGGGGATGATGTCGTTAAGAATTCCAAAATGAAAACAACCTCCCACACCAAGGACTCTGTGAGACCAATACCCAATGCCCATATGTGATTCGACCCTCTCATAGTGTGGAAAGACTATTTTCATGGGTATGAGTGAGCCATGTTGATTGGTCTCCGCACAAATAACAACGGGGAAGTTGTAGTTGGGATACCATTAGGAAACAATGTAATCTTGGTGATGACCTACAAGGAGTCACCCTACAGAAAATTGAATCTTGGGCTCCACCCCAACCATGGATGCATGGAGATATACACAGGAAGTAGTGATGGAATGGTTGTTCGAATAGTGTCACTGGAGACACAAACTTCTGTGCATTGAATCACATGGGCCAACCTTTGCCACGGGACCAAAGGAATAGAGGTCTGTGAGCTAAATGCCATTTTGGGTGAAAAATGGGATGGTGAATCCTGTGGTGGAAGCAGATGCACAAAAGTGTGCAACGTGAGTTTTGCAGTGGATTTTGTGCATTTGACGAACAAAGTGAACATGTCGTTTAAGTATTATGTTGTTAAGTAGCAATCATTTGAGAGTGGCCCATGCATGACCTAATAATGATGCATTTCATGGTTAGGCCAAAGGACCTCTTCGTCACGCCTTTCTTCTCCATAGTACACCTCATGCACTTTTGAACTTTGTTACTTGAACACCTCCCTTTATTACTTAATCATTCCAGCTCTTAATAATCAGCTCAAAACTGACCTAAAGTCCTGCAAGAGTTTGAGATGGTTCGGGCATATGGGTAGAAAATGGTAGACAATGTTGTCCATGTTGGAATCCAAACGAGTAAGGTCCACGGGAGGTTACACATAGGAAGATGCTAGGTAATGGTTGTTGCAAAAGTGGTGATTGGGTAGCCAACCTCCATGAGTGTGGAACCCGAGCCCAAGATTGTCATTCAATGCCATGATTGTGTGACTTTGTGATGTGTAGTGTCTGTGGTATAAATGTATGTTTGAAGGATTGGTGGGTATTGTGCATGAACAACAACTAGTGAGCGGATGCTCTAAGGAGGTTGTTGAGGAAACAGTAAAAGACCAGTCGAGGTCCACGATAACAAAACAACATTGGTGGGTCATGGGCCTGAATAACAAGAAGGCACAAGGGGTTTCCCTATTTTGGGTGGAAATAAGGTGAAAGCTTTCTACACATGGTGACTCGCAAGGGCGGACCTGCCAACAAGCATGAACATATGAGTTTACCCGCAATTCATGGTTTTAATTGAGGAATGGTACCAGTGGGTCCTACAAAATGGGGTGGCATACGAACTTGGTCATTTATATGGTGGAAGTCAGGCCTAGCAATCCATGCGAGAAGACCCCATAAGCTTTGAAATTGATGATTTTGGAAGCAATGGGTTTGTAGTAACAATGAGGACAAGGGTGGGGGGCCAAGCATAGAACCCTCCATGAGGGAAGATGTCAAAGATTGACAGCTATGAAAATGATGAAATGGGGATGGAGTCCCACCTAGGATGACCCATAGCCATGGGCCCACAATGTGAGAAGGATGTAGCAGTGATGATGAGTGTGGGATTCGTAGACTAGATGGATGTCGGGACTTTGTTGCATGAAAATGACAGAGTGAAATGGTGAATGACCAAGGGAAACCCATGCACACGGGTCTGAAAGGGCCAATGGATGTCAAGTGAAAAGTGAAGGGAAGACTCTAGGACCTAACTAGCAAAGGGGAAAATAACTTAGCGAAACCTGGCTTGATGATCTTGGCCAATATGAAATAGATCATTATTATGCTTATGGAAACCTTGGTCATAGAAATGAAGGAACAAAAAATGAGACAAGGTCAAAACAACCTGTCCCAAGAAAAAAAGGGGGTCCTTGCCCATGGCAGGGAGTGTGTAAAAAATATGCACGACAAATGGTGACTCGCTGGGGAAATGCTCTAGAGCATTTCAATGACAAACTGGAATCATGAACCCAAAATCTTTGGTTTCAATCTTCACGCTAGGGAAAAAAAAACCAGACACTCAACCAAAGGATCAAAACCACTAATCAACCCAATCCTCAGTATATTCAAAATCCAAGTGTGTACATATGCATTAATTCCCATTCTTCATTTCCCACAAGAACCCAAGCTCTGTCAAGTTAAGCTATGTAGTTTATTCTAACTCCAAAAGCATCTGAGACATTACCTCACTACCAGTCAGCCATCCATAGCATCGATGAGGTTGTCATTGTAATTCTCCCAAACATTGCTCTATTACCAGCTGGGCATGCATAGCCCCAATAGAGTTGCTCGGATACCCCTGAAAATTTGAATTTTCTCTTTCTTTTATTTTCAATGTTTTTTGTCTTTTCTTTTGATTTTCTCTTTTCAACTCTTTTCATTTCAACCTGCAAGCATTGAAGCTCATGCTCAGGGCTGAGAATCACAGTGGCATCAAAGTAGAATTTTAGATTTTTCACTTAAGCAGACCTCACAAAGGACCTACAACAACTTCTAGATTATTAAAGTATGTGGAAGATATAAGATTTCAACATTCATTAGAAATGAGACCAACTAACAGCTTAGCCATTCTGAATTAAACACCCAGATCGCTTAACACTAATAGAAGACCTTTACCATCCACTCTAAAAACTTAATTAGACTTTAACAAGGAAATACATAGAACAACCCTAGGCAATAAGTATGGTTGTTGTGCAAATAGGACAAAGTAAAAGAAGACACCTAAACTAACCAAAATGGGAAAAGAAAAGGCAAACGACAAAGTAATCACTCTAAAGCAAGCAACCTACAACAAACCAACTAACCTAAGGAAAGTAGGAAAGTAGAGCATTTATAGGAAACCTACACTATTGAAAAATGATTTGTGTACAAAGAGATATTTACAAAGCACTATGCTTAGGTAAGGCGAGTTGACATTACTATTCATTGGATTTTGTAGTACATGCACAAGAAAACATGTGATCATCATAGTTTTTAACCATGCAAATATATCTTTATACTCAGAGAAAATAAGTTCAACATTACAAAATTCAAATTTAATCACATCATTATGAAAAATCAACAATTGAGGAGGCTTGGTTGATGCATAAGAAAGTTTTCCTTCCCACACTTTCATAATAAAAATGATAAATGCAGCTATAAAAATTAACAGGGGCAAGGAAGGATAGAACCTAGATGTCGTCATGCAAAGGTGGTAGCATTTGATAGTCAAAAGTGAGCAGCACATTATCGATAGGTGCATCAGCAGCTTCAGATGGAGGCACCAGATGGTGTAGAACTTCGGGCATTAATCTTGCATAAGGCTGGGAGAATAGGACAGCAATCACCCCCTCCAAACCATGTGTGGGGTCGTCAGCCTCTATTGGTTGTTCTTTGAAGGAATATACTTCATCTTTCTGATTTTCTGTAGCCTAGACCTCTTCTTGATTGTTGTCTTCAAGGGGAAGCATGTTGTCCCATCTCCTTTCCTAGGTGCTGACCTTATCTTTATAATTTCCAAGGTCATAGGATGATGACATGGATGAATCTTTCCCGACGTAACCCTCTAGATGTGAAGGTGGATCATTGATGACCATGGTGGAAGGACTACAAGTCACATCTTGTATTTGGTTGGCTCTATCATACATGTTGGCAGCCATATTAGCACCTTCGCCTTTGTCTTCTTCTATTAGCTATTCATGTACCTCTTCATGACGTTCATTTGTCTCCTCTTGTTCACTATCACTATAGACAGAGAAGGAACCCCTCTCCCAATCTGGTAACTCTAGTGCCATGCCATTTGGAGGCTCAAGGAGTACGTCTTCATCGCTACTGCCTTCTGGGATGTGCTCTTCCCTAGCATGGGAATTCCTTCATGTTACAACTCCCAATGGAAAGAAGTCATCGATTGATGGCACCTCCTCTAGGGGACCAAAATCCACCATGTAATCTCCCTCCAAGGACTTGCCATAAGGCATATCATTCACGGTGTGCAGATGCTCTTCAAGGGGAAGAAGGTCTTGATGATTTGTGGACAACATTCCTATTTGATAAACTTTATCACTTGGAGGCTTAGAGATGCATTGGTCTTCTTCCATTGTCATCTCAACATCCTCATATGGACAACCTTTAGGTAGGTTGTCACTTGGCTTGGGCTCTTGATCCTCACGTTCCGTCCTTGAAGCAACTGTAGGAAGTTGTTTGCTTGGCTTCCTTGCTTGTTCTGTAACTTTTTGGACAACTTCATGGAATAGCTCGCACGCAAACTCAGAGTGTGATGAATATTGGAGTCTACACCAATTTGGTAGCAAAAATAGCTCCAAATCCACTTGAAATTTTAGCTCAAACCAATCCCTTTCTAGTCTTGACACTAGCCGGTTGTATCTTTCCATTATTGAATCCTCCTCATCACTTGGGAAAGAAGTGGAATAGTGAACAACAATGGAAATTGATTGTTCCCACTCTTCAAAATTCTCATTCTTAGATGCTTTATCACTGTGATTTACGAAGGGGAGGTCTTTTAATCTGAGTTCACTTAGAACTTCATCATCATTTTCTATTGTCTCAAGGTTGTCATCCCTTTCCTCTTGTTTTTGATTTGCAGCATCTTCATGGGTTGTCCCAACATGCACTACTACAAACTCCATTTTTTCATCGTCAACTACCAATGGCTCTTCTTCCAGAGTGGAGGAATACCTTTTTTTGATGGAGAAAGGTCCTTCCAACTTCTTTCTGATTGAGCTTTCATCAAATATTTTTGTTGTACTACATAAATCTACTTCTTCCTCCTAGTTTTCCACTTCTACATCTACTGCTTTAGCACCAGCTTGTATCAAATTCCTTGGTTCATCCTTCTTTTTTGTCCTCTAAATGTTGATAGCTCTTTCACCCCATAGGGTAACTTCTCTTCATTGGGAGTTCATTGCCCTAACTTTCCTAATTAGCCCTTCAATTGAGTGATGACATCTTCACATGATGGACAAGTAATTTATGAATGGGGTGCATTGTGAAACCTACCAACTTGACATCAGTACCTCCTCCAATCTTGGTCCATCCTTGCTACTCAAATGTTCCTAGATCAACTCCTTGAATTCCTTGGCTGCCATGGTTTGCAATTATTCCTATGGGTTTGCAAGAGACAAGGGCTGATATATTTCCCAAAAGTGAATTTCTCCTTGCAAGACTCTTTTAACTCTGCTCAAGAATGTTAGACACCCCAATTCATTATGCCTATGGGTGCCATGAATCCTGCACTTGTCTACCAATGAAAATTATTGCAATGGTTTCCTTAGTCTCTTGTTTAATTCTACATGTAACAGAGTGATGTTAATTTGTACATGCTACTCCATTCCATCTCAATTTCCTTTTCCTTCAGAATTTTCTGATTTAAGGTTTCAGCATGTGATGAGATCTCCCTATCTCATATTTCTTCCTAAAGTTTCTATTTTCAACTTTTGACTTTAGCTTTGTAGCCTTAACATGTCATGCCCTCATTCTAGTGCTAGTTTTGTTGATGTGTTTTTTATGCACTTCTCAACACAGGTAATGCATAGATGCATCACCTCTTTTGAAAGAAAATATTCCACAATCAAATTATAGAACACTATCCCAAGGTCTCTAACATCAAGTCTTGACAATGATTGGAATATCTTAGTTGTTTTATGTGATTAGTTAAAATCACAAGGAAGACTTATAGATGAGTTACAAAGTGTGGGAAGTTGGATCTGCAAATGGAGTTCTTAAGATGGGAGAGTTGTTGTGTGTTTGTTGCAGGTTCAAACAGTAGTCTTGAACTCAATTTTATCATTGGATTTGGCTTTACAATGTGCAATGAACCTTGCCTAAGGTTACTTATTAAATAAAGGAAAAAGGGAAGGCAAGAGAGAAGGATCTTAAATTTGAAACTATGAATGAATAGTGATCATGGAGGCTACTACAATAGACAAACTCCCTAAACTGGGTTTTTCTTAGCCAAGAGGATCCTATAGTTATACAAAACCAGTGCAATCTTCTAAGGATTGTAGATTTTTAGATTACACAAATATATTATGCACTTGCAGTAAAACTAATTTGCAGCAATAAAGGAAGGAAGCTCAGACTAGCTTTGCAAAGTGATTCATCATCAATGAACCACAAAAAGCATGAGCTGGAAATTAATCAAATACTGAAAAAATAATCACCACCACCACTTCCATTCAGGAAACAAACACTACAACTAACATGGAAGGAAGAACCATGCAATGCAAGATGAGAAAAATGAATGAGAACATCCATAAAATCATGCAATGCTATCTTCGATTGCTGCAAATGCTTTTTACAACAGCTCTCCAATGCTTTACAAATGAGGAGCAAGCTCCTATTTATAGTTTTCCAAAGCTTGAATGAATGACTAGGATTGATTTACATTGAACGGTTCTAATTCAATTACATTTGGGTTTCACCTACCCCACATTATCTAGCAATTTAAAATACATCTTTTGTCATTTTCCCTATCTTGTCCTCTAGTGACAACACTATAATAGTTTTGTCATCTAGCAAATTGCTCTTTTCTTGTAGCTGAAACTGTTTGAAAGTTGCCCCTTCCCTTGATGGATTAGTAGTGCTTCCCTAATCAACCAAATATGCCCTTTTGGCAGATTTACATCGTTGTAGAATAAATTAGCCATTTCCTGGTCTTGTAGTAAATCCTTTAAAGGATCATGATCATTTGGTGAGTGATGAAACAACCCCACCTTGCTTCAGATTTTAATGGACAACCACCTATTTTCTGAGTTTTTAACCTCCTTTGATTGTGTAACCACTTGCTTTGTAGCTTATTTGGTGAGTTGACCATCGTTTGGATAGGAATTTTCCTATGGGTACTCCCTTGTCAACCCAGTTCAGTTTCATAGGTAGTTGTGTAGAAGCAAACCCATGTGTAGTCCCATCTCACGTAAACTCCTCCAATAACCACCTCCATTCAATAGTCGTAGTCCTACATAGAATGGTAAATTAAATCAGGATAACATAAATAAAAATATACACATTGAATCTCGATCCTTTAGTAGCCATGTGATCATATAATGCTTATCCTATATAGTTGCTTAATTATGGTTCGAATAGTCTTTACAATGTATATCTCCTAAGAAACCAATGATAGGAAAAGATAGGACTAAAAGATGCCTCATGTCTCGAAGTATAGAGTAGCACAATCAATGTTTTAACTTCATCTAGAATTCATTCCTTAGGTCCTCAAAATTCTATGGGTCCGCCATGGTCATTTTCTCTAGCACACTCCCATTGATAGGATCTGTCCCCCCTTTACCCATTACCAGGTATCACATACAATACTGGCACCATTACCCAAGATGGCTTCTAAATACTTATGTAATTTGATGTGTAATGCCTCAACCCCGCGATCATATACTTCATTGCTTAACACCCATAACACCTCGATTTCAGATGGAGATGCTCTAGATTGAATAACCCACCATGGCCAAGTGGAGTTTTCCCATGCCTATGTTTCTTGCGAGAGTGGGAAGGCGGGGAGACAGAATAGAGAGGTTCACAGCCATCGGCAAAAATGACATCAAGGAATGCGGTACCTTCACAGAGAAACTTTGTTGGGTAGAGAGATGCAGAAAGAAGCCATACGACAGCCATTGAGACAATGGTGGGGATGCAAATGATTTCCACAACCCTAAGCACGTGCCACTCGTAATGGGAGATTTGGTCTCTCTAAAGTGATAACCGAGAATGTCCTACCCTTCACTTTATGAACTTTGTTCTGCAGTTACGATTCAAATGATGAAATTATCTCCTCGATTGTTATGATTACAAAATACTAGCCAGTCATGCATCCATAAGATCCTATGACAAAGTATAATGTGAGTAAAGCTCCACCGAACCATGTCGCTGCTCAGCCTCCAAATGTAAATATGTGATCTCATGGTGCGCAAACCCAGTAGTAAGAACATCGTCCTAAAAGGGACACAAGTGGAGGAGCATGGGGGATACGTCCTATGAACTCTATTTGAAATGTCCAAGCTGACAATAGACGCATAGAATGTGGAACACAGGTGGCGAAGCCAGTCGAGGAGTTGCCGACGAAATAGCCCTCGCTAATGGAATATTTGATATTCTTTCAAGCTTCACTATCCTCGCTTTCCTGACCAGATATCCCCTCAAACTTTCTTATTATTATCACCCAAGGCCTCTTAGCCTTCTTTCTATGGCCAACGTTCACTCCATTGTTTGAATTCACTATGCAACAGGGTGGCCTTATATTTACATGAGGTGATCAAGGACAATTCCGACATGCACTTTCCTTAGACTTAGAATTTGGAAAATGCTTGTCCCTGGAGGAGAGTCGTGCAGAACATGGATTGATGACCCACGAAAAGCTCATGATTGAGACTCGCCTTGGTGAAAGTCATTGGGAACGAGGGTACGAACTTCTGTAAGTACTTCATCATTTAGGAACGACATTGTCTAGGCAGCTACCTGAATGGCGAACCCCGCATAGGGAAACTCCGTTGGGAGAAAGCGGGTGAGGTCGGATGAATAACCAGTGGGAAAGCCCTTGAGGAGATGGTGCCACCGGGTAAGAAATTCCTTTGAAGTTATCTGGTGGCAAACAAGATGGCGGACCCCAAGTTAAGGATGGACGTCAAGGCACTGGTTTTGGGTGGCCACGGGGATGATGCTATTTAGAACAATGAAATACAAATAGCCTCCCGCACCAAGGACTCTGCGAGACCAAAACCCAACTCCCTTACGTGATTCAACCCTCCCCTAGTGTGGAAAGACTATTTTCAAGGGCATGAGTGAGCCGTGTTGATTGGTCTCCATGCAAAGGACGATAGGGAAGCTAAAGTTGGAATATCATTAGGAAATGGTGCAGTCTTGGCGACGACCTGCAAGGAGTCACCTGACAGAAAATCAAAACTTAGGCTTTACCCCAACCATGGATGTGGGGAGATATACGTGGGAAGTCGCGATGGGATGGTCATTCGAATGGCGTTGCTGGAGACACAAACTTCCGTACGTTGAGTCCCATGGGCCAACCTTCGTCACGGGACTAAAGGTGCAGAGGGCTGTGAGATAAATGATATTTTGTGCAGAAAATTGGTTGGTGACTCCCATGGTGGAAGAAGACACATGAAAGTGTGCAGTGCAAGTTTTGCATTGTATTTTCCTATTCAAAGAACAAAGTGAACGAGTCATTTGAGGATTATGCCACTAAGTAGCGATCATTTGAGAGTGGCCCGTGTAAGACCCGATAATGTTGCATTTCATGGTTAGGCCAGAGGACCTCTCCATCACCACTTTCTTTGCCATAATACCCCTCATGCACTTTTGAACTTTGTTACTTGAACGCCTGCCTTTATTACTTAATCATTCCAACTTTTAATAATCAGCTCAAAACTGACCTAAAGTCCTGCAGGAGTTTGAGATGGCATGGGCATATGGGAAAAAAAAGGTGGACGACATTGTCCATGTCATAACCTGAACGAGTGATGTCTGTGAGAGGTTAAGGTCAGGAAGATGCAAGGAAATGGTTGCCGCAAAAGTGGCGATGGGGTAGCCAACCTCCATGAGTGAGGAACCTGAGTGCAAGATTTCCGTTCAATGCCACAATTGTGTAGCTTTGTGATGTGTAGTGTCCGCGGTATAAATAATTGTCTGAAGGATCAACGCGTATTGTGCACGAACAACAACTAGTGGGCGGATGCTCTAAGGAGGCCATTGAGGAAATGACAAAACACTAGTTGAGGTCTGCGGTAACGAAACGACATTGGCGGGTCATGGGCCTGAATAACAAGAAAGCACCAAGGGCTTCACCATTCTGGGTGGTGATAAGGTGATAGCTTTCCACCCACGGTAGCCCACAAGGGTGGATCTGACAATAGGTGTGAACATGAGTTTACCCACAATTCATGGTTTCAATTGAGGAATGGTACCAGCGGGTCCCATGAAACAGGGCAGTGTACGAACTTGGCCATTTATATGATGGTAGTCAGGCCATAGCAATCCACGTGAGAAGACTCCATAAGCCTTGGACTTGATGATTTTAGAAGCAATGGGTCAGCCCGTAACAGCGAGGATAACGACAAAGGGGCTGAGCACGAAGCCCACCATGTGGGTGGATGTCAAAGATCAGCCATCGCGAAAATGGGAAAATGGGGATAGAGTCCCACCTAGGATGACCCACAGCCATGGGCCCGTAGAGCAAGAAGGATGCAGCGGGACGATGAGTGCAGGGTCCACAAACCAGATGGACAACAGGACTTGACCGCTGGCAAACGATGGAGTGAAATGATGAACGGACAAGGGAAACCCACTCATGTGGGTCCGCAAGGGCCAACAGACGTCGGGAAAAAATTGAAGGGAAGACTCTAAGACCCAGCTAGCAAGCGGGAAAATAACTTAGCGAAACTTGGCTGGATGATCTTGGTCAATATGAAATGGATCATTCTTAGGCTTATGGCCAACTTGGGTATAAAAACAAAGGCACACAAAATGAGATGAGGTCAAAATGACCTGTCTTGAGCAAAAGAGGTGTGCCTTGCCCATGGCGGGGCGTGTGTGCAAAATATGCACACACTTTTGACCTTGACTTAGGTTTTTTTAATCTTTTTTCCTCTTTTAAGTTGCAATACTTTGCTAGTATTTTAAGAAAACATAGTCAAATTTCTAAAACAATCTTTGAATTTTGTTTAATTTCTAGTGATTTTGGTATTCATCAGTGTATCATATTGAAATATTGAGTTGTGATGGTTTTAGATATAGGTTACTCTCGAATGTGCTTTGTAATTGTAATTGTTATTGCTACATTCTAGTAGTTAGCAGGATTATGCGTCATCTATACAATATAAGGTGGTAATTATATAGGGATAAACTTGACTTATTTGTAGAGGTTTAAAAATCTTATGGATTCAATCAACATTAATTATGATAAACCATGTTTTTACGCTTTTTTTTAATTAAAAATAAATGTTTATAGCTCTTTCTTGAAATTGTCAGAAGTAGGGTTCAAAGTTCACACTAATATATGGTTATTGGTATGTTTGTGAGACTTCAAAACTCAACTGCTTCGATATTCTCTATCAGGTGTTATACACTTCTCATAGGAGGAGATCCCTTTGAGTTGTAAATTACACTTAATTAGAGTACAAAACATTATGAATATTGCAATACATGTTAAATGGAAAATATGGGATTTTTTTTTAAATATAAGCTAAACCCTCAAGCAAATATCATACAGTCTATACAAGTATCATTGAGTTTCAACGCAAAGAACTGGCCATAAGTATCAAAACTTTCAATGTGTGAATGCATAAGGTTAGTCGAGGCTTGATGAACAATAGGACTTCTTTCCATTTAAGTATTTTGAATTGTCAGCGATCTAGTTCTACTTTTGGCTGAGAATATGATCCTTTAGGACAAGGGAATTACTTATGTGAAAGACCATCTGATGGAAATTATAGTGCATTTCCTCTAATGGATAATTTTATTCTAGTGAATCTTTGAACTTTGTCGTTCTATGAAGTGCAGATTAGTGTTTGAAGTTTGAACCTTGAACCTCATTTGCACAAAATTAAAATCAAATCAAACTCTGAACTAAGAAGTCAAGTAAATGCTAATGGGACATTAGACATGTCATTTGGAAAGGGAAAAGTGATGTTATGGAGTTTGTACAACATTTTTAGGTGTAGTATTTGGTAATTAGTATGCCAGATCTTTTCTTTTAGTTCTAGACTTCAAATGTGTTAGGAAACTGATATTTTACATGAAACATAGACACAACAAAGAAGTTGAGTTACCATGCTATTATGAAAATCCTACCAAATCATTACATGAATAAAATTACTAAATCCAACATCTTTCATACTAAATTTTTGATATGTAGAGTCTTTACATCTTTACAAAATTGTATTGCAACAAAAATATCTTGTGCAACCCTTGCTCTGATGGTTAGTGTTGTATAGTAATTCACTCACACTCTGTTTATTGCAAGATGGTTGGCATATTGCAACATGCAAATTATTACTTTAATTAATGCCTTGGTCATAGTTTCATGAATTTCTAATTCAGTCATAAAATTTTATGAGTCTAAGTGTTGAGTGTTCTAGAATTAACAAAAATGAATTGACTCTTTGAAATTCACCCCTTCCTTGTTGTGTCTATGTAACTTTCTATTGGTGAGAGATTCATGAGTATTTAGTTGTTATCTAACAATGAGATTAAGTCTCCATGATCGAATCTTGGTAATTTTCCAACATTACTATTGAATAATCTAGGAAATGGGTAACACAAAGAGCTGTGCATGTCATTTAATCTCCATTGGAAAGATAAGCTTGAAAATATCTAGGTGTCTTGAATATTTAACTACTTGAATTATAACTTTTAGAGTCTTAAAAAAAATATCTCTTAGCTAACAAAATTTGGTGTTCCCTCTCATAGAATAGTTGATACCATAATTACAATAAATACACGTTTGTTCAATGCCCAAGGATAGTTGGGCATATGTGTGTTATACTTGAATCCACCATGAGTTCTTATAACCTTCCTTCTCTTATAAAAGGAAGATATTAAAGTATACATAAATATATTTGTATCCACATTTAAATCACAAATTTGAATACGAATATGTATGTATTAGTAAAACTTTGGAAAGGGAAAATATATTAAAATATTATAATGGATTGTTACTACAAAAGTGTATCTTTCTTTAGGTAATTATTTGACCTTGCTTGATTAGTGAATTGGGATGTCAAAAAGAGAGAGTTGATTTCATACTTAGGTAATGAGTAGATTTAGCAATCAATTGCAAAATAATAAATAAGAAAAAAATAGGTAATTCTCATTGATGTTTTAAAAATGAATTCTTGTACGATTACTAAATAGAAGTAAAATTGATTCCACTATGTATTTATTGGTTACATTATTGGAATTGTTGCTTATAAGATGTATTATGAGTATTTTCCGGATTATGGGATGTTGTTGTCTATGCTAGAAAGAGAGGGTCCTTTGTGTAAAGGGGTTATTGGGTGTCTTCCAAAGGCTTGGGAAAATGTGTTATTGGTTGAAATGTTATGTTTGAGCCTTGAATCAATTGATACTATACTTGCAGTGTGTTGTTGTGGGTCCTTAGCCATGCACTCCTTGTGACTACTATTATGTTGAGAGAGAGATGGTCCATGCCTTTCTCGGGTTATGTACTTTTGTGGATTTTACTTTATGTGCATGATGGCTTTACCCTATTGATTTATAGGGTCTTCTAGTTGTTAGAAGGATGAGTGGATCTCAATGGGGGCTGACATACAAAGTGGAACTAGGGTAACCCATGTGGGAGTTTCTTAAGTCAGTGATAACTTAAAATGAATTAAGTGTTGGGTAGTCTACACATTAATCAAGATAAGTGAATGCCTCACCAATGCCTATAGTGCTCATTTAGGCTAAGGATGGTTTGAAAAGGCCTAGTTGGAAATACCAACTTCCTTTTCCTCATGAAAGGAAGATTTTTTCTACATGTGTCACCCTATGGGGTTAGCGCCTAGTGAGAGGCTATTAGGACAACCATAGATAGGGGTTGGCCTTTCGACTATCAGGATAACCCAAGGATGGGGGTTGACATCTAGGACTATCAGGACAACCCATGCCAAGACCATGTGATGACACTCTTCCATCTGCAGACTAGTATTCCCTTGTTTGTTCTCTCCCTTGATATTTTTTATTTTCTAGAAGAAATTCATTTTTTTTGTGATGTGTGGTTGTTGTAAAGTTTGTTGTACTTTGTTTAGTCTTGCTATGTTAGTTGTGATCGTCTTGTTGTTGTGGGACCAAGTGTTATGTCCTAACACGAGGGTTGGACCTTTATGTACCACATGGTCGGGTGGAATGTTCCTTGTACTCCATTGGATTTCCTTTGTTGATGATCATTCGTGTGATGGCTACTCTTGGTGTTATGGACTCCACTTTTTCATGTTTGTGTGGGCTATCTTATATGTACTTGTATTGCACCATAAATCAATTGTACCAAGAGGCATTGTTGTTCAAGATGTAAAGATCTAATGATGTAATTAATTGTTGAACTCCTTTTGTAATGGATAATGTAAATGAGGTTATTTCATATATTAGTTAATTGGATTGATTTGGATGTGGTTATATTGTTGATATGATATGGGTAATTCATATTGTTGATCCTTTAAATGTGATGTATGAAATGAGACTTTTATTGTTAAATGGAATTTGTTTAATGTGATGATTTACAATTATTGTTATTTTAGTTAATGGGATTCTAGTAGTGTAGTCACAAACCTTAGAGGACTAGTGTAGACTACATGTTAACTTATATTCTACAATCCTAGTATGTTGCTCTTCAAAAAAAAAATTAGTTCCATTTTTAGATGTTTTAACGTGTTGTCCTCTAGGGTTTCATGGTGGGGTGTTACACATGGTATTAGATCCTAGGTTCATATACTGGGCACTTTGGATACAAATGAGCCCATTACATTGAGGATATGTGTAGGATCATGATGGGCCAAAAAATGGCAATATGATGGGTATATAGCTGACGACTTTTTTCTACCCAAAATTGATGAAACAAAAAGGGTTTTTAAAGGAGATTCTCAGCTTTCCACCAAAATAAATTATTCTTTAATTTTAATTTAATAAGTAATTATTATTCATTTTCTATTTGAATTACAACTAAAGTCTTGATTGATATGATGATTGAAAAACATGTATAGATTTCAAATGATATCACATTTTGTGAATCCAAAACATGTGTCACATTCTATGCTTTGCATATTATAGGATTAAAAAAGAAAAATTTAATTTCATGAAGTTTTGACCAAGTTAAGGCGGTCAGACATATGAGTTTTTTATATTTTAAAAAAGTTGGAATAAAAAAATAATAATTAATTATTTACTTGGAAAAATTTTAAAAAAAATACGCATCACATCAAGACATGAGTCCTTTACGTATATCTAAAATCTTATAAAAAAATATTATCATTTTATTTTTGTTAGGGTGGTCAGACAAACACCTACTTCTTATTTTTTCCTTGAAATTTAAGTACTATTGCATTGAAATTTCAAAATTTCACCAAATATATTTTTTTTACTTAAACAAACCTAGTAGTTTAGAAACTACATTCAATTTGCTACATATTCTATTCTTACAAATTTTTGAAATAATATAGATAACTTATTCAAATATTTATGTCAGGTTGCCTAACTCTGATTTTTCTAATTTTTTTGCCACTTGAGGTCCTATCTTTTCAATGATGATCCTGCACATACTCTTGACCTAGTTGGTTGTACACTTAAGTTTATGTTTTCCCTTTTTGGTCATCCTCGCTTAGCAACCCAAGATTTTTCCATAGGTGGTGCTTGTCCAATGGTGGAGAAAATCGATGGAAAGGATGGGACCCTCGGTGTAGTGTCCAATGCACCGATATTCTTCCTATCGAGGATGCATCATGGACCCTTGTGTAGCCTTGTGATGTGTTTCTTTGTGATGTGAATGGTGTGTATTGGTGAAGAATGTGTGTTGAATTTAGAATTTTGTGCTTATGAAGTGATGAATTATGTTTGCATGCTTCTAGAAAAGTGTAAAATCTAGATCTTGTGTAGTATATGATATGAGATTTAGAGTTGTATAATAAATATAGAAGTATGTTTTCTTTGAAAATGATGGATATTTAATGGAAAATGTGTGCCTTGATTTACATAAATATGTTGTGTTTGTGAAAGTGTGGCATTCTGATGTAGTGAATCAGCTTGGTGTATTACATTACTTAGATGCATTGTTATGTTCATCATGGAATTATTCTATCTTGTAGCAGAAGTTTTACAAGTTGATTTGATTACTAAGTGTTGTTTTATAATGTTTGTTGGTGAAGGGGAAGCAATGTCGCATCACTCATTTCTGAGTGCCTTGCAATTCTGTGACTTTCCTCTCATGTTGTGTTTGACTATATGACTATGTACATGCTTGACTATGTGGTTTGTTGTAGGATGCAAGTATCAAACATTGAATCCACATGAATTTTCAGGTTTGAGCATTCCTTAAACCCAATAGAAATCATTGATGGAGATAGCATTTGGTCCCTTGTTTAGCCACCATCCTTGAAGAGGATGAGTATTCAGGTCAATAACCTGTTAGTTTTGAAGTTAGTCTATGTCATTTGAAGTTTTGCTTGTACTTAGTCAAGTATTTGTTTGATATTTGGTTTTCTTGATAATTGACATTGCTTGTATTTACATATGTTCTATTCTATCTTTTTGACTTCCAAGAGTAAGTTGAATCCTAAGGGGGAGGATGTAGTGCCCCTCCATGATTACTTTCGACTATGCTCCATGATCAGGTGTAGTATGGTATTTGTCTTGTTGAATGATAAATGTTTTTTTGATTATTTTTTGCATCAAAATAAATTATTAGGTCTAAAGGACACTTTTCCATTAATATAAATATATTTATTAAAACATTATGGTCTATAAAAGGGTGATCCCATAATATTGGTTTACAATTTTTGGCCAAACTGGACACTGAAATTATTATTTTTAGCTAAATCTTCACATTCGGGCACCTATAGCAGCTAAACTGTGAGGAATTTGAAGATGGTGCAAACTAGAGTCTCATCAAATTTTGTCTTTAGATTCTAAAAATATTTTTTTCAAAATTTTTGGAATCAAATTGCACTTCTTTTTCCATCTCCCGAAAATAGATTTTTTGAAAACAACATTTTTAAAAAGTGGCCAGTATAACGCATAACTTTTTCCATGAAGGATAAAATTCTAATTCTTTCAAATTTAGATTTGTAACCTGATATCTAGTGCTTCCACTTGGTTAGATAGTTTTTATTGAATATTTTTTCCTTAATCAAGTTTCAAAGTCAAACAAATCAATTCCAGACACAGTATAGCATAACTTTTTTTGTATATGTCAAAATTTTATTTTTATTTTTTTGGATCAAGGACTTCAATATCTGGTGCACTCATATTTTTCAATTTCTTTTGATGATCTTCTATTTTTCCACATGTGAAGAACAAAGAAATTCATTTTCGATGAAAAACCTATGTTTAATAAAACTTAGAAAACAAATACATAACAAAACCAAAACATATTAAAATTATATTCATTGGATAGCTTGTTCTGAGGAATAGCATAATCATTTGAAATAAATTTTAAATGAATTCATTTGATCCCCCAAAATCTAAATCAAAAGTGATTTTTTATCAGCATTTTGATAGGTGTAAAGGAGATGCATTTATAGGTATGGTTTAAAACTAGCGAGGTTCTATCCAAGGGGGTTTGATCTAAGGTGATTTGATGAAACCCTCTTCAATTGGAATCCTTAAAATGGAACTTTTTAAGGCTTAAATCATTATATTTTCTAAAAATATGTGATTTCAGCTAAAATTCATTCCTCTCAGGAATTGTAAACCACTATTATGACAGCACCCAAAAATTTAAGAATTTAATGAAATAATATAATAAATTAAATATGGAATGAATATTAAAATAAAATAAAATTACTCAGGAAGTAATAAATAATAATATGATAAATAAATTAAAATACAATGCATTAATAGATTTGGAAAGATCTAAATATAGGCGATTGTTTGTAACCATTTGGTAACCGCTCTCTAGGGTAAATGTAGTCACTTTTGAAGATTCAGGGAACTGAAAAGAGATGGGGGGTTTTCTTTAAGTGTTTCAAATGATTTCTTCTAGAGATATCATCATTAATCTATTGATAGTAAAATGTCATAGTCATGTTATAGTAGCATAATGATAAAAAAAAACATAAACCCAAAAGGAGGGAGAATACATCAGTCACGGACACGATGCTCTAAATCCTTGAAAGGAGAATAGTGAATAAGGTAATTACAGAGAATTTTTGGGGGAGCTAGTTCTTTCTACTATGGAAATTACATTCCTTCTTTTATCACCTTATGAGAGGGAAAAACTCACTTCAGCAAGCTATACCACATTTCATTCCATTCACAACCTTTCTCCTTTTGACCTAGTGTAGGGGTACCAAGCCCTTTTTGAAAGTTCTTGTGAATAAGATTTATGATGAGTTAATTTTAGATGTTTTTGAATCTTGAAGACATTGAATAAGGTCATATAGAACTTTTTACTATGTAATAAGTCATGTTAGTTGGTTTTAGAGGTCATTAGGAGTTCATGTTGCATATTGGTCAAAATGATGTAAAATTGCAATAGTGCAAATTAGGAAGTGAAGAGCCCTTTTGGTTTGGAATAGTTTAAAATTTAGTTGGAATTAATTGAGTCTAATGTAAAGAGGTTTAAAAGGCCTTGTAAATGCTTGATGAAGGGTTGGAGATTCTGTATTTGGAGAACAAAAAATAAAACTTCTTGTTTCCTCTACATTTTTTGTATTTTTCCATTATAGTCTACTGTTGCAGGGTTCTGTACGGACCTATACTAAAAATTCTTGATTGAATTTTCTTTGTACTAGATAGACCAATGTTCTAAGAACAAATTTGTTTTTATGGGATCTATTTTCATAAAGAAACAATGTTTTTATAGCCATTTTGCTAAAAGTGGTATGTAACTGCAAGTTTGGGGTTTTGAAGGTATAAAATGCATTTATGAATAATTCCACCTATTGTGTATAGTTTGGCTTAGTTTAATGAGTCTAGTAGGATGGAATTAGGTGTAGGTGTTGAGTTTTGGAGCAGCAGAGATCATTTGTGAGGTTGGGCATGATGCCCTAGTTGTCAAACTTGGGAATTTTTGAGTGAATTTGATGGTTAGAGGAGGGAAATTGTAGAAATCCTTGTGGAAAAAATATTTTGAAGGTATTTTTAGAATTTGAAGACATAATAAGGGATTTTTGAGGAGTTGTTAAGGTTTCATGAGGCTAGGAATGTGTATTTTCATTAAACCCTCCCAAAACTAGGCAAAAGCAAGGGTTTATTGGTTTGGTGTTTAGAATAGGGTCTTGGAGGCTAAAATTTGGTGAATTTATAGTTTTGAAGGCTGGTGAATATTTGAAAATAATAATTTTGGTTTGGGAAAGAGATTAGAGAGCACTTGCTTAGAAAAAGTGGCCTAATTGGCCAAGGAGGATAGCATAGAAGCCTGATTTTGGAGGAGTTCCTCCAAAGTGACCTAGGTTGGTTTCTGGATATGTTTTGTAGTGGCATAAAGGGTGTCTAAAAAGGTGAGTTTTGTGGTTTAGAAGAGATAATTGAAAGAAAATTTAAAATAACTAGGTCTGCACACCTACAAGAGAAGTTGTGAAGCTATGTTGGAAAACACCCTAGTTGGGGTTTCGCTGATAGAAGAGTTGTTGAGAATTGATTTAATTGTGATATTGAGAGTAATTTCCTCCATGATTTTCATCAATTGGTATCAGAGCTTAGGTATTAGATCATTTGAGAGTGAAAGGTGAGAAGTTGAAGAGTCAAGGATTTTTTTCTAAAGGGTAACAATGTGTCTAGAAAAATGCAAGAGATGGAAGAGAAGACTAAGAGAGAGAGATTTGGAAGTTGAAAGAACTACAAAATATATTGGAAACAAGACTAAAATGTGTTGAAACAGGCTAGAAAAGAGGTTTGGTTGTAACTGATGAAAGTGACTTTGAAGAGGAAAAGGATGAAGAGTATGAAGATGTGGAAGAAGAATTGGATCATGGAGAGAAAAAGATGGAAAGGCTACTAAAGGTGTTTAAAGGAGGTAAGCATAAGGTAAAAATTGACTTTCCCATGTATGAAGGTAGTCTTAATGATGAGGAATTGATATATTGGATTGCAATATTGGATAACTACTTCAAATTTGAGGATCTACCTGATGAAGAAAAGGTGATGATAGCAAAAACCAAATTGAAGGGGAATGCACTTGTATGGTGGGACTATGGAAAAGCTGAAAGGAGAAGAAAAGGAAAGGTAAAAATAGTTTCTTGGGATAGAATGGTGGCCAAATTGAAGGGTAAGTTTTTACCAAGTGATTCTACAATTCAGATGTCTAAGAAGCTTGAAGATTTGAAACAAAGGGAAATGGATGTTAAGACTTATACTAATGAGTTTTATAAGTTGAGAATAAGAGAAGGCCACATGGTTGATGATGTAGAAAAGGTGGCTAAATATCGTAGTGGGATAAGGTTTAACATCCAAGATGAGTTGAGTTTGTACAATCCAAGGACAACTGAAGAGTGCTACCAAATACCAATAAGGGTTGAGGAGAAAATAAAAAGAAGGAAAGAAGAGAAAAATACAAGTAGATGCAACACTTCAAGAGGAAGATGTACATATTCTAGTTCAAGAAAATCAACTGAAAGAAAAGAAGATGCACACAAAGAACAAGGACAATTTTTTGATCATAGAGGTGGATTCAGAGGCTCAAGAGGAAGATTTGGTGGTGGCAAAAATTCAAACATATTTTCTAGAAGGTGCTACAATTGTAATCATTTTGGGCATACAACATACAAGTGTCCTAAAAGACAATGTTCTACATCAAGTGGTGGTGAGAGAATAATTCCAAGGAGGGCTCAAATAGTGGAAGAAGATGAATGCAAAAGTACAAATTCTCATCTTCATGTTGCTTCTCCAGAGATAGGGGAATCATTGATGATGAAAAGAAAAATCTTAATCGAATCAAAGGAGAGGAGATGATACAAAGAAGAGCATTATTCATGATAAGTTGCAAATGAAAAGGAAAGGTATGTAAGGTAGTGGTAGATTCAAGGTCTACTAACAATATGGTGTCTGATTAAATGGTTGATAAACTAAAATTGGAAAAAGTGCCTCATGAAACATCTTATAAAGTATCTTGGGTGAATGATAATTAGTCGATTTTGGTAAATGAACAAGCTTTTGTTGAGTTTAATATTGGTGAATATAAGGACAAGGTTCTTTGTGATGTTTTCCCAATGATTTTTTGTCATTTGTTACTTGAAAGACCATGGTAGTTTGATAGATGTTCCATATATCACAGAAAAGCTAATACTTACACTATTGAGAAAGATGGGAATACATTCACATTAACCCATTTGGTTGAGGATGTTAAGGAGAAAGGTAAGGAAACATAAGTGATAATGTTAGGAAAGAAAGAGTTTGTGAAAAGAGAGGAATAAAAAAGTGAAGGGTGTGTGCAGCCAAGGAAATAGGAAAAGGTGTTGAGATAGCAAGTGTGAGGGATGATGCAATGTTGAAGAGAAAAGAAGATTATAGTTTGGTGTCAAAAACTAACCTATAGAAGGTCAAGGATAAATTATTTATGAGGAAGCACAATGGGTTAGGAAAATGTGGTGAGATTCTGATTGGGATAGTGTTTTTTCCTTTAATTGCTATAGAGGTGAAGAGGAAGTCAAGTACTATCAAAATAGAGGTTTTGAGGGCAGAGAACTTAGGGACAAAGATGAAGACAAAAAGTGGAATGAAACAAGATGAATGGAAAGGACAGTTGGATGACTTTGTGTATGATTTAAGGGTAAAAAATAGGACAGTTAGAGATAGATTTGGACCAAGGTAGTTTGTAGGTACAAAGGAAATTTTTGTATTAGTTTCAGATGGCAGGAAGATGAGAAAATGATCAACAAGATAGTTTGTAAGGATGAAAAATTATCAAGGGGGAAAAAAATTCAAGGGTGCTAAGAAAAATGTACATCGACACTATTTGAATTAGTGGGAAGGTGAAGGGGCTTCTACACATTAGAGGAATGGATTAAACGAGGTTGGAAAAGCTACAAATAAACTTCCAAGGGACTTGGAAAAGTTTCCAGGTCGGTTGTATGGTGTAGGGGCACCAAGCCCTTTTTGAAAGTTATTGTGAATACGGTCTATGATGAGTTAGTTTTAGATTTTTTTGAATCTTGAAGACATTAAATAAGGTCATATAGACCTTTTAAATTTTTAATGACTCATGCTAGTTGGTTTTAGAGGTCATTAGGAGTTCATGTTGCATATTGGTCAAAATGATATAAAATTGCAAATATTGCAAAAGTTAAAATTAGGAAGGTGAAGAGTCATTTTAGTTTGGGGTTGTTCAAAATTTAGTTGGAAGTCATTGAGTCTAATGAAAAGGAGTTTAAAAGGCCTTGTAAAGGCTTGATCAAGTGTTGGAGATTCTGTATTTGAAGAACAAACAATAAAACTTCTTGTTTCCTCTACATTTTCTATATTTTTCCATTATAGTATGCTATTGTAGGGCTTTATATGGATCCATACTGAAAATTTTGTGTTGGATTTGGTTTTTTACTAGATATACCCATGTTCTAAGGTGAAATTGACTTTTGTGGGATCTGTTTTCATAAAGAAACAATATTTTTATAGCCATTTTCCTGAAAGTGGTTTGTAACTACAAGTTTGGGGTTTTGAAGGTATAAAATGCATTTATGACTAATTCCACCTATTGTGTATACTGCAACTTAGTGGAATGAGTCCATTAGGATGGAATTAGGTGTAGGTGTTGAGCTTTGTAGTAGTGAAGATCATTTGTGAGGTTGGGCATGATGCCCTAGTTGTCAAACTTGGGAATTTTTGAGTGAATTTGATGGTTAGAGGATGGAAATTATATAAATCCTTGGTGGTAGAGGATTTTGATGGTCTTTTGACCATGTGAAGACCTAATAGGGGATGTTTTAGGGATTTTTTAGGTTTCATGAGGTTGGGAATGTGTATTTACATTAAAACCTCCCAAAACTAGGCAAACACAAGGGTTTATTGGTTTGGTGTTTAGAACAAGGTCTAGGAGGCTAAAAGTTGGTGAATCTATGGTTTTGAAGGCTAGTGAAGACCTAAAAATAAAAATTTGTGTTTGGGAAAGATATCAGAGAGCACTTGCTTTGTAAAAGTGGCCTAATTGGCTAAGGAGGACAATGTAGAAGCTTGATTTTGGAGGAGTTGGGGAAAAGTGACCTAGGTTGGTTTTGATATATGTTTTGTAGTGACATAAAGGGTGTCTAAAAAGGTGAGTTTTTTGTGGGTTAGAAGAGATAATTGAAAGAAAATTTCAAATAACCAGGTCTGCACACTTACAAGAGAAGTTGTGAAGCTATGTTGGAAAACACCCTAGTTGGGATTTGGCTGATAGAAGAGTTGTTGAGAATTGATTGAATTGTGATATTGAGAGTAATTTCCTCCCTACTCTGCATCATGACCTCACCTTAGGTTTTCTTTCTCATTCTTTCTCTTTTAAGTTGTAATAATTTGCTGATACTTTATAATGAGGAATTCAAATTTCTAAGACAATCTTCAAATTTTGTTTAATTTCCAATGATTCTAGTATTCATCAGTCTATTGTATTGAAATATTGAGTTGTGATGGTTTTAGATATAGGTTATTTTCAAATGTGCTTTGTAATTGTAATTGTTATTGCTACATTGTAGTAGTTAGTAGGATTACGTGTCAGGTATACACTACAAAGTGGTAATTATATAGGGATAAATTGGACTTATTTGTAGAGGTTTGAAAATATCATGGATTCAATCAAAAATAATGATGATAAACCATTTTTTTTCCTTTTTTTTAATTAAAAATAAATGTTTATAGCTCTTTCTTGGAATTTTCAAATGTAGGGTTCAAAGTTCCTACTAATATATGGTTATTCGGATGTGTGTGAGACTTCAAAACTCAACTGCTTTGATATTTTGTAGCAGGAATTATACACTTCTCACAAGAGGAGATCCCTCTTAGTTGTAAATTACACTTAATTAGAGGAAAAAACATTATAAATATTGCAGTACATGTAAAATGGAAAATACGATTTTTTATTTAATATAAGTTGAACCCTCAAGAAAATATCATACAATCTATACAAGTATCATTGAATTTCAATTCAAAGTACTGGACATAAGCATAAAAAATTTCCATTGACGAATGCATAAAGTTAGCTAAGGCTTGATGAACAATAGGAATTCTTTCAATTTAAGTAGTTTGAATTTTCAACAATCTAGTTGCTACATTTTGCTAAGAATACGATCCTTCAGGACAAGGGAATTTATTTTGTGAAAGACCATCTGATGGATATTATGTTGCATTTCCTCCAATGGAGAATTTCATCCTAATGAATCTTTGAACTTCGTCGTTCTACTAAGTGTGGATTAGTGTTTGAAGTTTGAACCCAGAACCTCATTAGCACAAAATAAAAATAAAATCAAACTTTGAACTAAGAAGTCAAGTAAATGCTAATGGGACATTAGACATATAATTTGGAAAGGGAAAAGTGATGTTATGGAGTTTGTACAACATTGTTAGATGTAGTATTTGTTAATTAGTATGCCAGATCTTTTCTTTTAGTTCTAAACCTAAAATGTGTTTGTTAGGAAACTAATGTTTTACCAAAAACACAGACACAAGAAAGAAGCTGAGTGACCATACTATGATGATAATCCTACCAAAGCATGTTACATGAATAAAATTACTAAATTCAATAGCTTTCGTACTAAATTTTTGATATACAATATTTACATCTTTAGAGAATTACATCAAGCAAGAAAAATATCTTTTGGAACCCTTCCTCTGATGGTTATCACTGTATAGTAATTCACTCGGCCTCTATTTGTTGCAAGATTTCTGGCATATTGCAACATTCAAATTATTACTTTAATTAGTTCCTTGGTCATAGTTTCATGAATTTCTAATCTAGTCGTAAAGTTTTTTGAGTCTAAGTGTTTAGTGTTCTAGAATTAATGAAAATGAATTCACCCTTTGGAAGTAACCCCCTCCTTGTTTTGTCTATGATACTTTCTATTGGTGAGAGCTTCATGAGTATTCATTTTTTATCTAACAATGAGATTAAGTCTCCATGGGTGAATCTTGGTAATTTTTCCAACATTACTATTGAATAATCTGGGAAATGGGTAACACAAAGAGGTGTGCATGTCATATAATCTCCATTGGAAAGATAAGCTTACAAAGATAGGTGGCTTGAATATTTAACCAGTTGGATGCTAACTTTTAGAGTCTTAAAAAAAAATCTATCCTAGTTATCCGAATTTGGTGTTCCCCTTCATAGAATATTTGATAGCGGTATGTGTAGGATCATGATGGGCCAAAAAGTGGCAATATGATGGGTATGTGGCTGATGAATTTTTTTTTACCCAAAATTGATGAAACAAAAAGGGTTTTTAAAGGAGATTCTCAACTTTCTACCAATATAAATTATCCTTTACTTTGAATTTAATAAGTAATTATTATTCATTTTCTATTCGAATTATGACTAAAATCCTAATTGATAGGTTGATTTGAAAGTATCTATAGCTTTCAAACAATACCACAATTTTTTGAATCCAAAAAATACATCACATTATATGTTTTGCATACTATAGGATTAAAAAAATAAAAATCAAATTTCATGAATTTTTAACCAAGTTAAGGTGGTCGACATACAAGTTTTTTTATTTTTTAAAATTTGTAATAAAACATTCATAATTAATAATTTACTTGGAAAAAAATTACAAAAAAATATGCATCACGTAGGGACATGAGTCCTCTACTTATATGTAAACTCTTATTAAAAAAAAATCATTTATTATGGTTAGGGTGGTCAAATAGACACCTACTTATTTTTCACATGAAATTTAAGTACTACTGAATTGAAATTTCAAATTTTCGCCAAATGGATTTTTTTTTTTAAACAAACCTAGTAATTTAGAAACTACATTCAATTTTCTACAGATTCTATTCTTACATATTTTTGAAATAATATAAATAACTCATTGAAATTTTTACGTCAAGTTGCCTAACTCTGATTTTTCTAAATTTTTTGCCACTTAAGGGCCTATTTTTTCCATGATGATCTTGCACATACCCATAGCATAATTTCAATAAATGCACATTTCTTCAATGCACAAGGATATTTGGGCATATGTATGTTATACTCAAATCCACTATGAGTTCTTATAACCTTCCTTCTCTTATAAAAGGTAGAGATTAAGGTATACATAAATATATTTGTATCCTGTAATGCTCAATAATCATACACATTCCAAAATAAATAATTTCCATGATCATTGCACATCGCACATAACATTTTTTATCCATACATGCCAACGGCAAGTTCATTAAAGATACTCGATACATATAAATCACTTCATTACCATTTCAAAATAACTTCATATGTTAATGAGTTACTAAGTATATCTACGCAAGGCTGTTCCTTTACCAAATCTAGACATAAAGGCTTACACATGAGTTATCATAACAACAATACATGTAAATTCTAATATTGTAATGCAGATTAAGGAAATAGAAGATCATAGGTGCACCCACAATGAAACCATAACACTGAGATTTTCATGAGTGGAAAACCCTCTTAGGGGTGAAAAACCACTTGCAAAAGTGCCTTACTGGCTTAATGAAATGTCTTACTAGCTACATAGTTTTAATGATTAATAGATGCCTTACGGGCAAAGGTCATACTGTCTTATTTGACATGACCATTCATTACATATTTAAATATAACACAACGTTCATATTGAAGTTCGTTAACAAGTCACATAAGTTTATGAGAAAACATTTCCAAGTTTCACCAAGGCATCTTCCTTGCATATGGAAGTACGGAAATGTCAACAATATAATGAGATGCTCCCAAGTATTTGCCAATAAGACAAGTACATTGAAATTCATAAGCCAATCCACCTTCTAATTATAATTTCAAGAGAGTTCAACAATAGGAAAATAAACTATAAAAGAGTTAAGTTCTATGGAATAACTCATGTATGTATAAGATTACATATATAAACTAGTGCATATATATATATATATATATATATATATATATGAGCTTACATTCTTTAAAAAAAATTAATTATCAAATATTAACTATAGGGAAAGAGCTACATTGAATCAAGATTATCATCAAAGATGCAGTGGTTTTCATTATGACAATATACAAGTATTATTTTAACAAGTATATCCAGATGCTAGAAATAAATTAAGGTAACTCTAATAAGAGTTCATAAGCTATAAAATTTGCTCATTTGGTGTAATAAATAATTAATTATGAAACACAATTTTATCCTATTGTATGATCAAATTATCCATTTAATAGTTTAACATGTCGATATTCCTTAGGTAAATATCACTTGTGTGCATATAAACATTTGATAACCAAGGAGCTATGATAACATGTCATCTAATGACTCAAGATAACATCTTAATTTCTTCAAGAAGATAGTAATAACTAATAAATTTAACAATATGATTACTAAAGCTAAATTGGTTGCTACTTGATCATCAAATCAATTCATTACGTGATGTATTTGGTGTTCAAAACTAACTTCCTAAAACTTAACCTTACCAAGTTGACAGATGGTAACAAACATCAATTAAATAAAGTTATGTAACTACCATAGTGTTATTCTCATAAAACTATAGTAAGTTAGCATGCTACCAACTATATGTGTTTTCATGCTAATACTACTAGGTACTTTCTAATCTTAAAGTATCAGTCTGAATATGACTATATAAGTAGGTTTCATTGCATGATAGTTTATATTAATAAGGTTAAATGTTACATAAATAATAACTAATTAATATTCTCATTGCTTTCCAAAGAGCATCGGAAATAAAAATACAATATTTTGTAGAAGAAGATTTAGTCAAGGAAACTCCTTCCACTGGACACTAACATGCTTTGAGGGATTTTATGGTGAAACATATTCTATATACTTGATCAATTAATCTGACTTTTTTCCTCCTCTCTGATTTGGAACAACCTTTAATATTTTATTCTACTATCTTACTTGCTTGAAAAATTGAATACATTGTATTTTGAATTCCCTTATAGATTTGAGCGGTTATATTGGCATTTAACAAGGAATGGATAAAATAATTATCTCAGCAAAAATAAAAGCAAGATCAATTGGCAGGTATTCAACCAATTAGAGGAAAATCTTCAGGAAACGTTCTCAACTCTTCTCAAGTCAAGTCTAGCCCTGCAGAGTAAATAAGGAAAAAAAAAAGGTGCCAAAGACAATGAAATTTCCTGTGTTGGAGAAATCGATGGAGAGTTAGGGGCCTTTTCCATCATTTTAAACAGGGACAACGTTTTTGAGGAGAATACAGGTGATAAAACAACCAATATTCTGGTCTAGTGTTAGAAGGTAAAACAATATACCCTTAGTGCATTTTGTAATCTAGATTGTTAACAAAGGTATACCATTTAAATTCATTATTTCATTATAGGATTAATCATACGACTCATTCACAGAGATGATCATAGTGCCAAGATTGAAAATGATAGGAAGAAATGTTTACTTTCTATTTAAGATTTTCATTTTAAATAATTTGCAGCCACAAAGGCTGGCGCTACCCTTGGGAGGGATGCTGCCTATAGAGGGCAGTGGCAAGCTCCTCTGTTGTGATACATGCACTATAGTATACCGTCTTAAGTGCTTGACTCAACCTTTGAAATCGGGAAATTGCACGACTCAAGTCAAGGTTTAGTAATTTTAATTGGAAAAATGATTCTAAGAAATGATCAGAAGATGATTGGGTTCCAATTCGAGCTGAATGGTCAACTGTGGATAAATTCATTAGTAGCAGAATGACTGGTGATTTGTGGAGATATTTGGTCGAACGGAAAGAACTTTATTATGAAGAATAATTACAAAGATAACTTACATCAATGCCTCAAATAACCGTATTCCCAGCGAACCAACAAGGGGATATTCATGCTTTAAGTGAATAACTATCATTATATACATGCAGTTCAGTGTGTATGTGATTTTGAAGTATTATTATTATTTTTTGTTTCAGTATATATAAGTTCAATTCTAAGATTCACAGCAGTTGTACACGTATAAATGTATTTATATAGTTTTCTATAGAAGAATTGGAGAAATTCATATTTTTCTAGGCGTGATGTTGAATCAAATACAATATATATAGAACTTTAAACATTAAAATAAATTTGCAATTGACATTAAAAAAAAGGTTTCATGGAAGGATTAAATCTTTCACAGGCATTCACCTATTTACACATTTTATAATTGAATCTCATTGGAAAGGCATTAAGAGAAACCTACAAATTGCTTCCAGTAGATTTTCTTCATCATATTCCTATTCCTCTTTCTCACTTCCGTTCTTGTTTTACTATGTTTCCTTAAAATTTCTTTCCAACGCTCATTTCAGTTATGTTTTCTTTGCAGAAAATACAAGAAAAGATAGTGAAAACAATTATGTCCCCGTTATTGATTTTTCCCTCGTTTAAGAATGTCACCTCTCAATCCCCATAACCGAATCTTGAAACTGAAATAATATTTCTTTTTTTAGTTTTCAAAAACAACCTAATCCTTAAAATGGAATAAAAGAAAATAAAATTTCTTTTTTTTATGCATCATATTTATCCTCTACAAATAATTGAAGAATTACGCTTTTTAATTGCAAATGAAAAGTAATTATTTATTCTCAATAATTAATAAGGAAATACCATTAATTGCATACAAAACAACTATCAATTACAAATAAAATAATTATCCTAATTATTAAGTATTGTCCATTAATTACAAAATAAAATCTTTAATTAAAATATAATTAATTCATTTATTTCTTTTCACTTTTATTTTGTCACAAATTATTTCAATTAAACATTGTAAAATAAGAAAAAACAAAAATAAGGGTCGTGACATATCCACATTTAAATAAAAAAATTTCATACATGAATATGTATGTATTAGTAAAATTTTGGAAAGGGCAAATACATAAAAATATTATAATGGATGGTTATTATGAAAGTATATTGTTTTTTAGGTAATTATTTGACCTTGATGGATTAGTGAATTGGGATGTCAAAAAGAGAGAGTTGATTTCATATTTACTTAATGAGTGGGTTTAGGGATCGATTGAAAAATAATAAATAAGAAAAAATCATGTAATTCTCCTTGATATTTTAAAAATGAATTCTAGTACGATTACTTAATAGAAATAAAATTAATTCCACTATGTATTTATTTGGTTCTATTGTTGGAATTGTTTCTTATAAGATGTATTATGAGTATTTTGTAGATTATGGGATGTTGTTTGTGCTCGAAAGAGAGGGTCCTTTGCATAAAGGGCTTTTTGGGTGTCTTCCAGAGGCTTGGGAAAATATGTTATTTGTTGAAATGTTATGTTTGAGCATTGAATTGGTTGATACTATAATTGCAGTGTGTTTTTTTGGATCCTTAGCCATGCACTCCTTATTGTGATTACTATTATGTTGACATTAGTGAGATAGTCCATGCCTTGCTTGGGTTATTTACTCTTGTGGATTTTCCTTTATGTGCATGATGGCTTTACCCTGTTGATTTATAGGGTCTTCTAGTTGTTAGAAGGATTGGCTCTCAATGGGGTTCGACACACAAAGTGATGCTAGGGTAACCCATGTGGGAGTTTCTTAACTCAATGATAACTCAAAATTAGTTAGGGTTTGGGTAGTCTACACATTAATCAAGATTAGTGAATTCCTCACCCATGCCTGTAGTGTTTGTTTAGGCTAAGGATGGGGTGATAAGGCCTAGTTGGAAAGACCAACTTCCTTTCCCTTACAAAAGGAATATTGGTTCCGCATTCATCACCCTATGGGGCCGAATCTTAGTGAGAGGTTGTTAGGACAACCATAAATGGGGGCCGACGCCTAGACTATTAGGATAACCCAAGGATGGGGGTTGACATCTAGGACTATCGGGAAAACCCATGCTAGGACCATGTGATGACACTCTTCTCTCTACAAACTATTATTCCATTGTTTTTTCTCTCCCTTGATATGTGTTATCCTTTGAAAGAAATGTATGTTCTTTTGTGAGGGTATGTGTAGGATCATGATGGGCCAAAAAGTGGTGATATGATAGGTATGTGTAGGGTATGTGCTTACATCTTTTTTTTTACCCAAAATCGATGAAACAAAAAGGGTTTTTAAAGGATATTCTCAGTTTTCCACCAATATAAACTATGTTTTACTTTGAATTTAATAAATAATTATTATTCATTTTCTATTTGAATTACGATTAAAGTCCTGATTGAGAAACATCTATAGCTTTCAAACGGTATCACATCTTTTGAATCCAAAACATGTGTCACATTCTATTCTTCACATACTATAGGATTAAAAAAAAATGAATTTCATGAAGTCTTGAACAAGGTAAGGTGGTCAGACATACGATTTTTTATATTTTTAAAAAGTTGTAATAAAAAATTCATAATTAATTATTTACTTGAAAAAAAATTACAAAAAAATATGGATCACATTGGGACATGAGTCCTCTAATTTTATCTAAAATATTATAAAAAAATACTATCATTTTATTGTGGGTATGTGCAGGATCATCATGGAAAAAATAGGCCCTTAAGTGGCAAAAAAAATTAGAAAAAGCAGAGTTAGGCAACTTGATATGAAAATTTGAATAAGTTATTTATATTATTTGAAAACTATGTAAGAATATAATTTGTAGAAAATTGAATGTAGTTTCTAAACTACTAGGTTTGTTTAAAAAGAAAATCTATTTGGTGAAAGTTTAAAATTTCAATGTAGTAATACTTAAATTTCAGGGAAAAAATAAGAAGTGTCTGTCTGACCACCCTAACCACAATAAAATGATAATATTTTTTTATAAGATTTTAGATATAAGTAGATGACTCATGTCCCGATGTGATGCATTATTTTTTGTAATTTTTTTCCCTAATAAATAATTAATTATGATTTTTTTATTACAACTTTTAAAAAATATAAAAAACTCGTATGTTTGACCACCTTAACTTGGTCAAAAATTCATGAAATTCAATTTTTATTTTTAAATCCTATATTATGTGAGCATAGAAGGTGATGCATGTTTTGGATTCAAAAGATGTGATACAATTCGAAAGTTATAGATGTTTTTCAATCAACCTATCAATCAAGACTTTAGTCATAATTTGAATAAAAAATGAATAATAATTACTTATTAAATTCAAAGTGAAGTATAATTTATATTGGTGGAAAGCTAAGAATCTCCTTTAAAACCCTTTTCATTTCATCAATTTTGGGTAAAAAAAATTACCAGCCACATACCCATCATATTGCCACTTTTTGGCCCATCATGATCTTGCACATACCCTTGTGGTTAGTGTGGTTAGACATACACCTACTTCTTATTTTTTCCTTCAAATTTAATTGCTACTACATTGAAATTTTAAATTTTCACCAAATAGATTTAAAAAAAAAAAAAACTAGTTGTTTAGAAACTACATTCAATTTGCTACACATTATATTCTTACATATTTTTGAAATAATATAGATAACTTATTCAATTTTTTACATCAAGTTGCCTAATTTTTATTTTTTTGAATTTTTCACCACTTAAGGGCCTATTTTTTCCATAATGATCTTGCACATACCCTAATGTGTTGTTCTTGTAAAGTCTATTATACTTTGTTTAGTCTTGCAATGTCAGTTGTGATCATCTTGTTGTTGTGGAACCAGGTGTTATCTCCTAACATGGGGGGTGGACCTTTAGGTACCACATGCTCAGGTAGAATGTGCCTTGTACTTCATTGGGATTCCCTTGCTCATGATCATTCGTGTGATGGCTACTCTTGGTGTTGTGGACTCTTTCACTTGTTCCTGTTCATGTGGGCTATCTTACATGTACTTGTATTGCACTGTAAATCAATTGTAGCATGTATTATACTTTTGATGCACTCTCCTCACATGTATATGAGGATACATTGTTGTTCAAGATGTAAAGATGTAATAATGTAATGAATTTTTGAACTTCTTTTGTAATAGATAATGTAAATGAGGTTATTGCATATATTAGTTAATTGGATTGATTTGGATGTGGTTATATTGTTGATCCTTTAAATGTGATGTATGAAATGAAACAAGTATATTGTTAAATGGAATTTTTTTGATGTAATTATATACAATTCATGTTAGTTTAGTTAATGGGATTCTAGTAGTGTATTCATGGACCTTAGAGGATTCTTGTTTGAACTTATATTGTGCAATCCTAGTATGTTGCTCTTACAAAAAAAATTGTTCCATTTTTAGGTGTTTTAGTGTGTTGTCCTCTAGGGTTTCATGGGAGGGCATTAAAAAATTTCAAATCTATATCCCTCAAGTTGTTAGTCAATTTCATATCCTTGCCAATCTAAATTCCAAATGTTCATTTGAAAATGACTGATGCTAGTCATCTAGATATTAGACCTAAGATCCCTTTTTCCAAATGAAAATTGTGGTGAACATAACTGATTTTACATTAACTACCTTCTAAAATATTAAGCATATCATCCTAGATATAAGGTTAATATTGTATTGTTTTGCATCCATTATCTAGGAATCTATAATTTTGTGAAAAATCATTGAAAAAGGTAAAAAAGTTGCATATCATATTCCATTCAAAGTTAAAATAGGGTTAATTTTAGTCATCATAAGTTAGATTTACATCCTTATTGCATTTAAAAATATGCATTAGATCATATTACATTGAAAATAAAATCTAAAAGTTCTCAAGGACTTCATTTAGGCATTTGCATATAGTGAAAACATGAAAAAGTGCATTTCTTTTGTTCCAAAAAACATCAAGATTTCCAATTTCCAAATTTCACACACTAGGATTAGTAGGTTGTTGCACTTTAAATTTGAAAATTGTATTTGTAATCTCATAATTTTTCTTTAACATTTTGAAAATTTCTTGCATACTTGCATCTTGCATTACATAATCACAAATTTGTCAAATTCTAGAAATTTATTCACTATTTGAGCTAAATTGTCACATGGTAGAAAACGTAAACACTATTATAAACATCAAAATTTTAATTTAGCAAATTTTACCATTCTAGGGTCTCCTTGCATCCTAGACTAGCTAGATTTGGCTCAAAATTTGATCACAAATTTGTTACTATGTTTTTTGTGTGGTTTTCCTAATTGATTTTGAATTTATGTGTTTTACTATGAATTTTATATACCTTAACATTCATATTAGGAATACTCAAGTGTTTTAAAACTCATATGAGATTCATGACCTAATTTCCTACTAATACCCCTATGAGATGAAGTTGTAGACTTATGACATCTCATGTTATAACTAAATCCACTATGGAGCCCAAGTTCTCTAACTCTTTCACACAAGGTTGTAAAGAATCTAAGGTAGCAGAAAAACTTCCTACACTAATCTTGATAAAAACTTATTTAGAAATAAACATAAATATCTTGCATACCACAACATAGTAATTTACGTGGGGAAAACCCTTTTGGGAGAAAAACTCCACACTTTTAAAGCCACCCAATATATTATTTAGAAAACACAAAGATTACAATATACTTACAGAGAAAGCTTCTCATAGGAGTATCACCAACCAGAGATCAAAAGGCAACATGATTTCTATCAAACTCTCAAAATACATCACAATACACAACCATAATACACCATGCTTATAAAATAGGGTCACCGTTTAGGGAAAGACAAGCCAAAAAATATCTATTGTTAGATATGACACCTAATGATGAATGGTCCAGATTTATATCAATAAAATATACATAAAATTTGGCTTTGAGGGGTGCTATCATTGAGCCCTATCTGAATGCATGACCCTTAGACCCCTAGCCAAGGGGATGAACCCCCCTAACCCCTCATGGTTGGGTTTCCCCCAGTTCCCGCCCACCCACCCACACTTACCTATCAATAGTAAACCTTATGAAATTGTAAGGACAAGAAAAAATTTCCCAACAAAGGTATTGTTAATACCCCCATCTTGGACTCTATTCCTAATCTTATAATACCCATGACTACCTCACAATCAAACATTTATGTAGACTTAGTGTTTCATCTATTGTGTGTGCGCCTAATAAGAAATTGAAATAATTGGACAAAGATTAGGAGGGTTTTTCAAGATTACTTAAGCACTAAATATTTAGCAAGAAAAACAATGCCTTTCATAGATGCCCTTAGGAATTTGATCAATGATGCTCAAAGAATATAAGTGTTATGTATTCTAGGGGTATGTGCAGGATCATGAAGGAAAAAATAGGCCCTTAAGTGGCAACAAAATTCAAAAAAATCAGAGTTAGGCAACTTGACATAAAAATTTGAATAAGTTATCTATATTATTTCAAAAATATGTAAGAATAGAATCTATAAAAAAAATGAATGTAGTGTCTGAACTACTAGGATTTAAGAAAAAAAAATTTATTTGGTGAAAATTTGAAATTTCAATGCAGTAGTACTTAAATTTCAGGGAAAAAATAAGAATTAGGTGTTTGTCTAACCACCCTAACCACAATAAAATGATAATAATTTTTTATATAAGTAGAGGACTCATGTCCAAATGTGATGCATGTTTTTGTAATTTTTTTCCAAGTAAATAATTAGTTATGAATTTTTTATTAAAATTTTTAAAAAATATAAAAACTTGTACATCTAACCACCTTAACTTGGTCAAAAATTCATGAAATTCAATTTTTTTTTTAATCCTATAGTATCTAAAGCATATAATGTGATGCATGTTTCAGATTTAAAAAATGTGATACTGTTTGAAAGCTATAAATATTTTTCAATCAGCCTATCAATTAGGACTTTAGTCATAATTCAAATTGAAAATGAATAATTATTATTTATTAAATTTAAAGTAAAGCATAATTTATATTGGTGGAAAGTTGAGAATATTCTTTAAAAACCCTTTTTGTTTCATCAATTTTGGGTAAAAATAAAGCCATCAGCCACATACCCTACAAATACCCATTATATTTCCACTTTTTGGCCCATCATGATCCTGCACATACCCCTAGGTCATATAGTAGATGCTAATATCCCTAAGATAGCTATTTGTGCTCAAGCATTCAAAAATGCTCAAAACCAAGGAGTAAAAAGAGTTTTCTTTTCCACAATCATATCTTCTACTCTCCCATTAACACCCCTATTGTAGATTCAACAATATAATACACCAATGGCCTAACTCCAATCTTGGGGATTCCTATTGGGAATCCTTATAGTTTTTTTACATCATCCATAACACCTCCATATTTGTCACCTGCCATACACTATTAGGATATTTGTTTGAAATATTTGTTAAAAAATAGAATTGTAGTAGACCACTTTCAGAGGGTTGCCTCTAATAATCAAACAATATTATATGAATTTAATAATTGATTATATGGTGATTTAAGAGCAACATCTCCCATTTACTTATAAGCTTAACCATGTAGGTACATAACCTTTCATCCCAATATTTATAGTATTTAAGGTATTAACTAAGACTAATGTTAATGCTAAGCATGCCACAAGTTCTTAACTCATTATACCTAGGAATAAATATTATATTCTTAGGATATATGATATCAGGGTAATAGCATTAGATAGAATATTAGTAACCTAACATGCCCCTCCCCTTTTAAAAACCATTGTCCTTAATTCTTAGTAATTTATGATGCTTTAGTATGAATTTTTCATCTTCCCATGTGGCATATGGCTGATCCCACAAAGCTAGTTTACAATTTCCAGGAGGAACAGATTTTTGCTTAAATCACATATTTTTAGAAAATATAATGATTTAAGCCTTAAAAAGTTCCATTTAAATAATTCCAATTGAAGAGGGTTTTATCAAACTACCTTAAATCAAACCCCCTTTGATAGAACCCCTCTAGTTTTAAACCATACCTATAACAGAGTCTCCTTTACACCTATCAAAATGCTGATAAAAACCCACTTTGGATTTACCTTTTGGGGGATCAAATGAATTTATTTAAAATTTGTTTTTTAGTAAGTATATAGTCCTTATTAAAAGCTTCCCAAAAAGTATAATTTTAAATAAATTTTATTTTATTATTATATTTATTTTTTTATTTCTCGTGAATGTAGGTTTTTCACCAAAAATCAAGCTCTTTGTTCTTCACATGTGGAAAAATAGCAGATTAAAAAAAAAAAATTATAAAAAATATGAGTGGACTAGATATTGAAGTCCTTGATCCAACAAAGAGAAAAAAATTGAATTTTGATACATACAAAAAAAGTTACGCATTATACAGTCACGCTATGTTTGAATTATAATTGGTTTGATTTTGAAACTTGATTAAAGAAAAAATATTCAATAAAAAACTATCTAAGCAAATGGAAGCACTAGATATCAGAGTTATGAATCTAAATTCGAAAGAATTAGAATTTTATCCTTCATGGAAAAAAAGTTGTGTTATACGGTGAGCGTCACTTTTTAAAAATGTTGTTTTCTGAAAAAAATTAGTTTTCAAGGGAGATGAAAAAAGAAGTGTAATCTGATTCCAAAAATTTGGAAAAAAATATATTTAGAATCTATAGAAGAAATTTCATAAAACTCTAGTTTTCATTATCTTCAAATTCCTCACGGTTTAGTCGCTATAGGTGTCCGAAAGTGAAGATTTAGTTACAAAAGAATATTTTAGTGTCCAGTTTGGCCAAAAATTGTAAACCACTATTCTAGGATCACCTGCATCTTCAATTGGCATATTCTTCCACTTGATTAGGAACTCAAAGATAAGTCTATTTCACAATTTTTTTACTCCTTTCTCAATAATTTTCTTAGGTTTTAAAATAAACATTACTTCTTCATCCAACTCTTGCAATTCTAACTAGACTAGAATATTGTTACCTATTACTTTCTTTAAACAAGAAACATGGAAGATAGGATAATTTTTGGAAGATGGTGGATGTTCTAACTTATAAACTACAATTCCTATTTGATGGAGAAATTTATAAGGACCATAAAATTTAGGTGTGAGTTTCATGTCATTATGTTTCTTAAGGTAAATTTTTATATAAGGTTTTAATTTAAAAAATACCTAGTCCCCCTCTTCAAGATTCCTGTCACTATGATGTTTATAAGCTTTTTGTTTCATTCTATTTTGATCCATAACTAAATTATTCCTTATGTACTTTTAGTATTTATTTTTGTTATTGAATATGGTCCTCTAATATGTGAGATTTCTAATGATATTGTAAGTGATAAATAGCAAATGGTGGAGGGTGTAGTGTAGAAAAATGTACTCCTTTACATTTTCACTTTTTTTTTGGGCCCTCTTAATCAAATTGGACTTAATTAGGCCTTAATAATCCATATTTTACATCTACAAGCCTAATAAATTACATTTTATGAAGGGTAAACCCGACAATACTTAATGCCAACACATAAGAATTTATCTTGAGTAGTGTGTGTTCTATGAATAAGGACGTATGAGCCATTCACCCATGGTCAAATGGGTCCTCCTTGGGAATTAAAACCTAAATTTAAATTATGTTTTTGGTGGTATTTTAACATCTATAAATTCAAATTTTTATGTTGTCTTGTAATTTTTTATTTTTTGGGAAATTAAGGATACATACCTGGGTAAAAGCACAAACCTGTATCACACTTTATAAAGGAATCAGCCAACAGCAAAAAAAATTCTGAACTTCGACCACATAAAAGTGGTCTTTATGTTTTGAATTTCAAAATGGTGTAAACTAATAAAATGTACAACTTTTGGTGTAGTTTATTCCTATAATTTTTAAAATTAAAAAAAAAAAAACTTTATTATGTTTTTATCAATTTAAGGACAAATTTTGGAATGCTGAGAATTTCATAAAAGAGTGACTTCACTGACCGTCAAGAAATAAAATGAAAAAAACTTCATTTCTCCCTCTTTTTTTTTCCAAATAGGTAATTTCAATATCCTATGCATGGAAAAAAAAATCACATTTTGATGTATATTTTTCCCATAATAACGTTCTAAAGTCAAACATGTCAAAATTTGACAGTTTTGACAGACCGTCAACTAATTTCAAAATTTTCAATCATTTAAAAAAAAAGAAATATACCCTTTTGAAGTAGACTTTCTCCTCTTATGCCTCATATAATATTTAAAATATTTTAATAAATTTTACTATCATTTTTTTAATATCAAATCAGCCTCTTTTTTAATTTTTAAAACCTACTTGCATTATTTTAATAATAAAAGATATCAAAACTAATCAAAATATTATAAAAATTCTATATTTGGATTCTACACTTCAAGCTCTACAAAAGGGTATTTTTATTTTTTGCAAAAACATCAATCTGACTAGAGAAATACTCTGCCAAAAATGAATGTTTCAGAAAAATTTAAAAAATGATGAGTAAGCTGCCATGTAGGATGCCAACTAGACATTTTCGGCCGACCCGTTTTCGGCCGACTAGGTTTCGGCCGAAACCTATCACCAAAACGGTCGGCCGAAAACTAATCGCTGAAAATTTATCGGTCGATAACTACTCGGCCGAAAATTAATGATATAAAACAAAGTTGTTTTTTTCCCAATTTATCAAATTAAAAAAATTAGAAAATAACAAATATTTCAAAAAAATTTCAACTATTTTCAATTAAAAAAGCTTGATTTCAACATTTTGGAAGGCAATTTACAAGACGTATTTCGACGAAAAAAAAGGCATTTGGAGAAGAGGAGAAATATTTTTAAGGTGTGTTGATCTTTAATTTATTTAATTGATTATGTTTTTTTATTGAAAATGCATTTGAAGTTTGTTTTCACTTTTTCTTTATTAAAATATTAACATCAAATAAATATATGTAGAAATATATTCATTATTCAATTAAAAATATTTTATGTTTTGCATCTAGTTACAAGTTTTTTAAAATATTTATGCTATATTACATGTACATGTTTCATGGAAAGCTTATGTGTGTACAAATTTCTATGTAGGCAATCATTCAAATTTGAGTGTAATTTGTGATGGCAAATCGAAGGACTAGATCGAGGAAGTATGAACGAACACGAGTAAGACAAAGAAAGAGAAAAGCGGATGAAGGAACATCTACTGAACAACAACCCATGGAAAATATTGATGATCAAGGTGACGTACAGGTACAAGAACAAACTGAACCTAGTACTAATATAAATGTTTTGGACTATGGTATGGAAAATTTGATGGAGATGGATGAAGATTCTCTTTTCAATAATATTTCATCTGAAGATATGTTATCTGAAAGCACATTAAAATTACACTCTAAAAAAATATGGGATGAATTTTTTGAAGAGAAATCTTTAATTGGAAGAGCACAGTTAATTGCAAAGTTATTTAGACGAAAAGAAATGACCCCTGTTTTGGAGTTGTTAGGGGTTGATAATAGGAAAAAGTCATCAGATTTAAAACAAACAATTGTTGAAAACCTGCAAGAAGCATTAAAATGTATTGAAAAGAAGAGTCGGTCTAGTGATTTAAGTGCTGCACGTAGAGCGTTGATGACTGTAATTTCTAGTAAGAAATTATCATATAGAAGACAAGTTCAAGCAATTTCTGAATTACTAAATGTTTCTAGGAGAACTATTCAAAGATATATTGAAAAGAGAGATGAAATAGATGGAAAAATTGAGAAAAATTGGGTAAATATTTGTAGGGTTCCTCGAAAAGATAGAATTTCAGAAGATGTAAAGAAACAAGTTGTTGAATATTGGACCACCCACTCTCGTGTTTCTTCCAATAGAAGGGATACTATACAAATAATAGGTGATGATGGTACAAAAATTTCTCATCCAAAACATTTTATAGATACAACACAAAGTGAACTTTTTGAAGCATTTAAACAAGAATTTTTAAATGTGAAGATTTGTCAAAGGATGTTTGAAACACTACGACCATCATTTGTACGTATAAATAAAGTACGTGAAACTTGTTGTTGTCAAAATCATGTTGGGGTAAAAGCACAAACCTATGTCACACTTTATAAAGGAATCGGCCAACAACAAAAAACATTCTGAACTTCGACCACATAAAAGTGGTCTTTATATTTTGAATTTCAAAATGGTGTAAACTAATAAAATGTAGAACTTTTGGTGTAGTTTATTCCTTTAATTTTTAAAATTAAAAAAAAAAAAAAATTATTATGTTTTTATCAATTTAAGGACAAATTTTGGAATGCTGAAAATTTCATAAAAGAGTGACTTCATGGACCGTCAAGAAATAAAATGAAAAAAACTTCATTTCTCCCTTTTTTTTTCCAAATAGGTAATTTCAATATCCTATGCATGGAAAAAAAAAATCACATTTTGATGTATATTTTTCCCGTAATAACGTTCTAAATTCAAACATGTCAGAATTTGACAATTTTGATGGACCGTCAACTAATTTCAAAATTTTCAATCATTTAAAAAAAAAAGAAATATACCCTTTTGAAGTAGACTTTCTCCTCTTATGCCTCATATAATATTTAAAATATTTTAATAAATTTTACTATCATTTTTTTAATATCAAATCAGCCTCTTTTTTAATTTTTAAAACCTACTTGCATTATTTTAATAATAAAAGATATCAAAACTAATCAAAATATTATAAAAATTCTATATTTGGATTCTACACTTCAAGCTCTACAAAAGGGTATTTTTATTTTTTGCAAAAACATCAATCTGACTAGAGAAATACTCTGCCAAAAATGAATGTTTCAGAAAAATTTGAAAAATGATGAGTAAGCTGCCATGTAGGATGCCAACTAGACATTTTCGGCCGACCCGACTAGGTTTCGGCCGAAACCCTATCGGCCGAAAACGGGTCGGCCGAAAAGTAATCGCTCGAAAATTTATCGGTCGATAACTACTCGGCCGAAAATTAATGATATAAAACAAAGTTGTTTTTTTCCCAATTTATCAAATTAAAAAAATTAGAAAATAACAAATATTTCAAAAAAATTTCAACTATTTTCAATTAAAAAAGCTTTATTTCAACATTTTGGAAGGCAATTTACAAGACGTATTTCGACGAAAAAAAAGGCATTTGGAGAAGAGGAGAAATATTTTTAAGGTGTGTTGATCTTTAATTTATTTAATTGATTATGTTTTTTTATTGAAAATGCATTTGAAGTTTGTTTTCACTTTTTCTTTATTAAAATATTAACATCAAATAAATATATGTAGAAATATATTCATTATTCAATTAAAAATATTTTATGTTTTGCATCTAGTTACAAGTTTTTTAAAATATTTATGCTATATTACATGTACATGTTTCATGGAAAGCTTATGTGTGTACAAATTTCTATGTAGGCAATCATTCAAATTTGAGTGTAATTTGTGATGGCAAATCGAAGGACTAGATCGAGGAAGTATGAACGAACACGAGTAAGACAAAGAAAGAGAAAAGCGGATGAAGGAACATCTACTGAACAACAACCCATGGAAAATATTGATGATCAAGGTGACGTACAGGTACAAGAACAAACTGAACCTAATACTAATATAAATGTTTTGGACTATGGTATGGAAAATTTGATGGAGATGGATGAAGATTCTCTTTTCAATAATATTTCATCTGAAGATATGTTATCTGAAAGCACATTGAAATTACACTCTAAAAAAATATGGGATGAATTTTTTGAAGAGAAATCTTTAATTGGAAGAGCACAGTTAATTGCAAAGTTATTTAGACGAAAAGAAATGACCCCTGTTTTGGAGTTGTTAGGGGTTGATAATAGGAAAAAGTCATCAGATTTAAAACAAACAATTGTTGAAAACCTGCAAGAAGCATTAAAATGTATTGAAAAGAAGAGTCGGTCTAGTGATTTAAGTGCTGCACGTAGAGCGTTGATGACTATAATTTCTAGTAAGAAATTATCATATAGAAGACAAGTTCAAGCAATTTCTGAATTACTAAATGTTTCTAGGAGAACTATTCAAAGATATATTGAAAAGAGAGATGAAATAGATGGAAAATTTGAGAAAAATTGGGTAAATATTTGTAGGGTTCCTCGAAAAGATAGAATTTCAGAAGATGTAAAGAAACAAGTTGTTGAATATTGGACCACCCACTCTCGTGTTTCTTCCAATAGAAGGGATACTATACAAATAATAGGTGATGATGGTACAAAAATTTCTCATCCAAAACATTTTATAGATACAACACAAAGTGAACTTTTTGAAGCATTTAAACAAGAATTTTTAAATGTGAAGATTTGTCAAAGGATGTTTGAAATACTACGACCATCATTTGTACGTATAAATAAAGTACGTGAAACTTGTTGTTGTCGAAATCATGTTGAATTTGATCTACACCTACAATCATATAGAAAAGTTATGGCAACAATTGATTGAAATTTAGCCATCCCTGGAAGCACAACACAATTTCTGAAGTCTCTTCTATGTGAAAAATCAGAAAATTCGGATGAATTCAACGTTCAGTGTATAAAAAATGTATGTAATGATTGTGGAGATTTGAAGAATCTTTTACATGTTAACAATAATGAAATGCTTGGACGAGATTTGAATATGAGACATACTTAACGAAGTCAGGAGTTGAGGCCAAAAAAATTGTTGTCAAAGAGAGTGGATTGCCTTACAATGAACTCATGAGTAAATTTCGCAATATCATGTATCCACATATCCAACATTGTCATGGTGCAAGATGGAAATCTAAGCAATTTCGTTATTCAAAGAATTGTTTTCCTCCAGGTTGTATTCTCTCTATTGTAGATTTCTCTGAGAACTATACATTTAGTCCTCAAACTGAGATTCAAAGTCAATATTAGCATTCAGAGCAAGTTGCAATCTTCGTGCAAGTTTGCTACAGGCATGCAGAGTTAGCGGTCGATGGAATACAAAGTAGCAAAGATGATAGAATTATCATCAAAGAGGTTCACTTTTATATCAGTGATGATACGAATCATGATAGAAGCTATGTAGCTCATTGTTTCAAAATGTTTTTTGAAGACCTCAGACGACGTGGCATAAATCAAGAACAACATTGGATATGGTCTGATGGATGTGCTGGTAAGTACATTGGTTTTTAAATTATTTTTAATTAATTTATATTTACTTTTAAAACTTTGAGACTTAAATTGTTTTTTGAAGATAATTCAAGGTTTTCAAGTGTTTAATTATTTGTAACTTCACAGGACAATTTAAGTCTGCAAAAGCCTTTGTTTGGTTATGTAGTCAACATGCTAGACGCAACACCAAATTTTTGTGGAATTTTTATGAGAGTGGACATGGAAAAGGAGAGCATGATGGAGTAGGAGCATGTGTGAAGTGTGCACTTCGTCAACATGAACTTTTTGGTATGTCCAATTTAGCTTCATACTTTTTAAAAAATTAGATATGTATATATATATATATATTTAATTTAACTAAATTAAATTTTCTTTTAAGTTCTTTGAAAGTAATAGGTGACAAATTGTGCCAAAATGTATGTAACTTGTAGGTAATGCCATACGGAATGCAAACGAAATTGTTGAATGGTGCAAAAGTCATTTTTCTGCTCGCGACTCAACATACAACACACAGTATTTTTGGGAAGTTACAGGTATGTATGTCTAGTCAAAATTTGTTTTAAAAATTTGAATTTCAAAGTTCAAGTACATACATGATTTCAAATTGAATTTTCAAGTTTGAATTTAAACAGATATTGATCGATCAAATCCTTATAATTGTCAAGCAATTCATGGTATTAGAAATCTACATCAAATCATGACAACGGGGAGTAGTAGGCCTTATGCAATGAATGTGAGAGAAAAATCATGTTTTTGTATTGATTGCATTGAGGACAATGCAAATATTGATCAATGTGAGAATATTAGAGATGGGTATGTTTCACAATGGGAAATGAAACAATTAATATCAATGCCTCCTTTTGTTGAAGATGACAATGTTGATGTCTATGATCCACTATATTCAGCTGATTACGAACGTGTATCTGATTTAGTTGTTATAGGTATGTCCAAATTGATTAATTTAGTTAAAATCAAGATTTAAATATATATATATATATATTCTATGTTTAAGTAAGTTTCAAATATAAAATATAAATTTTTACAACTTTTAAATGTATAATTTACTTAAATATGTAAATATGTGGTGTGTGTACAGGAGATATTTTCGCTATAGTTGCAGATCCTGAAAATGCGGAAGGTGTAGATTACTATCTACTAAGATGTACACAACCAAAAAGAAAATTGTTCGAATCGATGACAGATGGTGATGGACAAGAGTATCCCATTGGATCAGTCGTTATTGAAGGCACATATTATCAGCAAATAAAGATAGATAAAAATGGTATTATATTTGTTGATTATAGGCTAGGACAAAAGGTTCTACATTACAGTCACTTAGTTTTGGCAACAAAAATAAATTTAGAAACTTTACCTAAAAGAGGACGTGCCAAACAAAAGTGGAGGTTGCCTATTGAAGATCATGAGAAGATTTTAGAGATAATTAAAGATAGAGAGGATCCAGATTTTATGTACCAGGAGCTTTAAGTTGTTTTTTGGATACATGTGTACACATTTATGACTCCAAATCTAGATAATTTATATATTTGTATTGATTGGACATGTGACATGATTTAGAATGGTTTTTTTTTTTAGAATGTGACATGTATATGTTAGATCATATATATGCTTGATCTACAAAACCCAGTGACTTTAAAAATGTTTTAATTTACATTTTGCCTAAATTCCTTTAAATCATCTAAATTTCCAATTGCATTTTTACATGTTGGACATGGTTCATTCTTTTAAACCTTCACTCTTGAGAATATCTCTAGAAATTCCTTTATATCATCTCTCTAGATTCCTTGATTGTAAATTTTTATGTTTGACACATGGAATTGTTAAACTCACTTTCAAATCTTTGAATTTAAATATTTGTTCAACTCCACCTATATACATGTTCCAATTTTGCATTTAAATTTATTTATGTTCCATGGAATTCTTAAGTTCACATTCAAATCTTTCATTTCATTTGAACATTCAACTCCACAAACTTGTATAAAATTATCTAGTTGATTTGGTGTTTTCAAGTGGTGAAGAATCTAGACATAAATGTTGTCTCTAGTTTTCTTTATTTTTTATACATTACTAATGCACGACATTCAATAATTTTACATGATCATTTGGATTTTCATGTATCCATCTCAACCATACATCCAAATTTACTTAAGAATATTAGCTCCTATCTTTTAAGTATAGAACTAAATTATTTATCCATTTTGTTAATGTTAGATTGTATCCAGGTTCTCTTGGTTTGTCCTTTCTTGTTCACCTTAAGGTGCATTGGAATATATGAACATTGTAGTGAATCATAGTGATATCTTCCAAGTCATATCTAATTCCCAAATATAGAAATTCCATATCCTATTGGCATCAATTTAGCTTTGTTTACCATGTATAGCTTGAGACCATGAGCTACCTACATCTTCCAAGTCATATCTAATTCCCAAATGTAGAAATTCCATATCCTATTATCATCAACAACAAGTTCTAATTGTTTACCATATCCTATTATTATCTTCCAAGTCATATCTAATTCCCAAATGTAGAAATTCCATATCCTATTGGCATCAATTTAGCTTTTTTTACCATGTATAGCTTGAGACCATGAGCTACCTACATCTTCCAAGTCATATCTAATTCCCAAATGTAGAAATTCCATATCCTATTATCATCAACAACAAGTTCTAATTGTTTTAGAGGTGGATCTAGAAGAATTTTATCTCTCTAGGAGACATGCCACCATCTATAACACCAAAAATACTATTTGAAGCTTCATTATATATTATAGCTTATTTATTTATTTTTAAAATATTTCAATCAATCACTAGAAAATTATAAATTTATTAATATGAGTAACCTTGTGTTGTCATTTATTGATTAAAAGATGAATCTTTGTTTTGTTCTAATATACATGAACTTTTCTTTCTTTGATAAAATAGATTTTATTTAGTAAATATTTTTATAAAATCCTTTTATCCCAACACAATACACTCATTTAAATATTTATTTTTAATTCAAAACTCATATATGAGAGATTATATATATTTCCTTCTCCAAGACCAAGATGCTAATACACTAGTAACATCTACAAAAATATAAGGTTTCTATATTAGAACCCAATTTGAATTATCAAGCTATTTATAGCTTTTTTTTGTGATTTCATAGTCCAACCTTAAAAAATAAGGATGTAATCTCTATTCCTCTCATCTTTAGTACTTTATTTATATATAAAATATTTTTATGCCTATAAAATGTAACTTTTAGTATATTTCTCTAGGAATGAACATAACTTCATTAGTCTTGTAATTTGGTCCATCTTTCCAGTACAATTAAATATGAATTGATCAATTTTTAATTTATATATAGAATTGTCATCCAAGAGATCTACTTGATCAATTTTTAATTTATATAGAATTGTCATCAATTTTTAATTTAATAATAAATGTGCATGTCTTTCAAGATTTAAATATATATATCAATTTCTAATTACATATATATAAATGTTCCACATGGAATTCTTAAACTTTCAAAACTAGAAATTTGATTTCATTTACATTCAACTCCACGAATAGCTTGCATGCTTTATTTGAATTATATGGTTCATTCTTAAGTATAGCTCATCATCTAGTTCAAGAATTCTTTGCATGCACATTCAAATGAACATGTGTATTAGATTATATGGAATTAGAAATTAGGTTAATGTAGAGCGTGATATATGCACAATTTAAATGTATAAATAACTTTTACTGACTTTAAAAATGAACATTTAGAGCTTTAAAGAATTCAATCTAACTATCATCTATTTCCGATTGCATTTTTATGTTCTACTTTAAAACATGTATAGCATTAATCTCAAGCATATATGCATTCAATTTTTTCTATTTCTTGACCTATTTATTAAAGACAAATTCATTTTAACTATTTATTTAAATTAATTACATGTACATGTCCATCTTTTTAAATTTACAAATAGCAACCATTAGATAGTGGAGTGGACAACATTTTGATTTCACAATGTATTTAGTTATCTATATATGTACAAGAAGTGCATTTGAACAAGTTACCATAATTTAAATTTAAATAAAGGTACTTATAGATGTAATGTAAGTGAGTTCATCAAACCATAATAATGCACATATATAACAAACCTCTAAGATTCAAACCATAAAACATAATTGTATGAATGTGACATGTAAATTATAACAAGTATATATATGTGTACCATAAAACATAAGTATGTAACACATCCAAATGTTCAATACATAAATCATAAAAAGTGTCCCCAACATATAATAAAATGATCTTAGACATGTAATATACTATAAAACAAATCTCAAAGAGAGGGATGTCTGGTATGAATAGAATCATTAGATCTATGGCTCGATCTCTCCCTCGACCTCTCCCTCGATGCATGGCTCGATCTCTCCCTCGACCTCTCCCTCGATCCATGGACCGATCGCTCTGCTGATCCAAGATGTGTGGATCCATGTCCCGATCCAATATCTCCCGATCTGTGTCCTGAGCCTCGTCCCAACCCCTGCATGTGTTCAAGTACACATATATGTAAAATTATCTAAAAATTTTACAATGTACTTGAGTTCAATGTGTTCAAACTTAAAACATCAAGTAATTAGTTTTTTAAAATTAAATTTAAATGTACCTCATCTGCATACTGCATGGGATCGCCATCATGCTCCAAATTTCCAAAGTCTGGGAATTCACCATACTGCTTAAAATTTTCAAGTACACAATTTCAATCAGGAGTTAAACCCCTAGAAGTTTTTAAAATGCATTACATAAATTTTTAGAACACAATTTTAAAAATATATACATGTATTTAAATTATAAATTGAAAGTACCTGTTGTGCCTGCTTGAAAGCTCTACCAATGTCACTAAGATCACGAGAATGTAAAGACATCGTAGGGGGCCCTGTAGCATGTACAGTATCAGTAGCAAAAAGAAGTCGACTATATGTCCCATGGACAGGATCAGGTGTTGCAGTAGCCTCAATGTGACCTATAACATCCTGATGACCACCTAGGCAAGCTAAAGGATCAATAGAAACATGATGTGCACGGGATTCTGTAGGCTGATGTGGAATATCCTGAGCTGTATTTGCCACACTGTGGCTCATATCTGTATGAGGATATCATTGTCTAATAAATTTTGGTACCCTGTCAAGAGCAATCCCATGGTCCTCACTGATAACCTGATATGTTGCTAGTAAATCCAAAATTGAGAGTCTACATGTATTACGTAGAGTCGTGTGGGTCATATGCTCGACATCTGCAAGAGTAGGTAGATCGGCACTAATAAATGGATCATACGATGTAGATGTAGCCTCAGTGGGAGGAAGGTTGATCCGTGGGCGTAATAAATATGTACCAACTCGATCAGATGAAATATGATCAATCTGCGTCGTAATAGAGGCAATGTTTTCAAAAATCTGACTCTGAGTGGACCCTGTTGCTACCTCCCATGCTACTGCCAATTCCAAACGTTTTGGTAAAACCAAAAGGTTTGGGCCAACTAATGCCCTCTTGTCCACAGGCGGTGGCAAATTTGAAGGTCTAAACTATGGTTTGTCATAAAAATGGCCTTTACTTTGGCTAGCATGCTCAGGATAAGATGTGTAGTCCACCTCTATATGTAAATGAAATTCTGCATATAACTGTTTGACAAAATACAATGGCAGCTCATCATTGTGAGGCCATCTATGATGTGCTGCCAACCATCTAGGGTATATGAATGGCGCAACAAGAGGATCTTCACACCTCGTAACCATATATCCTCTAATTTTATTTTTTCCTCTATAAAATGGGAACATGGATAACACATTTTCACCTGAAACTAATTTGGCAACTTCTTTATGTTTCACTGTGCCAGTAACACTCCTAGCAAGAGAAAAATAAAACTGTTCAATGCTGATTTCATCATAAGGATTGTATGATCGAATTGTTTCAATCATCTTCATAATCTCTTGTCTAATAGTGACTAATCTATCTCGATTAGCCAAATTGGGGGAGTTGTGAATTGTTTGCTCTAAACATTTTAGAGCATTTTCCAATCTAACAATACTATCCTGAAATATATTTGATCTAGTTTGAGCTTCTCACTCAGAATGAGGGGAATGATGAGATCCCTCATTGGCCATGATATATATAAATAGATAGAGATCTGCATATCATTAAAACAAAATTACATAATGAACTACACAAATTTAAATTGAAATTTTTTCAAAACTAAAAAAAAATATATATTTAAATTAAAGGTAAAATTTTCAAGTTTCAAAACTAGAAAACAATTTTGAATTTAAATGTATCTAATGAGATCTAGTTCAAACTTTATATCTATCGAGCTATGTGAACCTATTAAATCATAGGCATGCATGTAATATTCAACCAAGAGTAAATATGTAAAAAAAATATTTATCCTTTCAACCACTCTATACTAAAATTTTGATCAAAATAAAAAAATACTCTTCATTACAATTGGTCATATATGATCTAGCCTTTCTTTGTAATCAATTATTTTTTAAATCAAACACTAGAAATTATAAAAAGGTTAACATTTCCTTAATTTTTCGATCTAACTTAAAACATATTAAAGTAATAAAGTTAAAATTTAATTTAATAGTGTATGTGTGTATGTATGTATATGTATGTGTGTATGTATGTATGTATATCTAACTTAATTTAATATGTATGTGTGTATGTATGTATATGTATGTGTGTGTGTATGTATGTACATGTATTATATATGTATGTGTATGTGTGCATGTACATGCATATATATGTGTATGTGTGTATGTACACATGTATATACTCAAGTACATACATACATACATACACACATACACATATATATGCATATACATACATACATACATACATACACATATGTATATATATAATGCATGTACATGCATACGCACATACACATATGTACATATATATAATACATGTACATACATACACACATACACATATATGTGCATGTACATATGTATATGCATATACATATATACATGCATATACATACATACATACAAATATATATATGCATATACATACATACATACATACACACATGTACACACATGCATACATACATGTACACACATACACACACACACACATACACATATATACATGCATGTACATACATATGTATACATACACACATGTACACATACACACATACACATATATACATGCATGTACATACATATGTATACATACACACATGTACACATGTATATATAATACATCTACATGCATACGCACATACACATATATGTACATGTATGTATATGTACATGCACATATATGTGTATGTGCATATGCATGTAGATCTGTATTATATATACATATGTATACATACACACATGTACACATATGTATATATAATACATCTACATGCATACGCACATACACATATATGTGCATGTACATAACTTATCAAAGGCGCTTTATTTGGGAGATAAGTTTAGCATTTTATTTAAGAGATTAGTTCATATGGAATGTAGATTTAAAATTCATTTACAAGTATAGGAGGTATTGGAAAGCAACATATCTAAGGTGTACAACCCATGGACCAAAGGAATTCAATTGAATCAAAGTGGTTTGAGACTGAAATGCTTTAAGAAACACTGAACCTTATCCATGGAACAAAAGTCCTTCTAAATTGTTCTCCCTTATTTAAGTGTTCCTCTCAATTTTGAAGGATTTGAGTGATCAAAAGAACTCACTAATATTTCACTAATATTTCCCTTCTTGATCGAATATTCCCATGTACCTCAAGGGGTAAAAGAATGTTCCTTCTCAAGATAGTTTTTCTTCAATATATAACTTTTTATCAAAATCTAATAAACATGCTATGGGAATGGCTGTCTCTCTGTAAGATAGTTTTCATGCTAGTTTTAAATTGTAACATAGTTTTCTAGATTTAACTTTGAAAGATGTCAAATCCATACTTTGTAACCACATTGGTCAAAACTCAAATCCAACAAATAGTTGGCATTAGCTTTTCACATTCATTGTAGTATTAGAAATATAGCTTCTGAAATTAAACTGTGTATGTTTTTTGTATCGATATTTCAAATTAGATTGCAGAAATAGACTTAGAAAGAGGGGCAGGGGGAGAAATAGAGTTAATTCTAGAAGCTATATTTCCAAACCAACTCATTTTTGAGAAAATTATATTTAGAACACAGATCAGTGTTAACACTGTTAACAGATCTTTTACAGGTGTTACCTTTGAAATCTGATATAATATAAAAGTATGAAGGAAACCCCTACAGCAGAGAGGAGACATGATATACAAAGGACATAAGTATGTCCTATCAACACGTAAATGAAACAAATGAAACATAGGAGTAATTGAATGCATAACACTATCAATGGAAAAGAAATGATTTCTATAAGCAAATATATATATTGTATTTTGATGAAAAATCCATTACCACAAGTGAGTCTAAAAGGAATGCATTGTGAATCTAAAGCATGCCCAACCATCTTTCTTTGCATAAGGTCTCTTCCATTTGTTTTCTAATACCTCCTAAATAAAATGCTAAACTTATCTCAAAAGCATGCCCAATCACAAATTAAAGCTTGTAAAGAAGGGTATGTTAAGTTTCACTGCCTAGAGGAAGAAATTTCATTGAGCATCATGGCCATAGCTATCTCAACCATCATGGCCATGACCTGATTTTTCCATTTCAATCAAACCCAAAATGAAATATTGTAAGCTTTGAATACATATGAAATAGAAAAATCTGTTTGGCTTATTTCTGTGCGCAGTCCCAAGCTGTGGCAAGACATTGTTCACATAGATGTGTGTTGACTACTAAGAAGACTTGCTTGACATTGCCAAACTTCATAGAGAAGTAGCAGAATGTAAAATGCATAGTCTAAATGAAAATTTTAATAAATTGTGCGATAGTCCTAAATATGCAAATCGAGAAAAGGATTTTTTCATGATGTTATAGCTAATATACCAAAACCAAAATTTTGCAACTCTGGGAAGTACAATTGACATAGGCCTTAGATTTGTTGATAAAAATTCATCAAAGCACAAATGTAAGGCGTTTCAAGTACAAAATTTTTTGGGCATATCTACAAAGTATAGAAAGTGTACTTTATCAATTTCCAAGTTATATTATACTACTCTACAAAAAAACTAGAATAGTATTTCAAACTCTTTGCTTTTATATCTTCAATGTCATCATCTTTGAGTCGGGATTATTGAACCCAATCTAAAGCTTCTCACATCAATAATGATCAAAGGCTTTGAATTTTGGCCACTCAACAGTTCAAGATGTGAGAAATTTGTTTAAATTATGACATGTTTGGAGGAGATAGGGGAGGAGTAACAGATCTTATATCCAACATCAAAATGAGCAAGATACCCATAATATACATTTGTAATGATCACTACAATAAAAAATTGAAAAGTCTTGTAAGCATGCCCAACCATCTTTCTTTGCATAAGGTCTATTCCATTTGTTTTCCAATACCTCCTAAATAAAATGCTAAACTTATCTCAAAAGCATGCCCAATCACAAATTAAAGCTTGTAAAGAAGGGTATGTTAAGTTTCACTGCCTAGAGGAAGAAATTTCATTGAGCATCATGGCCATGACCTGATTTTTCCATTTCAATCAAACCCTAACAAATGATATATCCCAAATTTCTCACAATAGACAAAAATGAGAAGAGAAATCAAACATTCATGTCAATGCCACGAATGGAACCTGTTAAATTGTCATCCCTGTTGCTAGCGATCGGCCGACAATCTCTCGCCCTCAACACTTTCGCCCGAGCGCTACAATAGTGGGCTTGTTTTTTTTTTCGAGATTTTATTAGGCATTTTCAGTCGATACAGTTCCGATCGATAATGTTTCGGCCGAAACACACTCGACCGATCAGGTCTCTCCAGATGTGCGTCGTGTCGAGTCTTTTCGGCCGATAGGGTTTCGGCCGAAAGTGACTCGACCGATAACTTGAAGCCACGTAGGCGCCATGTGGCTGCCCCGTTGATTCGGGCGAAACCTTATCGGCCAAAAATTGGTTGGCCGAACTTAAGTCGCCCGAAATAATTTAGTTGGCCAAAACTGTGACACAAGTTTGTGCTTTCACCCACCTATAAATACAAAGTTATTTCATCAAATTAATCCTAGATTTTTAAGATTTTTCAAGTGCAATTTTAGAAGAGCTAATATTGTGATCAAGAGAATTCAAGTGAGGATTTATCAACTATTTTGTTGTAGTATTCAATATGTCAAGAATCATGTCAAATTCTTAAGCATCATGCATGTTTTTGGAGCTAACATTGTGATGTATTTTTCAAAGATCAAGCAAGCATTCAAAGTCATATCTCAAGCATCAAGATCCACATTCATTGAAGCCATTTAATGCAAGATCAAGATTAATATTGTAGATTACCAAAGGTTTATTCAAGGGTTTGGTGAGTTGCAACATAAATTATTCATTCATCATTCCTTTCACATTTCATTATTTCAATTCAACGTTTAATTACTCACGTGAGGTTTGATCTAGGAAAACCCCCATTTACCAAAACAAACAATTTTTCCCTCTTGTGTCGATGTTGCAAGTTTTAGGTTGAAGAAGGATTGAAGAAATTTTGGAGAGAAAGATTAGAAAAATTGTCAAATTTGTCGTCAAATAATGAAAATTCAACTACAAATATGATTTCTAGCTTTCTAACACTGAAACATGGATCAAATAGAAGATACAAAGTGACATCAGAGTCTCCCGAAATTTTTCCAAAAACTATGACAAAAGACCTATTCGCCCATGGGCGAATGAGTCTTAGACAAGCTTCCAAAACTACCTTTTGGTGACTGGTAAACATCATTCTGACCTTCTCATATTTATAAGAATTTTTCTATTTCTATCAATATTGAGCTTTATATTGTTGTTTCGAGCTTGAATTGGAATAATTAGGTAGATTTAATATTTTTAGTTTTTCTCCCAAAAGTGTTGTTCAAGATGAAACCCTTGTCCTCAAGCATAAGAAAATTAGTAGATTCCCTCATTGAGTTGACTCACCTAAGGGTTGTAAGTCAATTCTCTGTGTAGATCTAATTTACTAATGAAAATAGGAAGATAGTTCTATCTTACCTCCATTCCATATTTGAAAAAAACTATTTTTCTATGTTTCAATTTGGTGAACCCGACTTTGTACATCAAAATTCTAAAAAATGGAGTCCATTTAAACAATAGATCTAGGATTTGCATTACTTTGCATTGATTTACATCTTATTTAGGGTTCTTAATTTGCATTGCTTTGCATCCCATTTAGGATTTTAGGTTTTCATTTTTGCATTCTTTAAAATTTGAAAAATTCAAAAATGTCAACAATTTTGTTGAGTATTAAATTCATAACATTTCATAATCAGTCACTTAAATCAAAAAATTAAATATCAAATTAGGTATTTTTGCTTGTCATTTAGCATCATTTTACACTTTCATTTAGATATGATTTTCCAGAAATCAAAACATGTAACTCCTTGTTTGAAACCAGAATCTGCAAAACATAAGTATTAACTTAGAAATTTATAATTTTATTTTTCAAAACCTTGAAGAAAGACCCATTCATCCATGGGAAAATGAGTCCTTGATTAGGGATTTTTTATTTATTTTATGGGCATTAAAAATCATCAATTTGCATTCTATGTTTCTATGTTCAAATCCTTGTTTTAGTTTCTAGAATACCTATTTTTTGAAATTATGTATATTAAAATTTATTAGTCAAATTCAAGTGCATTTATGCCGGTATTGGCATGGTGTGATGGTTTATAGGTGGCATCGTTGTTCTTGCCACCATGGTTCAAACCCCATTGGGGTGGTATTGTTGAATGGTTGTATCCGGTTCATAGCTCCGGTCAAAAGCGTTTATCCCTTGAATAAAAAATAAATAAAAAAAATTCAAGTGCATTTCAAAACCAAAATTGAACTTACAAGACATCATTTTAAAGTTTTTAAAATACTATAATCGTTAAATTATCTTGTTAAAATTATAAAATTTATTATCTCTTGACATTTGAATTCATTCTTGCATCATGGATATGTGTATGGGAAACATATTGAAGTCCTTAATCTCTTTAGTTGATTTCTCAAGTTGTGTGTTTGGTAATGATTATAATGCACTAGAACCTAATCATTCTTAGTCAACTCCTAATTAATGTCCTCATAAGATTGACATCATAGGAGAAGATTAGGATAGCATGCATAATATCATGCATAATTTTCTTGACAACCTTGAGAACAATGCATCATTTTACCCTTCCATTCAACAACCAATTCCACCTATAATCCCATCACTTGATATATTAAACCTTTTGAATCTTGAATTTGGACCAAAATTCAAGTCTCAATCATCAATTATTAATGAAATTGTTCACAAGAGAACTAATGAGAGTATGTGCTAGATCATTATGGAAAAAATAGGCCCTTAAGTGGCAAAAAATTTAGAAAAATTATAGTTAAGCAACTTGATGTAAAAATTTGAATAAGTTATCTATATTATTTCAAAAATATGTAAGAATAGAATCTATAGAAAATTGAATGTAGTTTCTAAACTACTAGGTTTATTTAAAAAAATAAAAAATCTAATTTGTGAAAATTTGAAATCTCAATGTAGTAGTACTTAAATATCATGGAAAAAATAAGGTGTTTTTCTGACCACCATAACCACAATAAAATGATAATATTTTTTTATAATATTTTAGATATAGGTATAGGACTCATGTCTGGATGTGATGCATATTTTTTTGTAATTTTTCCCAAGTAAATAATTAATTATGAATTTTTTATTACAAATTCTAAAAAATATAATTCAATTAGCCTATCAATCAAAATTTTAGTCATAATTCAAATATAAATTGTATAATAATTATTTATTACATTCAAAGTAAAGCATAATTTATATTGGTGCAAAGTTGAGAATCTCCTTTAAAAACCCTTTCATTTCATCAATTTTGGGTAAAAAAAAAAATTTCAGCCACATACCCTACACATACCCATCAAATTGCCACTTTTTGGCCTATCATGATTCTGCACATACCCATGATACTCCTGCATCTTATACCAATAGAGCTAATAATACTTGACCATTAACTTAGAAGAGAGTTATGTTCAAGGATTTAATTTCTTAAGAAAATAATAATGTGACATAACCAATGATGAGCATGAACTCCACAAATTACTAGAACAAATCCCAATTGAAGATACTAAAGGACTAGGATATCAAGATCCTCCTCCCCCTGCATCCTCCAAAAAAAGTTTCCTCCTTCATAATGGTCAAAAAATCCTTCGCAAGGATGATAGGATCACCTTAGGTCCTCCCTCAAACAAGCCTCAATCAAGAAAGATATCAAAGCCTTATAAATTTAGAGAATTTCTAGTTTTGCACACCAAAATAGAAATTAAACAAAGAATGAAACACCTTATCCACCTAGGATTGATTTACTTGCCTCCTATCAAAGAAAACAAGAAAGGTAAGAATACAAATATGAGCTATTATGCATTTAATCAAACACTAGGTCATCTTCCCAATGTGTGTCATGGTTTAAAGAGACTCCTTAGTTAATTTGAGATATTTCCACAACATTGTGATTGGATAATCCCTTAAAAATTAATTGCTTTACTCCTTACCATGTGATAGTTGTAGAATCATAACATGATCACTATTACATGATTTACATTTATTGCAAATAATTTCTATATTGTGATAAGCTCATTCTGATCACCCATCTCGACTCATCCTTGTCTTGCTCTTAGTGGGGGCAAGGGGTTAGGTAAGCCTTGTCCTAGTATGCCACTTTTCATTGTCCCTTTGGCTAGTTGTCTGCCTTTCGAATGTGATGAACAATATTGTGATGCAGATGACTTGATGAAACAACTAAAAATACGAGAGAATGTGGCTATCCTTGAAGATTTATGGCTCCTCCTATTGCACCAAAGTTTCACTCAAGGAAACCCTAGAGATCTCAATCCAAGGATGGAATGAAGGAAAGAGATTTACTAAGGGTTTTCCTAGGGTATGCATAATGAATGAAGAGGGGTTCACCACCAATATAGGGCTCGAAATGACATGAAATGAAAGACCTAATGTTTAAACCTAGTGCAATGTAAAACTTTAGTAAATGACCTAAAAAATGCATGTAAATCAAAACAAAAAGCTAAGAGACTAGAGGTGTGCACTTAGAAATCTGAAGGAGCTCAAAATCAACTTTGGAATGCTCAAAATGCTTCTTTTAGGGTACAATGGGACTCATACACCACTTTTGGTGTATGAGTCCTAGTCTAGGGTTTCTAGACTAGAACAAGTTTATGATAGTGTAGATTTAGGATCTTCAAAAAAATTGGAAATTTTCCTATAGTGGGACTCATACACCACTTCTAGTGTATCAATTATGTTCTGCCTTTTTGGAAATTCAAATTTTATATCTATGCTCCAATCTATATTCTTCCTTCTGAAAATGATTCCTAGATCTGAACCTGTAAAAAAGGACCTACAAAAAGAATATAGAGTTGATTTTCTTATGGGTGGTTTGCCTTGGTTGGACCCCTAGTTAAATAATTAAACCTTGGTAGAAGCAATAGATCTTGAATGTAAATTTGAACCTAAACCCTAAAATTAAGTGTATCTAATATTAGGAAATTGGAAATGCAATGAAACCCTATTCTATTATGCTAGAATGAGATGCATGAATGAAAATATTAAGATGAATGATTCACCTTGAGAGATCCCTAATCACTCAAGCGAGCCATAATAATATATACCTTCCTTAGGATGAATATAGAATGATAATGGACGATGGAATCACTTAGAAAAAAATTCATTAGGTTTGGCTTGATGGTTAATTTCATCTCCCAACCTAGAATCCATCATGATTCACCATAGGTAACCATAATCAATCCTTAACAATGCTAGATCTCGATTGAAAATGAGCTTGAAGACTTGCAAAACCACTTTTAATGTTGCTACAAGACTTCAACTTTGCTTGCTACTTTCTCTTGATTTCTCTTGTAAAAAAGAATACTTGAATGCTTATGAATGCTTAGATGTTGAAATTTCTCATGTAGGTTGAAAATAATGACTTAAAAGCTTGTTTATATGGGTAATACACCTAATTTACCATTATTTAGATCTCAAAAGATGACATCAACAAGAAATTTGAATTAAAACTTGAATTTCTCATTCAAACCCTAAAAAGAAGCCAAATGGGACTCATACACCACTTCTGGCATATGGGTCCCACCTAGGGAGACTCATATACCCAAGGTAGCATATGAGTCCCACCCTAGTTTTTTGGGAGGGGTTGTTAAAATTTTTAATGATTTTTTATGATTTTATTGCATTTTTAGTTGAAATAAGGCCCAAGATCCAAAATAAAGGGTCTTAGGGGCCTATTAATCATTATTTAAAGGAGTTTTAATGTAAGTGTACCAAAATAGGTCCATTTATTAGGCAAGAAATTACACTATCTCCAAGAAGGGAGTACAATTTTTTTTGCCACATTTAGCCCCCCTTTTAGTACCCATATGACTCTACATGATGCATATGCAAGCTAAACGAATCTAAACAATAAGATTCATAAAATGATACTCATATGGATTCATTCATAATATAGGAGAATGAAGCCCCCATTGTAGCTATCTGCAAAACCACAACGTTAAGAACCACATCTTCCAACACTAACTCATTAGAAATTAAAAATTCCTCTTATGTAACTTCTCATAGAATTCAAATTCGAGTGTAGATGCATGCCCCCCTTTGATTTTGCTTGCTTTATGGAGGTGGAATCAAGTTAACAATCTAGCCACATCAAATTTGATAAGTTAAATCATAGGGTATTTCCAAGTACCATACCGCATAATGATAGACATTTGATGAGAACGGAGTAGAAACACAATTGCAATGTAACAAACGACGTTGAAAAAAGAGCTCTCTAGCCCCTAGTATGTTAGTTTTAATGAAAGGAACTTTTAATCCTAATAAAGTAAAAACTTGATTTTAACATATATAAGAGAAAAAGGTGAAGTAACTTGAACTAAATTTATCTTTTACCTTCTTGTAGCTTGAATTTGTTAAGGAGTGAGTGAGAATGTCAAGCTGACGAGAGTACGTGCTTCCAAGACTCAAGGTCCTACAGGAGGAGGTAGCCCGAGGTGAGCTGTATCATCAGGTGAGTTGAATTTTTTGTGCCTTAGCTTCATCCATATACATTTATTTTATGTTTTTATGTATTTCTAGGTTGATATAGGACCCTAGAAGAAAATTTCGCAAAGCATCCCTTTTTTCTTGAAGTGTCTCCTTTTTTGTGAGGTTTTTGCAAAGTGTCTCGTTTCTTCACGAAGTGTCTCAAAAGGGAACTAAAGTGTCTAGGACCTTTAGATAAGTACACTAGAACAAATTTAGTAAATTTTTTTGATTGTTGAATTCTAGATTTAAGGTTTTATAACGCTTATAGGACATATTTGTTAGATTCCACCCCAGTCACGACAGTTTCTTAGCAGGAGATAGTTATGTCACCTATGAGACCTAGTCTTGACATTATCTAAGGAGGAAATAGATATTATAGATCATTGGATTATATTCGGTGTAACTCATGCCTCCAATGAGGTACCATGACACTATGATTATGTCACTAGCTAAAAAGTGGGATTCAAACACTTGTATGTTTCATCTTCCTACATGCGAGATGACTATCAACCTAGAGGATGTCCATCACATTCTTTGAGTTTTGATTCAGGGTGAGAGAGTCCATTTTTTAGGGGAACAATCATTACATGTGATGAATTATGATATATAGTTCTTCCGTGGAGGTTGGATTTTGGATGAGATCGTGGGGCCGCACATTGAGTTATCATGCCTACTCTACTCATGAGCATCCCTTTTGATACAAATCATGGTTTTCATAGTGGAACTAGAAATCTTCCCCAATGGCCAAGGAGCACATCTAGATGGAGGACTATTCCACAAGATACAACATATGGAATAATAGAGGACCGTATATGCCTGAGGCCGCAACTTCCTTGCACTATTGTATTATGATTTAGGGCAGTTTTTATACCATGAGGTTGATAATATGGTGCATTGTACACTACTAGATATGTTGTTCCTAGAGCATATCACATGCACTAGGATGACATTTTTTTATTATTATCATCCCTAGGATATCCTCATGCATTTAGTTATCCAATGAGGTGATCATGGTTGTATAGGGATTTACACTTTTGGAGGGTCATATTTGACTAACTAGATCAGGAAGAGATCTTATGGAGACCATATTAGTTGATACCATAGTGGCTAGATGAGACTCAACAATTGAGGAGGATGTAGATGGAAAAATTTCTACTGGGTAGACATGACTACGTAGTGTTGATGTGTTTTTTATGCACCTATGAACACAAGCAGTGCATAGATGCACTACCTCTCTTGAAAGACAATCTTCCACAATCAGATTGTAGAACACTATCCCAAGGTCTCTAATGTCAGGTCTTGATAGTGCTTGGAATATCTCAATTGTTTGATGTGATTTGCTGGAATCACCAGACAGACTTACAGATGAGTTACAAAGTGGGGAAGTTGGATCTTGAAATGGAGTTCTTAAAATGGGAGAGTTGTTATTCATTTGCTGTAAGTTCAAATAGCTGTCTTGAACTCCATTTTTCCATTGGATTTAGCTTTACAATATGCAATGAACCCTAGCATAGGTTACTTAGTAAATAAAATGAAAAAGGGTAGGGAAGAGAGGAGGTTCTTGGATTTGCAACTAATTGTGAACAGTGATGATGGAGTTCCTGCAATGGACAGCTTCTTGGAAACAATATTCCACTTAACCAGTGATCTCACAGTCTCATGGAATTTGTGATATCTTCTAAGGTCTAAAAATGTTTCACTTTTCATTCACCATGTACATGGATGAACAAAGATAAAAGTTTTGGAGCATCTTTGAATTCAAGCCCAGACTAACTTTACACAGCTATCTACCATCAGCAGACAACAAAAAGTATGGACTAAGAAGTCATCTACACATCAGGAATTTTCATGATCATAGGACAACATTCCTAAAATCTACCAAAGCAATAAAACAGTTAACTAGAACAACAATAAAACCTAATTTAAACATCTAACAATGGAGATTGAATCAAGCAACATGTAAGAAACTCAGAAAATGCACCAAGTCAATGTCTTTTTCTTATAAATTTCTACAGCATGTATTTACAACAACTCAACCCCCTTTGCAAATGAGAGGAGAGCCCTATTTATAGTGACCAAAAATTCAAATGAATTGCCAAGATTAATTCTCATTATGTGGCCAAGATTCATTACAAAATAGGGTTTCACCTACCCCCAATATATCACAATTTAAAATTACATTTTGTCATTTTCCCTATTTTGTCCTCTAGTGATGGCACCATAGCACTTTGTCTTTTAGCTGATTTATCTTTTCACTATAGCTACTCTTTAGGGAGCTCTTTATCATCAATAGGGTTGTCCTCCTGCTTCTTGGATGCTGCATATTCCATGAACTTGAGGATGACCGCCTGGAGCTTTTCCACTTCAATAATCTCATACCTTAGAACTTGGTAGCTCCATTCCTTCGCGTTATCCTCTCTCCTTTTCTAGTCTTCATCATACTTTGCACCCTAGTCTCTAAATAGCTCTGATTGGTCGAATGCATGGGCAGCAAAACTCTTAAATTCCACCGTGATTTCACTAGACATCCCATCCTCCATTTTCTTCTAGAAGTAGGGCTTCACCTTTTCTGGATCCATCTGCACTATAGGCATATCATATTTTGTCTTCATCTTGAGATCACGAGCTCATTCTGCCCTGATTTCCTTTATCCATTCTATATTTGGATCCACCTTGCTCATTATCTGCTCCAACCTTTCCTTCCTATTGCCAAAGTCTCGCTGCCATACATCCATCAGCCAATGACCATCCTTCTTAAATGCAAGCTCCTTTTCCCAAGTGGCCTTTGGAAATTGAAGGATGGCATTGATATTTGGAAAGGTGGAGTCGTATGCTATAGGGAAGTCAGTGCATAGCCTCTTGGTGCCTTCAGAGGAGTGTTGCAGGTCCAAGAACTTGTTGGCTATCCAAATAGCCTGACCAATTCCCATGTTTCTAACGTATAAGACTCGTCAGAACTAGTCATCTGTCATCTTCTCCAAGTTCTTTCTTCTTTCCATCTTTTCGATCTGTTCCTTGGACAGCAGCTAGGGTATAGTTGCGGACGTGGTAGGTAGGTCATCCATTGATGACCACTATTGTATATAATCTATTAAAGCAACCACATGTGCTTTGAGCTCATCCTTTGAAATCTTGTCCTGCCTTATCAAATGTACCACTGTGGCCACTGACTCCTCAAGATACCCCACCTTCTATTCTCTGGTGGCAGTCCCCAAGTCAATGGTGGGGATGTTGTAAGATATCCCTTCCTAACTGACCACTGGCGTGGCTACTTGCATAGCTCAAGACCTAGAAGCATCCATCATTACCTTGGATTGGATCTTAATCTTCTTTTCCTTCTCTCTTGTGATTCCAAATCGGGCTAAGGTAGCTTCCAGCCTCATCCTTGGGTCTTTTAGTATAGGGGTCTTTCTTTTGAGCTGCTTTTCCAGCCATTCTAGTATGACAGATTTTTCCTTAGGTCAATAATGATCACCCTCGCCACTCTCGGTCAAGGGCAAGGTTTCTACTCTCTTATCTTCTGGGGACTTTTCAATTTTCCTTGGCAGCATCTCCTTCTTCATCAGAGTCTTGGATGAACAAAATGTGATTAATACGAGGCTTGGCCAATGACTATTGTAGGGGACTTTATTTCTTTTCCACTTCCTCCCTTCTCTTTCCTTCAACTGGTTTAACCTCATGCGCACGTTCTTTGAATTGCTCGATCTCGAGGCCCTTGATAGCTTGGGCTTCTCCCTCAATTTTGTCTTCTTGCTGCTGTTCTTCTTCATGGAGCGACCTTTCTACCTCTGATTTGGTGTCCTGTGGCTATCGAGCCAGTTCTTCTTCAAGATCATCATCAAAGGCTTGCATGATTACTTTACCACCAGTGCTATCTTCCTCATCCCTACTCTCTGAGGAACCAATTCCCTCCTCATAGGCAACCCTGCCAATAATGCGATGCTCATACTTTGGGTGCTTGTGATATTCATCGGCCTCCTCCTCAAAGGGCTTTCTTTCCTCTTGTTCTCACTCTTCCCACTCCTTGGAAATTAGCATAGTGGCTTCCATGGCAAGCAGCCTTGTCGGAGGCTATGAAGGTTGGGCAATGGTGAGGACCTGAGCCAAGGCTGCCTGAAGCATAGGATTCGTGAGGATCTGGGAGATCTTGGAAGGGATATTTTGCATGTGCTTCAAGAAGGCCTCAGGCAAGGTGGGAGCGGGCATTGGTGTAGCGACTGTAGGCAATGGGAGTGATGTAGTAGGTGACATGGTAGCAGAGGAAGGAGGCATTGTCAAGGCAAAAGAAGAGTCAATTACAATCATAGGCTTGGTCGAGGGCAAAGAGGCAAGATGGACAGAGATGTCCACCGCTGGTGGGGAAGCGGCGACCATAGCTAGGGAGATAGGTGGTGTGACAGTCGGGGTAGGAAGAGCTACAATAGGATTGATTTGATCAATACCTTCTACTTCTTCTTCTTACGTCAAGAGTTGTTCCATCATACCCCCTATTTTCTTAAGTCTTTTGGAGGGTGAGCCCCCCAAATCCTTCCTTGTATAAACCTTGGGGTCAGGAGATTGCTATGTCTCTGTCTCCTTCCTCTTCTTAGACCTGGTAACTGGTGAAGAATTGGATGTCCCACCCATTGAAATGGTGCTGGTAGCATCATCTGTGGCACTTGGTTCACTCTTGAGCCCTTTGTACATTAGGACCAACCCTTGTTTTAATTGGGCCACTCGTTCATCAACCCACTCCTTGGTACAAACCAAGATTGGCTTGGTTATGGTGTCAAGGTCAGCAACCTCTTTCTCATCCTAGTCTATTGTTGGTATTGGCAGGTTCACAACTACAGGGTACCTAGGGTGCAATATGGTGGCCTCGTTTTCCTTGACTTGGTCTGGTATGGGGAATGGTGACACCTTCCTTAAAAACTGCGTAGTCATTCTCATATAGTGCCTTGCATGTACTTCTTTATCATCTTGGCAATCTCCCCAAAAGTATTCAATGTAGTGGAGATGAGTAAATCCTGGACCGAGCACCTTTCTTACGTGACTATGTGGGTCTATCCATGGGTGAGCAGTGTGTAGGTAGAAATGGTAATCTTTTAGTTCTTTCTCAGAGTTACAAGCACAATGGGAAGTTTGTAGCTTATACATGCCCTGACCGAGAGTCATGGGATAAGAGATCCCTGCTATGTGTTTGTTGTTGAAGATTGCCTGTATGTGTTGGAGCTACCGAGAAAGTTCTAGTAAGATGATTCAGTCATTGGGGTATCGAGGCAGCCTGTTTGGTCTTTCGGTGAAGCCCTGGGCATGGATGTATGTGAAATTTTGGTACTAGATGAAGAGAAAGGCATATTGCTTCAATAATGCCTAAGCACTATGAGAAACCCTCCTTTCAAAATTGCTGGCAATCATTATGAAAGTATGGCCGATGAAGGCATCATTCACTCTGCAATACTCCCCCTTGAAGTTTATGTATTGGAGCTAGGGGTATCTATCATAGACCTTGAGTTTGTGACCCTACTCCTGATCAGGTGCCACAAATAAACCATTGTATTGCCTCTAGCTTGCCAAGGAGTACACAAGGTATGAAATCATATAGAATTTGGAGCTTTTCTTCACGTTGAGGAACTGCTCATGAAAGCAGTTGCTCATTATACCTCCCCAATCGAATGAGGTCTTTGTTGTAACATCATCATTCCCCTGAATGATATGCTTGACAAACTACACCATCCATTATTGAAAGAAGGGGGTCGTAGGGAGGCCCATCACCCTACTTAGCATCATGACCAAGTCATGGTAATCTTTGTGGAAGTCACTGTGGAAGAGTTCATGAGGAACCTTCGTAGCACTACCCTACTTTTCCTTAAGCCAATGCTAATTTATTGACCTTTTACACCCTACCAGATTATCATTCCATGCTACCTAACATTCTTCAATGGTGGGCGTTTCCATTTCTTAAAAAGTAGGGATATGGAAGGTCTCTGTGATTCCTTCAGCTGACATGTTGGCAAGAATGTTACCATCCCGGTCTACAATTGTTCTTGTATCCAATTGATATGCTTGCCGACAGGCCATGACGAGATTTGGGGCTACAAGAGATGGAGGGAAGCTAGCCATCTTTTCTATTCCACTCTGCCTTATTAGCCTTGCATTCTTGGTCGTTGGATTGACCCTGACCCTTTGTGTGAATTCATCAATATTGACATGACTCACCCTAGAATTGGTATTTCATTTGGTCCTTGTCCTCTTTCCCTCGAGGGGTCTTGCCTAACTTCTTTCCCTTGTCCTTTTCCATGGTTGCTCTTGAAGGTCCCACACCTGATTCCATATATTCTGTAAGCAAAAGCGTAGCGAGTGCAATTGATCATGAAAACATCCATGTTAGCAGTAATCCTAAAGATCAAGTCGATTTCAAATAATCCATCAAGCGTAACATGATACTTTGTCTCCTAATATCACTGGTCTCTAGGTTGAGAGCTTTGGGAAAGTCCAGGATTGCAAGGCCAAACTTCCCTCGCATGAATGTTGTTTTGGAAAGGCAAAAAGGGCGGAGGGCTCCTTCAAATTCTCTTTGGTTGAATTTCGATAATTTAAAAGTTTTGCAATGAAGAAGATGAAGATTAAGCATGTGGGTCAAGCTCAGATTTTGAATTGGGCCTACTTAGATCGGTTTAGGAGCACTCAGAGGTACAAGGTTGGAAAGCCGTTAGGAGATAGCCATCAGGGAATGGCAGATCAAAACTAGAATTCTAAAGGCAGAACTCTAGGGTCCGGAGTCTGGAAAATCAAAGGGTGGCTAGGTGCATTCATCATTTGGGATGACAATCGCCAGACAGAAGTCTGGAGCCTTGGGCCCAGCATGGGGGGAAGCCACCACTCTGTTTCAGCTTCCAATCGGTGTGAGTGTCTGCCTCAGAGAAAGGTCTCGGTGACAACCTTGTGTCTCACCGACTAAGCGCATCGGAAGGAGGACTTGCTCTTTGGTGTGAAGTCTCGTCGACAACCTAATGTGTGGCTAACTGCCAAGAGGTGAACTAGGCCCGGTGTCAGTGTTGGCTGTCACACAAGAAGGAAAGTCAGCGTAAGGTCTCTACAGTGGGGTGAGGTCTTGGTGAGAGATGAGTGTCTCACCGACATCTAAGAGAAAGACCAGACCCAGCATGAGGGTTCGTCGTTCAATTTCATTTTCAGTCCCACGGTGGTCGGAAGGGTGGAGCTCGGAGCCCAGAGGGGCAGGTGAGATTTTCCCCTTAGAATGGTGGATGCAAAAAGGACTCCTAGATGGCAGAGCCTAAAATTCGGATGGATGCCAAGCATGGATGACCTGGTTCTACCATAGGAATCTTTCATCTATAGTTTACTATATTGCCCCATTGAATCAATCGAGTTATGCATTTTCATGTCCGGGTCCATATCGGCATAGGTCCTGACTATCTTCGTGACACCCATGTTGTTTTATTCTAACATTTGCATGCCACTGGTTTTATCAACATAAATCCCTTTGATGTCTTGATGATCACAAGCCTTGTGCATTCACCTATCGATAGACGTTTCGTTGTCGGGGTTGTGTCATGGCAATTTCATTTTGTCACATCGACTGACATGTAAGGGATGCATATCAGGGGGAGTCATTCCTATCGTTGTAAGGTATTAGCAAGAGACCTTCAGTCTCGCTGACCTTACGCATGGATTCCCCTTTGAATATACTTACATTGAGACTATGCTAGATTCTATCAGCATAAGGTTTTTTGTGTCCCACCGAATGACATTCGAGTTTCATTTCGGCCAAGCATGAGTTTGTGGCAGGAGGTCATAAGGAAAAGGTCATGTCTTGCCGACAGGTAACGATGGCTTTTGGTGTGAGATTTGCTTTTTCTTAGTGAACAAAGAGCTGACTTGGGTTAGTTTTTGGTGAAACAAGAGCACTCTACATGAGGTTTCCCTGACATCATTTTGTCTTGCCGATATCACGATGAGGTCTCTGTCGATAATAAAGCCAAAATTTCTTGGCGAAAGTGAATAAACAAAGCATAACTGCTAGGTGTAGCTTATTTGCTTCTGTATATAGTCTTGGCGAGGTGCTCGGGGTTTCACCGAATGGAATGATGAAGTCGCCCTGTCGGCATGATAATAGGGTTGTTATAATGACATTTGAATAAGTGGTTGCCCTCGGTAAAACATTGTATGATCGACATAGGGTCTCCCCAACATCTAAAAGCTATAGTGAAGTGGGTAAAGTGGATTATTCATCTCGGTGAGAGTCTTCTTTTGTCTCGACGACTAGAAGTTTTAGTCATTGTGAAAATCCTTCTCAAAGAGAGGTCTCACCGAAACTCAAATGTCCCACTGACTATCAAGGTGTAGACTAGGCCCAGGGCTGGCGTCGGCCGTCAGAATTTCTCAACTTGTGTTCACAACAATGGGAAATCCAGAGCTCGACGGATGGAAGGCTGGGGAGGATTTCTTTTTGAAATGGCGATCATGGGACAAAGCTTTGGAGGGCAGAGCCCGTTACGGTCAAGGTCGTTCAAGGTTCAACAGAATTTTTCAAATGGTGAAAGGAAGCGTGGAACCCGCGCGGTAGAAGGATGCCATGCCTTCACCAAAAGAAAATGATTTGTCGTGATGTCCTGGTGAAGGAATAATGTCTTGCCGAAGATGATGGGTCTTAGGGCAGTGCAGAGGGAGCCCTCGGCATAGGATTCTAAGTCAGGGAGAGGTCTTTCCAATCAGGCAAAGTTATGCCAAGAGAGGGAGCCCTCGGCATATCATTGAATGTCTCCCTGACAGAGAACGAGGGGAGGAATCATGAGAGCAGAATCCTAGATACCCAGGACCGAGAGACCCAAAAGTTGGTTGGTCATCTATTCTGCTAAGTCATCACTGGCAAGGGGAGCGTCCGGGCCTAAAGGTCATGAATGCCCCTGGGAAGAACGGCCGCACAAAGATAATGCTCCGAATTGGTCAAGAGGATGCTGTGTTGGTTTACTCAACTTTCGAGGACATGGGTTTTGTTCCTTGTGCCATATTTTATCCTTCACATGTTGTTTTGATGGTTATTGTTCATTTTAGCCCCTAGAAATCATGAAAACAATGTTCAAGAGGGTTAACGAAGGACCTACCTTGAACACTCAATGTGGGGAGGTGTGGGATCCGCTTACGATCAATTAGATGATGGCAAGAGTGATGAGCATGAAGGTCTCGAAGATGGTGGGCTCCTCTAGGAAGTTCTCTGATCACCCTCTATGGCTCTATCAAGTGAAAATGATAGGAATGAACCTTCTATTAATACCCTGATTGCCATTAATGGCCTCACTAAATGCAGGTATGGTGAGGTAATGAAGTTGGTGAATTTGAATTCATCGACAGTGGTAGGAGACCTAGGGTCTGGCAGTCGGGAGGGCACAATGTGATCACTATTTAGAAATTTTAACGTGGAAGGGTTGACGGTGGCAAAGAGAGATTCAAGGCCCAGAGGGTGGAGTGTTGCCAGAGGTTCGGCGTCAGAGATGGCAAAACCTACATGGAACTTCAGACTCGGAAGTCTAGAGGTCCGGGTCCAAGGTGCCCGATAGTAGCCAAGATTTCCTGCCAACACTTCATATGGCAATTACAGAGCTAGGGCTTGGAGTCCAGGAAGACACAACCCATTCGTTGTTAGGGACGATAGGGTAACCTAACAAGGGAAACCTGAGGGGGTTGGCCTGGCCGGGTTCAGGGCCGCTGGCAGAAGCAAACTGTGAGGGAGACCCCAGAAGGCATCAAAACATGACAATTAAAAAGGGAAGGAATGATCAACTTATGGTGAGACTTTGAAGCAACATTGAGCATCCAAGACACCAAAAATGGGGCACACAAGATGAGGCAGTGACAAAAATGACCCAACTAGGTGAAAGAAAAAGGGGTCCCCATTCCGAATGGGGCATGTGTGCCAAGGGCACAACAAATGGTGACTCTGCTGGGGAACGCTCCCGAGCGTTCTAAGGGTAATTATTCATTAGGACCTAGAATCTCTAGTTTCATAGACCAAGAATGGCTCCCAAAGGTGAATCTAAAAGAACGAGATCATTCATTGGGTCAGTTTACAAGACATCTCAGAAGTGTGTGTAGTGAATTCATTCCTTCCCGTGGGCTACTAACCAAGGGTTGTTGATCCAACCGAGCAAGTTACATAAATCATCTAATACCAAAAGTAACCTGGACATTGCTCCACTGCCAGTCAGCTGTCCATAGCCCTGACGGAGTTATCGTTGCAATCCCACAGATATTGCTCTACTGCCAGCAAGGCATCCATAGCCCTGGTAGAGTTACCTGGACACCCATATAGTCGCTTATTTTTTAAAATTCCTTTTCTCTTTTGTTTTGATATTCCTTTGAATGTACATTTTCTCATTTATCATTTAGCCCGACCAGGTAAGCACTGAAGCTTACAATGATTTTGGGACCGCAGTTGTCACTGGAGTAGACTTAGGATTTTTCACTCACTAGGGTGTCACAGGAGCCATAGTATAGTCCTTTAGAAATAATTATAATATGTTTTGTGTGAGATATGAGATGTACGTAAATAGATCCAACCAAGGGTCGAGTTCTAAGCAAAGTTCAAACAAAATCATTGTGGGTGTTCTTTAGGAGGTTGAGTGAATGTTTAGCTGCAAAAAGAACACAGAAGAGCGAGCAAACCATTCATCGAGCGAGCCACTTAACGCTAAGGGCAGAACATCTTTCCAGAACAAGCAGCTAGGGAACAAAGCAAAAAGAGTGACCAGAAAAGCAATCTACCCTACCCTATGTACAAATATTTTACAAAGAAGAGCTCTAAAGAGCTCAAGCTTGGAAATAATGCTTCAAGTGCTACTCATTGACTGGCAATGGGACATTTTCACCAGTTAAGTTCTTTAGGCAGAAGACATTGTCTCCCAAAATCTCAACTATTTGAAAGGGGCCAAGCTAGAGCTTGTCGAATTTGTTATGTCCCCCTTTCTTTTCATGGGACTTGTCCCAATATAGGACTAGATCGACAATCCTAAAGGCCTTAATCTTGGCTCGGCGGTCGAACCATCTATTAACTACGCCCTGATGTTTGGCAAAATTTTCTATTGCACGGTCCCAGACTTCCTCTAAATGCAAGAGCTCTGCTAACCGAGCTTCCCTATGATCCCCTCCCTCATAAAAGTCATTGATAAACTGAAGAGTAGGAATCTTAAGATGGATAGGAAATATGTGTTCTAGGCCATAAATGAGGTGGAATGGGGAATCGCCAAGGGTAGCCTTATGGCGAGTGTGATCAGCCCAAAGGGAAAAACAGAGCTAGGTATGCCAGTCCTTAGGATTCCTATCTAGCAATTTCTTGATCACAGTAATCAGGTTCTTAAGGCCATTGCCTTGAGGGTAGTAATTGGATGAGAACTTAAGGGGAATCCCATAGTCCAATGCCCAACTAGCATATTTTAATGAGGTGAAAGAAGGTCCATTGTCATATACCAAAGCATAAGGGCAACCATAGCAATTTAAAATAAGACTTTCTAGAAAGTTAGTAACTACTTCAGTTGTGCATTGCTTACATACAATTGCTTCTGTCCATCTAGTGTAGTAATCAGTTAGGGTAAGAATGTACCTATGTCCTGTGGATGATGGAGGGCTTACCGAACTGATGAAATCGAGACCCCATTGTGCGAACAGCCTTACCTCCAGCACAGGTTGCAATGGGATAGCAACATTCTTTTCCCTGGTGGTAGTGGTTTGGCATGTGTGACATAAGCGAACATGGCAATGGGAATCCTTGAAGATAGTTGGCCAATAATACCCTGCTCTCAATATCTGATGTGTTGTGGAAGAACCAGAACCATGGCTCGTGCCAAATTTGTCATGGAACTCTTTTAAGACTCGGTCTACTTCCTCCTTACCAAGGCATCTTAAGTAAATGCCTTCATGATTCTTCTTGTAGAGAATAGACCCTTGTGGCATGTAACCATTACTTTTCAATCTAAGGGTGTGCTTTTGGACTCCTTGCAAGTGCGGTGGACACTTGTGGTTCAGCAGATAATAAACAACATTCTTGTACCACTCTCCTAGGGAGACATCCTCAAGCTGGTACTGCTGCACAGTGAGTTCCGGTCCAGCCTCTGTTGCTACTTCAGCAATCGTGTGGGTGAGCACTTGTCCTCTCACCAGCTTCATTGGTTGGATCTCCATATCATATTCCTAGAGCAGGGTGACCCATTTAGCTCTTCATTCACCCAATTCATTTTGCATGAGCAGCGTTTTTACTGTTGGATCGGGGACAATTGAAAATACCTTATTGTGCAAGATGTAGTGCCTAAATTTCTTCACCCCTCTAACGAGAGCATATGCCTATTTTTCAACATTGTGATATCAAAATCCAGCATCCTTCACATGAGCACTCATGAAGGTGATCGGATGCTCATTTCCTTCATCATCTTTCTGGGTCAACATGCTAGCACATGAATGTTCTGAGGTGAACGAGTAGATGTAGAAATACTTTAGATAATCTAGACTGACTAACATAGGTGCCTCAGCGATGGCCCATTTGATTTCTTCGAAAGCTTGTTTGGCGTTAGGATTCCACTCAATTTTAGCATCTTGTTTCAACATAGTGTTGAGAGGTTTAACAATCTCCGCGAAACTTGTGATGAATTTCCTGACGAAGTTGATCTTTCCAAAGAAGGATTTTAACTCTTTTTTACTGCCTGGTAGTGGGATTTTCAGCAATGACTGGATACATTCAGAATCTATGGAGATCCCCTATTTTGAAATGATGTGTCCAAGCAATCTGCCTTCAGTCACTCCAAAAATGTACTTCTTGGGGTTAAGGGAAACCCCAAACTCCCTACACCTCTAAAATAATTTGCACAAATCAGAGACATGATCACTCCGCTTTTTGGAAAATACAGTTAAATCATCCATGTAGATGATTATGCACTTATCGATCAAGTCCTTGAAGGTGATGTCCATGGCGCGTTGGAAGGTAGCGCTAGCGTTGATGAGCCCAAAAGGCATTCTCCTATCATTTTATGATGATCTTCATACTGTACCATCACTTGGTTATACCCAAAGTATCCATTGAGGAAAGACATCATCTAGGAGCCGTTGATGATTTGCAATACCTCATCTAAGGAAGGTACTAGATAATTATCTTTCTTCGAAGCTCGGTTCAATTTGCGGAAGTCCACACACAATCTAATTTCTCCATTCTTTTTCCTAACCGGAACTAGGTTGGTGACCCATGTGGAATGTCTGACTATGAAAATAATCCTTGCTGAGAGCAAATTTTGTACTTCTTTGTAAATGATGGGTTCTAACAAGGTGTTGATAGGATGCTGCCACTGACAGAATGGTCTCACTTTTGTCTTGAGAGGGATGGTGTGCATAGTGAAAAAAGTGTTATATGTCTTTAGATCTTCATATCTCCATGCCACCACATCATGGTACTTCCTCAACACATCCGTAATTCCCTTCTTTTCCTCTGATGTGCACACCTTGCCAATGAAAACATTGTTGATTTCCTCAGTTGTCCTGAGGTTATAAGTATCGCACTGGTCACTTATCGCCTCCTTCTTTGTTTGCTAATCCTGATCTTCCATCTGATCCAAATCAAATATATGTTCTAACTGAACCATGCCTCTGGGGATCGTATTGGTCTTAAGATTAATAACTCCCTCTATGTCTAGTTCAGCTTCTTGCGGATCAGTTTCATCAAGTATTTGGGTTACGAAGACATCAGAACTTGTGATGAATTGGAGAATATGTTTTTCATCATTGAAGACCTACAAGTGGGTAACATTATCTAGGACTGATGGCGTAGATGTCAGCTCAACTGTAAATTTCTTGAGCCCAAATAAAGAGAGGGGTTGTGAAGTGTTGGCTGCTTGAGCCAAGGCATCAGTTGTACGATTTTAAGCATGAGAGATAAATTGTATATTGAATGCATCTAAGCCTTCCAAGAGATTAGAAACCCTGTGCCTATAGTTGGCAATCCTTCTATCATGGTAGGAATATAATTTTCTAACTTGTTTGACTACGAGCTCAGAATCCTCAAAAACTTACAGCATTTTGACATTTTTCTTCAATGCCATGAGAAGGTCATGGACCAAAGCCTCATATTCTACTACATTATTGGTGTAGTAAAATTACAATCTATGGGTAGCAAGAAAGGCCTTACCCATTGGACTGATGAGTTCGAACCCAGCTCCAGCTCCTTGCTTGGACTTGGATCCATCAAATTGAAGCGTCCAGCATGTGGAAAGTTTTTTAACTTTGGGTCCAACTAAGTTTTTGCTCCCTTTCAGTTGGGTGACTGTTTCTATAATCTTAAGGGATTTTTCTAGCTTGGTGCACTGATTAGTGGGTGGTTGTGTTTGTTCCTCCTTTGGTATTTCAATCTGAGGAGCAGTTGATTTTTTGACGTGTTCAACTACCATTTGACATAAGCAACAGTCAAACTCGAAATGGGTAGCATTGTGAATCCTACACCAATTTGGCAACAAGAGATCTTGTAAATTCATCCAGGCATCCAAGTTGAGTTGGTTCCTAACACACTTTTCCATGAACCCCTAGAAATCACTAAGTAATCCCCAGTTGTCATCTTCATCAGGCCTGGCGCCTGGTTCTACCAGCCCTTTTGTACTTAGAGATATTTGAGTGGAATTTGTCAGAGGACTACACAACACTAGGAGTACTTCATCAGCACATTCTTCCTAGAGCTCGACCTTGCTTTGGTAGGTGAAAGAATGGTAATTCCCCAAGTCGCTCTCGGTAAACAACACCTCATTAATATTATTGTACTTTGTGATCATGTATTTTATATGGGGTTCATGGTCAATACGGATTTGATTTGGCAGCCCCTTCCATGGTAGCCACATGTGAGAAAGGTCTGTGTTGGTATATCCATTCAGTTCCTTGGTGAATTCCCTTTCCAAGATGATTCCATATGCATCGGGAGTGTCTGCCACTTGAATATCAATGACTTGTTTTATCCTTGGGTCTATGGCAATTTGCATTGGGATCCGATTTATTTCTCCTACAATGATATCTTTGTTTTGTCTAGCTGAGTCACTTTTCTTCTTGAAGGCATGGGGGTGATGCCAAGAGCCTTGCATACTACCAAGGGCATGACATTGGCAGACGCTCCTAAGTTGAGCAAGCAGTTATGCAGGTTCTTCCCAAAGATCCTAATGGTGGTCATGAAAGGGGGAGTTTCCAATCTCCCTTGGAAGATGCTCGTAGGCATATCCATGTGAGCTACTTGACCCTTGTTCTTATTACTGCCTTTATCCCTGGTCTGCCTAAATGGTAGGTCCTTGGAAAACTGCCTATTACTCTACTCTGGTTCTTTTTCAATTTGTTTACTCGCAGATTGATTTATAGGGACATCCTTCCTTTTCCCAGTATTATCTTGTATCTCAAGTTCTTTCCTAGGCTCTTCAAAGGTAACCCTCTTAATTGATGTTTCCTGGGTTATATTGGAAGATGGGGTCCCATTGAGGACCCTAAAGAAGGCATGTCATATAGTAGGGGCTTTGAGTAACTCAAAGGAAGATAGGTTGATTTTCACCCTTTTGAACTCTTCCGCCACATATTCACCCATTTGTTCAATCTCTGAACTAAAAGCTTGACCTATTGCGGAGTTAGGGGGTTGGACTTTCATTTGTCTAGGCTGATTTTGGGATTGTCCTTGATTCTAATTTTGTGACTGGTTTTGAGACCCATTCTTGTTGAGGTATTGGGTGGGTATATGGGGAAGTCTAGGGTTGTTACTAGCATTAGGATCGGGCGGGGTGACAAAATTTTTTGGTGGAGTAGAGGTTGTAAAGGGTCCCCCTACTTTCCTATTCCTAACGAAGTAGGGAGTTGACCTTTGATGGAACATGTGGACCTCATCTACCAATGACTCCTCTTCGTCTATTGGACCATTATCTACTGAATCAAAGAGTTGAGCCAAAGTTTTCTTGTTACTTACCTCTTGCACTTCTTCACCCTCAATAGGAGCAAGATCGACCTCATGCTTGTTGCGATCACCCTGCAGAAACAACACTTGGTTCACCACGAGGTTGGAGGAATCATATGGCTCAGATGGGATGATGTCCCTATAGCTAGCATTATCGATGACATTCTACACTTCTACCTAGAATATTTCAGCAGCTATCTAGAATTCGAGGCAATCCAACTTAGAATATCCATTGGTTTTGTGAATCTGACACCATCCACAAGGCTGTCCTAGTAAATTATACTCCACTAGTTGTCTTTTCATTGTTGGTCAGTTGGTCAAAAGGTGTAGGGACACCTCTATTATTGAGCCTAGTGTTTCACATGCGATTCTACCTCTGAGAAGGTCTTTTGCCAGAATTTTGATTAATGTTTGGTCCTTATCATAATTTTGCCCAGAGGAAGTGCTTGCTTCTCAATTATCCCAGTTGAGATTGGCTTGGAAATTACACTGGAAGGCCTGTAACTAATTATTCTAATTTTTTAGGTGTGTCATTTCTATGGACATTTTCCTTATCATCTCCATCAATTCCTCTAACTTGTCTCTCTCAGTCACATTCCCAGGTGGTGGTGCTGGATTTTGGAGAAAAGCGGGTGGGGCTATCGGCTGATTCTAATACGCTGGAGGAAATTCTGGCCCTGATAGATATAATGGCACCTGGGGCTGCTAGGAATACACCTATTATTGCTGGGTGGCTTGAGCATGGTTGTGTTGTGGCTGAGGCTACAAATATGAAGGCACGGGAGGTGCATAATTCAGTGGCTGCCCCAGATGTGGGATGATGGGCAGCAGAGGCATCTGGTTCATAAGAGGGGTCTGATGAGCGAATGCATGATTCAATCCTTGAATCTACATCGGGTGAGCTACGGGCCCCAAGGAAGGAAATGGACTGGAGATATTTTGCCCCAAATTTTCACTAGTGATAACAACCTTTGTATAGGCGGTCACCAAGGTGGTGAGTGGTGGGCACATCCTTTTCACCAAAACTGATGTATGGTTGTCTAATGTCGCATAATAGACTAAGAGAGCCGCAACATAATTATGGAGGTACGGGTCCTGGAGCCGTGTAAAGACACAATGGAAACGGTTATTGAAGGATCCAATAGGTTCATTTATTTCTCTCTAGACAGACATAAACTACTGATAAAGTTCTGAAGGACTGATGGGGATCTTGTATTTCTATAGGAAGGCATCCTTCATTAGGTTCCATGAGGTAATCAATCCCCTCGGTAGGTTGATGTACCAATAAAAGGCTTCTTCTCCCAGCGAATGTGAAAAAAGGTGGCATGCAACGTCCTCATGGTTGACTTGCATTTTAGTGATGGCTGTCTCAAATATCTTGATATGTTCTTCAGCCATTCTTTGTAGGTTGTGAGGATGGAACTTTGAACAAAATCCCTTTAGATTCTTGGGCATATCATTGTAAGTAATGAAATGAATTGGCAAAGGGTTATGTGCCAACCAAGCCATGATGGGAGGCGGAGGTTGTATTTGTTGTTGAAAATTAGTAGGTTGGACTTATGCCTGCACTAGAATAACAGTTTGGGACTACACCTAAGTTGTAGCTATTTGGACTGTGCCTTGGGATGGAAGGGCTGGGAGAGAAGCAACCTCCTGGCTGCAGGAGATAGGAGGTGCAAATGTAGTTGTAGATGGTCAGATGGAAGACAAAGGCCAACTGAATGAGGATGAAGGTGGAATGGATGTGAGTGGAATGGAAGGGGAGGGAGAAACTGCACTACTCCCTTTGACCAGTTTTTCCCTTGTAGGAGGCTGCAATTCCTCAAATTCTCCCTTGTTTGGTGTTGACCGCAGAACTCTTTGAAATCTTTCTGGGGAGAACAACCCGATTCGATCCAGCTTCACCTTTAACCTTCAAATTTGTATTCCCAACGTGTTTCTCTCCTTCTAGCGCCAGTTTTGTTGATGGCGTTAGGAGGAGGAGGGCATAAAATGAATCACCTCCAACCTTCAACTTTGCATTCCTGATGTGTCACCCCTCCCTTTAGCACCAGCTATGTTGATGTGTTTTTTATGCACCTCTCAACACAGGCAATGCGTACATGCACTACCTCTCTTGAAAGACAATCTTAAACAATTAGATTGCAGAACACTATCCCAAGGTCTCTAATGTTAGGTCTTGACAGTGCTTGGAATATTTTAGTTGTTTGATGTGATTTTCTGGAATCACCAGGTGGACTTACAGATGGGTTACAAAGTGGGGAAGTTGGATCTTGAAATGGAGTTCTTAAAATGGAAGAGTTATTATGCATTTTTTGTAGGTTCAAACAACAGTCTTGAACTCCATTTTTCCATTGGATTTAGCTTTACAATGTGCAATGAACATTAGCATAGGTTACTCATTAAATAAAATGAAAAAGGGTAGGGAAGAGAGGAGGTTCCTGGATCTGCAACTAATTGTGAACAGTGATGATGGAGTTCCTGCAATGGATAGCTTCTTGGAAACAATATTCCACTTAACCAGAGATCTCACATTCTCATGAAATTTGTGCTATCTTCTAGGGTCTACAAATGTTTCACCTTTCATTCACCATGCACATGCATGAACAAAGATCAAATTTTTGGAGCAACTTTGAATTCAAACCCAAACTAACTTTACACAGCTATCTACCATCAACAGACAACAAAAATTATGAACTAAGAAGTCATCTACATAGTAGGAATTTTCATGATCACATGAAAGCATTCCTAAAATCTACCAAAGCAATAAAATATTTAACTAGAAGAGCAATAAAACCTAAGTTAAACATCTAACAATGGAGATTGAATCAAACAACATGTGAGAAACTTTGAAAATGCACCAAGTCAATGTCTTTTTCTTATAAATTTTTGCAACATGTATTTACAACAACTCAACCCCCTTTGCTAAATGAGAGGAGAGCCCTATTTATAGTGATCAAAAATTCAAATGAATGGCCAAGATTAATTCTCATTGTGTGGCCAAGATTCATTACAAAATAGGGTTTCACCTAGCCCCAATATATCACAATTTAAAATTACATTTTGTCATTTTCCCTATTTTGTCCTTTAGTGATGACACAGTAGCATTTCATCTTTTAGCTGATATCTCTTTTCACTGTAGCTACTCTTTAGGGAGCTCTTTATAATCAATAGGGTTGTCATCCTACTTCTTGGATGCTATATATTCCATGAACTTGAGGCTGACCACCTAGAGCTTGTCCACTTCAATAATCTCATACCTTAGCACTTGGCAGCTCCATTCCTTCATGTTATCCTCTAGCCTTTTCTAGTCTTCATCATACTTTGTGCCCTGGTCTTTGAATAGGTTTGATTGGTTGAATGCACAGGTAGAAAAACTCATAAATTCCACCATGATTTCACTAGACATCCCGTCCTCCATTTTCTTCTAGAAGTAGGGCTTCACCATTTCTAGATCCATCTGCACTATGGGCATATCATATTATGTCATCATCTTGAGATAACGAGCACATTCTACCCTAATTTCCTTTATCCATTCTATATCCAGATCCACCTTGCTCATTTTTTGCTCCAACCTTTCCTTCCTATTGCCAAAGTCCCACCACCATACATCCATCAACCAATGATCATCCTTCTTAAACGTAAGCTCCTTTTCCTACGTGGCCTCTAGAAATTGAAGGATGGCCTTGATCTTTGGAAAGGTGGAGTCGTATTTGCAGGGAAGTCAGTGCATAGCCTCTTGGTGCTTTCCAAGGACTGTTGCAGGTCGAAGAACTTGTTGGCTGTCCGAATAGCCTGACCAATTCCCATGTTTCCAATGTATAAGACTCGTTGGAACCTCTGTCGTCTTCTCCAAGTTCTTTCTTCTTTCCATCTTGTCGATCTATTCCTTGGATAGTAGCTAGGGCACAATTGTGGACGTGGTAGGTAGGTCATCCATCGATGACCACTGTTGTCTGTAATCTGTTAAGGTAGCCACCTGTGCTTTGAGCTCATCCTTTGAAATCTTGTCTTGCCTTATCAAATGTAGCACCGTGGCCACTGAATCCTCAAGATGCCCCACCTTTTGTTCTCTAGTAGCATTCCCCAAGTTGATGGTGGAGATGTTGTAAGTTATCCCTTCTTGACTGACCACAGGCATGGCTACTTGCATAGCTCGAGACCCAGAAGCATCCATCGTTACCTTGGATCGGATCTTAAGCTTCTTTTCCTTCTTTGTTGTGATTCGAGATTAGGCTAAGATAGCCTCCAACATCACCCTTGTGTCTTTTAGTATAGGGGTCTTTCTTTCGAGCTGCTTTTCCAACCATTCTGGTATGATAGATTTTCCCTTAGGTGAATCATGATCACCCTCACCCCTCTCGGTCAAGGCCAAGGTTTATACTCTCTTATCTTCGAGGGACTTTTATTTTTCCTCGGTAGCATCTCCTCCTTCTTCATTAGAGTCTTGGATGAACACAATGCACTTAATAGGAGGCTTGGCCAATGACTGTTGTAGGGGATTTTCTTTCTTTTCCACTTCCTCGGGCCTTCTCTTTCCTTCAATTGGTTTAACCTCATGCACATGTTCTTTGAATTGCTCGATCTCGAGGCCCTTGACAGCTTGGGGTTCTCCCTCAGTTTTGTCTTCTTGTTGTTGTTCTTCTTCTTCACAAAGCAGCCTTTCTACCTCTAATTTGGTGTCCTTTGGCTGTCAGGCCAATTCTTCTTTAAGATCATCATCAAAGGCTTGCACGATTACTTTGCCACTAGTGCTATCTTCCTCATCCCTGCTCTCTGAGGAACCAGTTCCCTCCTCCTCATAGGCAACCCTATCAATAATGCGATGTTCATACTCTGGGTGCTTGAGATATTCATCGACCTCCTCCTTAGAGGGATTTGAGGCCTCTTGTTCTCACTCTTCCCACTCCTTGGAAATTGGCATAGTGGCTTCCATGGCAGGCGGCCCTATCAGAGGCTGTGAAGGTTGGGAAGTGACGAGGACTTGAGCCAAGGCTTCCTAAAGCATACAATCCATGAGAATCTGGGAGAGCTTGGAAGGAACATTCTACATGTACTTCGAGAAGGCCTCAAGCAAGGTGGGAGTGGGAATTGGTTCAGCCACCTTAGGTAATGGGAGCGACATAGTGGGTGACATGGCAGCAGAAGAAGGAGGCATTGTCAAGGAGGAAGAAAAGTCAATTACAATCACAGGCTCGGTCAGGGGCAAAGAGGCAAGATGGATAGAGATGTCCACCGTTGGTGGGGAAGTAGCGACCATAGCCAAGGAGGTATGTGGTGCGACAGTTGGGGTAGGAAGAGCCAAGACAGGCTTGATTTGATTAGTACCTTCTACTTCTTCTTCTTGCGTCAAGAGTTGTTCTGTTGTACCCCCTATTTGCTTAAGTCTTTTGGAGGGTGAGCCCCCCAAATCCTTCCTTGTATAAACCTTGGGATTAGGAGACTACCCTATTTCTATCTCCTTCCTCTTCTTAGACCTGGTAACTAGGGAAGACTTGGATGTCCTTCCCATTGAAATGGTGGTGGTAGTATTGTCTATGGCACTTGACTCACTCTTGAGCCCTTCGTATGTTAGGAGCACCCCTTATTTTTTTAATTGGGCCACTCGGTCAACAACCCACTCCTTGGTATGGGCCAAGATTGGCTTGGTTATGGTGTCGAGGTCATCGACCTCTTCCTCATCCCAGTCTATTGTTGGTATTGGCAGATTGGCAACTACAGGGTACCTGGGGTGCATTATGGTGGCCTCATCTTCCTCGACCTAGTCTGGCATGGGGAATGGCTGCACCTTCCTTACAAACTACGGAGTAATTCACATATAGTGCATTGCACGTACTTCTTCATCATCTTGGAAATCTCCCCAACAGTCTTCAATGTGGTGGAGATGAGCAAATCCGGGCCCCAATTCCTTTCTTACGTGACCATCTGGGTCTATCCATGGGCAAGCAGTGTGTAGGTAGAAATGGTAATCTTTTAGTTCTTTCTTGGAGTTACCAACACACTGGGAAGTTTGTAGCTTATACATGCCATGGCCGAGAGTCATGGGATAAGAGATCTCTGATATGTGTTTGTTGTTGAAGATCACCTGTATGTGTTGGAGTTGCTGAGAAAGCTCTAGTAAGATGATTCAGTCGTTGGGGTATTGAGGCAGCCTGTTTGGTCTTTTGGTGAAGCCTTGGGCACAGATGTATGTGAACTTTTGGTACTGGATGAAGAGAAAGGCATATTGCTTCAGTAATTCCTAAGCACTATGAGAAATCCTCCTTTCGAAATTGCTAGCAATCATTCTGACAGTATGGCTGATGAAGGTGTCATTCACTCTACAAGACTCCCTCTTGAAGTTTTTGTACTGGAGTTGGGGGTATCTATCATAGACCTTGAGTTTCCAACCCTGCTGCTAATCGAGCGCCACAAATAAATCATTGTATTGCCTCCAGCTCACCAAGGAGTACATGAGGTATGAAGTCATATAGAATTTAGAGCTTTTCTTCACATTGAGGAACTGCTCATGAAAGCATTTGCTAATTATAGCTCCCCAATTGAATGAGGTCTTTATTATAACATCATCATTCCCCTGAAGGATCTGGTCGATGAAATACACCATCCATTCCTAAAAGAAGGCAGTCGTAGGGAGGCCCATCACCCTACTTAGCATCATGACCAAGTCGTGGTAATCTTCGTGGAAGTCACTATGGAATACTTCGTCTGGAACCTTTGCAGCACTGCCCCTCTTTTTCTTAAGCCAATGCTGATTTATTGACCTTTTACACCCTACCAGATTATCATCCCATGCTTCTTGACATTCTTCAATGGTGGGCGTTTCCATTTCTTGAAAAGTAGGGATATGGAAGGTCTATGTGATTCCTTTAGCCGACATGTCAGTGAGAATGTTACCATCCCGGTAGACAATTGTTCTCATATCCAATTGATATGCCTACCGACAGGCCAGGACGAGCTCTGGGGCTACAAAAGATGGAGGGAAGCCAACCGCCTTTGCTATTCTGCTCTACCTTATCAGCCTTGCATTCTTGGTCATTGGATTAACCCTAACCCTTTACGTGAATTCGTCAATATTGACATGGCCGATATTGTTATCTGTGATCTCCTTCCAATCTGTGGTAACCTTTGAGTGGAGTGGCTCACCCTAGAATTGGTATTTCATTTGGTCCTTGTCCTCTTTCCCTCGAGGGGTCTTGACTGACTTCTTTCCCTTGTCCTTTTTGACGGCTGCTCCCGAAGGTCCCGCACCCAATTCCATATGTTCTGCAAGCAAAAGAGTAGTGAGTGCAATTGATCATGAAAACATCCATGTTAGCAGTAATCCTAAAGATGAAATCAATTTCAAATAATCCATTAAGCATAACATGATACTTTGTCTCCTGATATCGCTGGTCTTTGGGTCGAGGGCTTTGGGTTAGTCCAGGACTGGAAGGCCAGACTTCCCTAGCATGAATGTTGTTTTGGAAAGGAAAATAGGGTGGAGGGCTCCCGCAGATTCTCTTTGGTCAAATTTTGATAATTTAAAAGTTTCACGATGAAGAAGACCAAGTTTAAGCATGTAGGTCGAGCTCAGATTTTGAATTGGGCCTACTTAGATCAGTTTAGCAGTACTCAGAGGTACAAGGTCAGAAAGCCATTAGGAGATAGCCATCAGGGAATGGCAGATCATAACTGAAATTCCATATGTGGAACTCCTGGGTCCAGAGGTTGATAAATCAAAGGGTGGCCAGGTGCATTCATCATCTGGGATGACAATCGTCAGATGGAAGTTCAGAGCCTCATGCCCAACAGGGGGAAGGTACCACTTTGTTTTAGCTTCCAATTGGTGTGAGCGTCTGCCTCAAAGAAAGGTCCCAATGACAACCTTGTGTCTCACTGACTAAGCATGTCAGAAGGAGGACTTGATCTTTGGTGTGAAGCCTCAATGACAACCTAATGTCTAGCCAACCGCCAAGAGGTGAACTGGGCCCGACATCAATGTTGGATGTCACAAGGGAAGGCAAGTCGGCATAAGGTCTCCATGGTAGGGTGAGGTCTTGGTGAGAGATGAATGTCTCACCAATAGCCGAGAGCAAGACCGGACCCAGTACGAGGGTCTGTTGTTTGATTTCATTTTCAGTCCTGCGGTGGTTGAAAGGGCAGAACCTAGAGCCTAGAGGGGCAGGCGAGATTTTCCCCTCAGAGCGGTAGACGTGGAAAGGACTCCTGGATTCCAGAGCCCAGAATTTGGATGAATACCGAGCATGGATGACCTGGTTCTACCATATGCATATTTCATCTGTAGTTTGCTATATTTCCCCATTGAATCTATTGAGTTATGCATTTTCATGTCTGGGTCCATATCGGCATAGGTCCATGACTTTCTTCCTGACACCCATGTTGTTTTATTCTAACATTTGCATGCCACTGGTTTTATTATCATAAATCCCTTTGATGTCTCAACGATCACAAGCCTTGTGCATTCACCTATCGACAGAGGTTTCATTGTTGAGGCTATGTCATGGCAATTTTGTTTTGTCACGCCAACTGGCATGTAAGGGATGCATATTGGGGGGAGTCATTGCTATCATTGTAAGGTCTTGGCAAGAGACCTTCGGTCTCGCTGACCTTACGCATGGATTCCCATTTGAATATACTTACAATGAGACTATGCCAGATTCTATGGGCATAAGATTTGTTGTGTCCCGCTGAATGACATTCGGGTTTCGTTTCGGCCAAGCATAAATTTGCGGCAGGAGGTGATAACGAAAAGCTCATGTCTTGCTGACAGGTAACAATGGCTTTTAGTATGAAATCTGCTTTTTCTTAGCAAACAAAGGGCTAGCTCAGGGTAGTTTTTAGTGAAACAAGAGCACTCTACATGAGTTTTCCCTGACATTATTTTGTCTCCCTAATATCATGATGAGGTCTCTATCAGTAAGAAAGCCAAAATGTCTTGGTGAAAGTGAATAAACAAAGAATAATTGCTTGGTGTAGCTTATTTGTTTCGGTAGATAGTCTTGGCGAGGTGCTTGGGGTTTCATCGAATGGAATGATGAAATCGCCCTGTCGGCATGATAATGGGGTTGTTACAATGACATTTGAATAAGTGGGTGCCTTCGATAAAACATTGTATGATCGACATAGGGTCTCCTTGACATCTAAAAGCTATAGCGAAGTGGGTAAAGTAGATTATGCATCTCAGTGAGAGTCTTCTTTTGTCTTAGCGACCAAAAGTTTTAGTCATTGTGAAAATCCTCCTCGGAGAGAGGTCTAGCTAACACTCAAATGTCTCGCTGACTATCAAGGTGTTGACTGGGCCTAGGGCCAGTGTCGGCTGTCAGAATTTCTCAACTTGTGTTTGCGGTAATGGGAAAGCTGGAGCCTGACGGATGGAAGGATAGGGAGGATTTCTTTTTGAAATAGCGATCGTGGGATAGAGCTTCGAAGGGTAGAGCCTGATATGGTCAAGGTCGTTCAAGGTTCAACAGAATTTTCCAAACGGCAAAAGGAAGTCTAGAACCCAGGCTGCAAAAGGATGCCATGGCTTCACCAAAAGAAAATGATATCGTCGCGATGTCCTGGTGAAGGTATAATGTCTTGCTGAAGATGATGGGTCTTAGGGCAGCACAGAGGGAGCCCTCAGCGTAGGATTCTATGTCAGGAAGAGGTCTTGCTGACTGGGTGAATTTATGCCAAGAGAGGGAGCCCTCGGCATAGGATTGAATGTCTCCCTGATGAAGAACGAGGGGAGGAATCCTAGGAGCAGAATCCTAGATACCCGGGCCCGAGAGACCCAAAAGCTAGTTGGTCATCTATTCTTCTAAGTCACCACCGGCAAGGGGAGCGTCTGGGCCCAAAGGTCACGCATGCCCTTGCGAAGAATGGTCGTGCAGAGATAAAGCTCCAAATTGGTCAAGAGGATGCTGCATTGGTTTACTCAACTTTCAAGGATATGGGTTTTGTTCGTTGTGCCATATTTTATCCTTCACATGTTTTGATGGTTATTATTCATTTTAGCCCCTAGAAATCATGAAAACAATGTTCAGGAGGGCGAACGGAGGACCTACCTCGAACACTAGATGCAGGGAAGTGTGGGATCCATTTACAATAAATGAGATGATGGCGAGAGTGATGAGCATGAAGGTCTAGAAGATGGTGGGCTCCTCCAGCAAGTTCTCTGATCACCCTTTGCAGCTCTGTCAAGTGAAAATGATAGGAATGAACCTTCTATTAATACCTCGATCACCATTAATGGCCTCACTAAATGCATGTACGGTGAGGCAATGAAGTTGATGAATTTGAATTCACCAACGATAGTGGGAGACCCGAGGTCTAGCGGTTAAGAGGGCGCAAGGTGACGACTGTTTGGAAATTTCAACGCGGAGGGGTCAACGGCGACAAAGAGAGAGTTGGGGCCCAAAGGGGGGAGTGTTGCCATAGGTCCGCCATCAAAGACGAAAAAACCTACACGAAACTCTAGACTTAGAAGTTTGGAGGTCTGGGTCTGGGGTGCCCGACGGCAGCCAAGATTTCCCACCAACACTTCAAACCGCAATTATAGAGCCAGGGCCTAGAGTCTAGGAAGACGTAGCCCATTCACCATCAGGGATGGTGGACACAACATGGAAACCCGAGGGGGTGGGCCCGGCCGAGTTCAGGGCCGCTGGCAGAAGCAAACTACCAGGGAGACCCCTGAAGGCATCAAAACATGACAAAATTAAAAGGGGAAGGAACATTCAACTTATGGTGAGACTTTGAAGCAACATTGACCATCTGGGACACCAAAAATTGGGCATGTAAAATGAGGCGGTGACAAAAATGACTTGACTAGGAAAAAGAAAAGGGGGTCCCCGTTCCGAACGAGGCATGTGTGCCAAGGGCACAACACTTAGTAACACCATTCTACTATGATTGTGTCATGCAATAGTTTAGTCAAATACAAGTACCACCAATGGGACAACCCTTCTATAGGAAATTAATGCAGAGTTCTTGAAGGCCTGGGGATACGAGATGATACATCATTGATGATGTCGTCTATAGTGAATTAGATTGTGAGGATCATGATATGCCCTCGATATCCAATTTTGATGAAGTCATTACCACAAATGTGTATAAGGAGTGGTGGGTAGTAGCATGAACAACTCCTATATTCCTAATGGATGAGCCTATAGGATTTTCAAGAATACTTTAAGATCAAAGGTATGAGGAGTAAATAGATAAGGACGCAGGGCTCAAGGCTACAAACCTATTTATAGATGAGATAGATGAGGACTATGATGGGTAGGAGGAGGATTAGTAGGAGGATGAGGAGGAGTAGTTGATGAGTGAGGGTGATGATACAATGAATGAGGATCCAGTTAGTCATGTGTGGAGAGAGTCATCTCCCACTTGTGTGACTAGATCATAGCCAATAGTTTCAACACGCACCAACACCTATAGTCATGGAGAGGCTGGCACATCCTCCATGCCTCCTACACAGGATGAGGCTATCTTCACACAGTCAACCTAAGATCTAGGTGATGCTATTTTATTTACTATTATGCTCATGCTTATGTTCATGCTTATTTTTCTAATTTTATATCTATATAGGGTGATTTCACAAGCTGAAATCACATATTTTTACAAAATATAATGATTTAAGCCTTGAAAGGTTCCATTTAAAGGATTCCAATTGAAGAGGGTTTGATCAAACCACCTTAGATCAAACCCCCTTGGATATAACCCTACTACTTTTAAACCATACTTATAATGGAGTCTCCTTTGCACCTATCAAAATGCTGATAAAAAACCACTTTTGATTTACCTTTTGGGGAATCAAAATAATTCATTTAAAATTTAATTTTTCTAAGTATGTAGTCCTTATTAGAAGCTTCCCAAAAAATATAATTTTAAATATATTTAATTTGATTATATATTTATTTTTTAATTTTTTGTGAATGTAGGTTTTTCACTGAAAATCAAGCTCTCTATTCTACATATGTGGAAAAATAGTAGATTATAAAAAAAAAAAATCTGAAAAATATCTATACACTAGATATTGATTTCCTTGATCCAATTAAAAAAAAAATGAATTTTGGTACATACAAAAAAAGTTGTGTTACTAAGTAAACCTATGTCTGAATTGTAACTAGTCTAACTTGAAAACTTAATTTAGGAAAAAATATTCAATAAAACATTATGAAACCAATTGCATGCACTAGATATCTTAGTTATGCATCCAAATTTGAAAAAAATAGAATTTTATCCTTCATAGAAAAAAGGTTATGTGTTAGCCAGTACATGTCACTCTTTAAAAATAGTGTTTGTTGTTAAAAACTATTTTTCAAAGGAGATGAAAAAAAAAAGCAATTTGATTCCAATTTTTTTTTAAATATCTATATTTAGAATCTATAGAAAAATGTCACAAATCACTAGTTTGCATAATCTTCAAATTCTTCATGATTTAGGAGCTATAGGTGCCCGAAAATGAAAATTTAGTTAAAATTTTTTAGTTCAATGTCTAGTTTGGCCAAAAATTGTAAACTAGTATTGTGGGATCACCCTATATCATGATGTGTACTTATTATATTTATTATTTTTATCTTGTAGGGGCTATGAGATATTTACATGATCTCTATCGATAGGTGGTTGTAGAGATAGTGCCTCTGTTAGTCTTTGATGAGGCTATTGGTACAAACTATGTACCCCCACCTATCGTGGAGTGAGACCCAGAGTTGTTTGAGCCATATGTTATGATGAAACCCCTAAATATTATTTTGGTTTCATTTCTCATCCTTCAAAATTTTGGTTAAATCCATCTCTTTAGGCTTAGGGCTTTGTTTACCATCACTATTTTAGGGTTTTATGTTACCTAAGACCCTTCTTAAAACAATCCTCAAGCTTGCATCCTTTGCAAATCTCTAACTCATCATTGAATTCCTACTACCAGTTCCTATTCATTTAAGTTGCATCTTATGTCATTGGAGCTCATGAAGCAACCAACCCCTCATGCCTAGGTTTGAAATACTTTTATTTTTAAGGTTGAGCAATTGACCCTATTTGGATTTTAAATCCTTTGATGTAATATTGTTTAGGTCCTTTGAGACCTTTTCATGCATCATCCTAGTAGGTCCCCTTTCTTAAAACATCTTATTTGCATGTGTAAATGCTCAATAACTTAAGTGATCATCAATCGTTATAGTTCCTTTCATTGTAAGGCTGATTACAATGATGAGCGATGGGTCCCTATTTCACTTTGTATCATTTGTCATTGAAGATGCCTTAAAAAATCAAAAATTCATATATCCCTAGTGAAGAATCTCATGCTAGTTCTTGTGGGGGGGATTTTGGAGTAGGATCATTAGTTCAAAAATTGATCCATATAGGATATTACTGGAGACATATGGAACAAGACTATTTTGGTCACATAATGAAATTTCATAAATGTCAAGAGCATAATAATGAGCTTTGTACCCAAGTTCCTATAGTAACAGAAAATTATCCTTTTTCCTTATTTAATTTGGGAATAATTGTCATTGAATTAATCTAATTTTTCCTAGGTCTAATGTTGTAATGTGTTGTACACATTCATATTGACCTTAGGCCCCTTTTAATAAAATTTACTTAATTTGTACCCTATTTTAGGTGTTGTAAAGTGTTGTGACACACTTTCACATTTATCTAGGGTCTCCTTAATTAATTGTGGTTAATTATAGCTAATTAGGCCCTTTAATTCAAGTTTAGGCCTTATTTGTGACACCTTTCGAGGATCCATCCTGACACCAAACATTTAAATTATGTAACATTTAATTGGGAAAATCAAGATCCTAGAAATTGGTGCTAGGACCCATTTGAACTAGGTGGAAAATGGGCCCTCCCTCTATAGGACCCCCCTTGCTTTGCAGATTCAACATGGGTTTTTTATTTTCTTTCATCCCCTTAAGGCTTGTTCCTAGAAACTTGTGCCAAGACCCATTTTCCCTAGGTTAAAAATGGTCCCTCCCTTAATAAGGACCCCCTTTTTGAATTTGATTCTAGTGGGATTTTAATAATATTCATTTCTAGATTTGGTGTTGGATTGAATTTTTTGAATTTCAAGGTTAATCTTTAGATTTAGTATAAATGAGGAGTTAAATCATATTGTTTCTCCTAAAAAATTTGCAATACATCCTAGTAACTTCAAAAGAGCATAATAGAGAACTTAAAGAGAATTTTAAAATGCATTTCAAGGTAGATTACCAAGAGTTTATTGCAACAATTCAAGATCATTTTATCAGGTTAAGGTTTTAGTGCATTCATACATTTTGTTGAGCTAGGATAGTTGATGTAGCATTGAATATCTATTGCAAACATTGTTTCACACCTATTTGAAGTCAAGATCCACATTATTCATGGCCACTTCATGTTATATTGTAGATTTATATTTGAAGATCACATCCAAGGTATCATCAATTGCATATTTCATGTTTCATTCTTCAAGTTCCTTATTTCATCATTTGGTTTAATCACCTACAAGGGGTTTGACTTAGGAAAACCCCATATTAACTAAAAATCAACGAGTTTTTCTCTTCTTGAGTGTGTGTTTGTAGATTTATAGGTTGAAGATCAAGTGGAGAAGTTTAGAGAAAAAATTTCAAAGTTGTCAAGTTGCAAGGTTGACCTTCATAGTGCAAGAACAAAGAATTGAAGCTACAAAATTTATTACAGGCTTTCGGGAGATGATAACTAGGAATCTAAGAGTGTAGAAATCAAGTAAAATAACCCAAATCTTAGTTTTAGAAATCCTACGAGTATTAGAATGTCTACTAGAAACACCTTGTATAATCTTGTTTATGGTGCTCAGGAAATAATTCCCTTAGAGTTAGAAATTCCTTCATTAATAATTGTCCATGAAGGGATTATTGATGACAATACATAAAAAGAACAATGATTGCATCAAGTTGAAATGCTTGATGAATAATGCATTAACACTCTTGAGAATATCCAAGATTATTCTAAATGAATGCAACATAGTTATAAAAATCATGTCATTTCTCATGCATTTAATAAAGGTGAGTTGGTGTTATATGAGAATCAATGAAATTTCAATGCCCCCAAAATTAAAAAGGAAAATTCAACACTAATTGATTACCTCACCTTATGTAATTGATAAAAAATATGGGTCTTGAGCCTACACATTAATGGCAGAACATGATGGTACACATCTTAAATAACCTATTAATGTCATGTACTGGTGATGGTACTATACATAACATCTCCTATTAATAGTATGTATCTTAAGTCAGTGTTGTTAGATCACATAGATAATATTATATTTTTATCTCGTATTGTTTCATTCTTTGATGGAAAATCTCTCAGTGTCTTATAATATAGATTAGTTGTTCAATAAATTTTTATTATTACTTTATCTTTCATACAATTCAAATTTGTCTTGTCTATTCTAGTAGATTAGATCCTTATATGCATTTCATGTTCTATAAAAATTATATCATAGGTGCATTCAATTTAACATAGCATACTCAACCAGAATGTAGTATCTAATGTAAACTAAAAGTGTTTTAATTAGATCACATAGACATTAGATCATGGAAAAATTTATTAAATATTCTAACTAAGGATATTTAATAAATCACATCAACATCTAATTATACAACATAAGCTCATAAGAAAAAACCAAACATGAATGCTCATATATTATATATCAAAGGTACATCTAAATATAATCAATAATGTAATGATAATATGGCCTATGATTGCTACCCCTTGGGGCCTAGTCGTGGAATCTAGTAGGAGACAATAGACTGTGATCGTAATCTACTCATGGATCTCATGACTTCCTCTAGGCCTTGCACCTCTTCGACCGCTCTAGCCTCTCGTACGAGTTCCTCGACATGCTCCTACTCTATGTGGTATTTATTTTCCTGAAACGTAGTCATCTCTCTCTCCACCCTCAAGACCTTTGACCATAGGATGACCTTCATCCTACTATCTATCAAAACTCAAGATTCTTGGATCTCATCATATGCAGCCTAAAATTTTGAAAGCTATCCTACAACTCACTCCTCACTAGACTCAACTAGGTCAATGCACCTCCTTTTTCTCTCATATGTTTCCCTCAACCTTGCAACAAGGTAGAAGATAATTGCATCACACCCTACCAAATGTGTGGGAATGTACTATGAAGGAATATCCTTGTGTGGGGGCAACAAAGGCACCATATCCTTGGTCACCCATTGATAGAGACCATGCCACTCTCACATGGACCCTATAAGATGGAAATCATAAAAGATATCAATACACATCATGATATATATAAGCCACATACATAAATATAAAATCACAAAAATAATCATAAAATAACACATCATCACGTAGGTCTCTAGCCTACCAGTTGGGGTATAACCATGTAGCAATGGATCCCTCTTGTGTTAGAAGTGTGGATGGTCTACTACCACTAGCCTTCCCACACTCATGAATCTTGATGCATGTTGTAGCCACTAAATGTGCTCTAGTGACTCAAACAGCAAGTGAATCCCTCCTCTCGAGGGTAGTTGCAGCCTCATCTACCTCTTCAGATTCATCACTCATCAGTTGGACATCCTCTTCTTCATCAAGAAATATATCTAGTATTATGCCCTCATCACCTAAATCCCTATCAATCTCATCATCATCCCAATAATCTCTATGACCTAGGAGAGGTCTCACATGGTCTACACGGTGATGTGTAGGAAATACATGAGCTAGTCATGCTCTAATCTACCATTGTCCATAGGCTAATGTGGTACCTACATCATCGGCATTGGAGATAGGGGCATTTCATGGTCCTCATCATCTAAATTGCTAAAATAAATATCATTAATGGTGAGTTGATGGATATCTTTGAGCCTAGAGGCACTTTGTGCTAACCATAAATACCTGGGTCATGTCCTCAGTGCATCTTGAATCTGTCCAAACTTTTACATAGCATGTCTAGTATTGAAGGCTTGTATGCTCGTCTAATTGGAATCCTAAATCAATATAGACCAAGGTAAATGTCAATTTATGATAGTTAAAAGTTTCATTCTCATTCATATATACTAAAATCTATTAAAGAAAAGTATATTTTATTCATACATTTAATTCAAACCAACTTATTAGGGGCTAGGGAACTTTTAACATCATTTTTTTGTGTTGGATTCATGATTTCGTCCCAAATCTAATATAATTCCTATCAAAATGTGGTTTTTTAATTATAATACCCTATTGTAATCATTCACATCAAAAAAAACCAAGTAATTCAATGAGGTTGGATGGATACCTTTATTCCACCTCAATAAAGCAAGCAGATTCCATGGTGCACCTACATCTACCCTCAAATTCAATTCTCTATAGAAGTTTGATAAGAGGATTTTTGAATGACTAATAAATTGGTGTTGAAGGATGTGGTTCCTAACATTATGGTTTTGTAGAGAGCTATAGTGGAAGCTTCATTCTCCCTATTTTCAAATGAATCCATATGAGTATCCTTTTAATTGTTCAAATTCATTTAGCTTGCATATGTAGATAGTGTCATATGGCAACTAAAGTGGGGGCTAAATTTAGTGTAGAAAATTATGCTCCTTTCTAAGTGAAAGTACAATTTTACACGTACCTTGGATATATTTAAGTCTCATTAATAGGCCCCTAATACCCTTTATTATGCATCCCAATTCCTAATTTAATTATTTCTTGATAATATAACCCACATTGATTAAATGCTATTAATTAACTTAATGCCCCGATGACATAACATAGATCCTAAACTTTTAGGCCAAGACCCATTTTCCAATGGGTGAATGGGTCCCCTCTAAGTCCTTAAATTCAAATTAAAATATTTTTTTGGCGGCATTTCAATGTCCTAAATTGAAATTCTAAGTGTTTTCTTTCACGATCAAATGAATTAGAAATTAGAAAGAAATCCTATAAAGTTAAGTCTTTCAATCATTTTTCAATAGACAAGAGACACATTCACATGATATCACAAGTATTTATGCTCAAGAGTGAGGAGAAGTCAATCAAACATTCAACTTTGAAAACTTGGAGCAACATTCTATTTGTTTTTGTCGGTCTTCAAGCTCATTTTGTCAACAAAATCAAGCATCACCAAAGATTGATGACAGATGCCTATGGAGGATCATGATGGATTCTAGGTTTTGGGAGATACACCAATCCTAATTACTTGTTTCCTAAGTGAATACATCTTCTATTATCATTCTACTTCCTTCCTAATGGAAGACATATTCAGATTTATTATCTATTAGGGAAATTTGATATCTCCCAAAGTAGGTCTTCACCATTATTCACTGTTAGATTTTGGGATCTTATTCTAACACATTTGAATAAGGTTTATTTGCATTTGAGCTATTGTAATCTAGTGTGAATTCCATTACTGAACTTGATCAAACATGAAAAATATGGGAGTATTAGTCAATTTAAGCCAATGAAATAAAGTATTCTTATGAAATATTTAAACAAACTAGATATGCAAACAAGGCAATAAAATACCAAAGAAATTAAATGAAAGCATATAAAAGAATGTTCAAACCCTATCCCATAGGGAGAGTGGTGATCCTATGATGTGGAAAGGATTCCCTTTTCCACCCCCTTGATGTGCAAAATGATAATGAACAAGCTTCCAAGATGTGATGAAATGACTAATGAGTGTGCCTTTAGTGAGATTGCTTAAGATTGTGGATCCTTTATTCATATAGAAGCCCTCTATAAATAGGGTTGAAGGGTTGAAGAATGAAGATATTGGAGGAATGTAGAACTAAAGGAGATCCAATGAGATTGTGACACTTATCACAAGGCTAATGGGTGAGGATGGAGCACATTTTGGGGAATGTGCATAGTTAAGAAGATGTAAGAGAGATTAATGTACATATGGTTGAGAGTTAAGAGGATTAAATGGAAGTGGTTGGAGAGATAAGAGAATGTGGGTGAGGATGCAAGAGAGATTAATGTCTTTGTAAGAGGCATTAATATTTGGGTAAGAAAGTCAAATAAGTGGAGTTATTGAAGGAATATTCTCAAAGAATATAATTTTGTGAGGGAATATAGGGTAATTAGTTAATTAATTTAAGAATTTATTTTCATGTGCAAGTTGGTTAGTTAATCATGGGCTTAGTTTGACCAAGGTTGAGTCAAAATATAGAGAATGGGTAATGGGGATTAGGAGTTAATTAATTTAGAATTAATCAATTTGAAGGGATTATGGGATTGACATTTTATTTGAATAATTTGATTTATTAAATTATATGAGAAGATTTTAGGGTTTTAATTAAATAAATTGATTTATTTAATTCAACATGATGAAGATTAGTGAATTAATATAATAAATTGCTTTATTTGATTAATAGAGGAATTTAATAATCTAAGTGTCTACATTTTTCCCCTCTTTGAAGCAGTGTACCAGTTGCATTGGTTCAAAGACTGATGTTTCCAAGATCAAAGTTCAATTTATTTTTTTTGGTTTTTTTGAATGCCCCATTGTTACCTAGCGGAAGGAATTACGTTGGTACACTACCCCCTGAAGAGATCGGGAAAAAATGCCAATTTTTTTGTTAAAATGATGAAAAATATGCTTTATGCATGTATGGATTCTTATACTAACATATTTATATTATGATGATAGTGATCCCACAATAGTGGTTTACAATTTTTGGCCAAACTAGACACTAAACTAATTTTTTTTAACTAAATCTTCACTTTTGAGCACCTATAGCGACCAAACTGTGAGGAATTTGAAGACAATGCAAACTAGTGATTTGTTACATTTTGTCTATTGATTCTAAATATATAATTTAAAAAAAATTGGAATCGTATTGCACTTCTTTTTCCTTCTCTTTCAAATTTTTTTTTTTTTAGTAAACACCATTTTAAGGAGTGATGCTCACCATATACAACAAAAAAAATTTCCATGAAGGATAAAATTGTAATTTTTTCAAATTTAGATTTGTAACTACAGTATCTAGTGCATGGAAGTGGTTTCATAGAATTTCATTTAATATTTTTTCCTTAATAAAGTTTCAAAGTCAAACCAATTACAATTCAGACATAGGCAAATTGTATACAACATAAATTTTTTTGTACGTATTGAAATTCAATTTTTTTTGGTTGGATCAAGAACATCAATATCTAGTGCATTGATATTAAAAAATATATATATATAATCTTCTATTTTTCCACATGTGTAGAATAGAGAGTTTTATTTTTGATGAAAAACCTATGTTTAATCAAACTAAAAAAAAACATAATAAAACCAAAACATATTAAAATCATATTTGTTGGATAGCTCATTCTGTGGACTACCATCATCCAACTAGGTTGGTGAAGTCTCCTCCATTTTCATCCTCAACTCGAGCTTTGAAGGGAACAATTCTAGAGATTTTTGGTGCCAGAGGAGGAGAAGGGGGGAAAAGTGGGGTTTGAACGAACTCCCCTTGGAGGTTCACTCTAACTTGGGTTCATTCGAACCAGGGTTCATGCAAACCCCCTTTCCACGAAGATTTCTTCTTCTTTTTCCTTGGGAAATGAGAACTATGGTGGGACCCAACATTTAATGTGTTCACTTGAATGGGGTTCTAGTGAACCCCCTTTTGGTTTTCTTGAACCAAATGTTCGTTTGAATCCCCAAAAGAAATTTTTTTTCCATGGGTGTATTTCTTGCAATTTTCCTTCCTCACTAGAATCATAAACCAGTTTTGTGGGTTTACCCATGACGATGCTACAAATGAGATGAATTAAGATGCTTAGAATAACAAAGCTATATTATCCTAAACATATTAAATGATGATGCAATGCATGTGATATGGATGATGTTTCCTATTGTGAGGATATGTATGAGTATGTAGGATAGGTATGATAACATTTTATGAATGCAAGTAGATTTTTAGTGAATGTCATGATATAATGCTAGCATGAAAGAGGATAGAAGAATGAGAGGGATCAACCCTTGATTCTGAGAAGATGAAAAAGTCTAACAATTCTATGAGTCATCAAGACTTTATTAGATATGATAATGAATGATGGTGATGTATTGCTTATCCAGGGATTAGGTATATTAACGACACAATCTTTCCTTATGTTTGATAACACATGTAGATACTATCCATCAAGGTATAGACAACCAGGATGTTGTAGTATCTAGTGTGATGGAATTTGACTCAACAAATAGATAGGAGTATCCATGTTCACACCTGTCATACAAAACCTTACTAGGATGTACAATAGACATTTCAAACATCTTAGACCAATACATAGAAATGAAAAACCTTCCCATGTAATAGTCAACAAGATATTCAAAATATCCTCCCTACATACCTAACAAAGCAAGTATCACCAAATTTATATTACAAGAATAGCCAACAAGCATGAAAAACAAAAGATAATGATCAGTGTCCTGGAATTCCTTTTTCTCTAAATCATTTTGATTAGACATCATCGAGAGGTCATTGGAATTATCACAATAAGATAAATCAAAAGAAAAGATCAAGTACACAAACAAGTCAATGTTCTACATACCTCTAGCCAAGGCTAAACTATGGTGATTCCTAATGTTGATGTCCATTGTAGGAAGGATGCATCGTAGGAAATAATGTTATTAGATGATCGTGAGACTAATGGGATGATGGGCTAGTGATACAAAGAGTTAACCAACTTGTTTACCTATTGACCTAGAATTAGGACCTTGATGTTTGAGTTTTCACTTTTAATTTGCTATGCTTGTTTTTGTTTTTATTTACCAAAGGGTGAAGATGACGATTGATTTGATGGGAGTGGATTTTTATTGTGAGTGAAGGTGAAATGGTATGGATGATTTTTGGTATTTTTTAATGTTTTTGGTATTTTGAAATGGTTTGAGGTTGTTTTGGGATTTTTGAGATGTTTTACAAATGTTTTGATTTTCAAAATTTCTAATTTTTTTTGTTTTTTGAGATTTTTTACCAAGAACCTAACCTAAGGACATATCCTAGGGGCCTCAAGGGCTAACCAAATATTAACATTTCCTACATTATACATGCAAAGACCACATAATTCAACTAATATTGAATCATTTCTTGATCAGGAATATGAACATGTATGAATTGTCAGTTTATTATGGTGGAATCCTAAGGACTAACCAAATTCCATAGGGGATGATCAATGATTAGCCTTGCCTATGTTCAAGCTTAGATACAATGTAGTTTGACATGGTAATTATGTTTTTGAATTTTTTCTATTTTCAACCTATTTTTGGATTTTTGATATGTTTTGGATGTTTTTAGTTTTATGAATGTTTTTAGATTTTCTTGATTTTGTCAATATTTTTGTATTTTCACAATTTTATGAAAGATGCCAAGGATATACATGAATTCAATCTGATGTAGGTATAAGGAAAATTCCCCCTGCATGATGCAATAGAGTACCTCGATATAGGAAGGAAAAACTAACCTTAGGAATGTGCCAAGTAGTACTAGTATGGAACACGATACATACGCAAGATCAAACTATGATGCAGATGTAGATGGGTGATGGAAAGATCAATGGAAATGCAATGGGTGAATGTGATGGAAAGTGATGCAAAACAAATCCAAATAATCGATGATGGATGGAAAGTGCTTATTTACACAAGGAACTTGATTGCCAGTTTTTTTCACCAAGGTACTTTCCCAAAGAGCCATCAAAGTGGTTTTCACTAGAGGATGATTTTTTTCTTTTTTCTTCATTGTTTTCAATCCTTTTTTTAACTTTATTGGATTTTGATATATTTTGATTTTTTTTTGTATTTTTTGATTTATATAACCTTGCAACCTTAGGCATATTTTTTTGAGATGGGAGCTATTGATGGACTCTTGTAGAGGCTCCCCTTTTGATGTGGAAAACTAATAATATGCTCCTTATTTATAACTTGCAATGATGAAAAAGGGTCCCAAATTATTTATGACATTTCAACACTGCTACTTGGAAAAATTGGAAGATTCAGATATGTATTAGAGGCTCTTGAAAGTTGCAAAAAACCTTGAAAATGGACCCATTTTCCCTTAGGTGAATAAGTCCTAGTTAGCCTTCAAAAACTCATTTTTGGTGACCAGTAAACATAGTTCTTGTTGAGAAACAGGTGTCTCAAACTTAATGGCTAAGGATCTCTGAAACTAGGAAAACACTTAGAAAAGGTTCAGTCTTCTACATTGCAGTACTGTGAAAGTCTAAAATGGAGCTTGAGGTATTGTAGGGAATAATTGCTACCTACCACCTCATAGTAATTATTTCATGGGGACTGCAGTATTGTGGCATCTATTAGGCTGATGGTGAGTTGGGTCAAAATATACTACACTGTAGTACTACAAAGGTTTAAGCTAGTGTTGGCAGGTTGGTGATAGGTAACCCGCCATCCTACAACTATCATGCAAGGGAGTTTTTGGTATAGCAATAGGTAACCTAACATCTTGTGACAACTTGTGAAGATGCATGTGGTAGTGCAAGAGGATTCATAACCTGTGACACCGTGATAGTCATTTGGATGGGTTATGATGGAGCAATATAGTGCGGTATTTTGGTAGCTAGTGGTGTGGTGAAGGATTAGTACAACCCCACAATGGTTCAATTTTGGACTCAACAGAATTGTGGTTATGACTATTCAGTGATTGCATAAGTTGAAGAGTTTGTTATGACAATTTTCTTGTAACGCTTGAGAAGTACATATGTAAGGTAGTAGTGTATTGGAATAGTAGTTAGGAGAGATTGAATTTAGAATGGGTTATGTTGTCATATTTTTATCCAGATGGAATAGGATGTAAATCTCCATGTAAAGGATTAGAGCGTACAATTGTATTGTAACTATGTATTTGGTTGTTGAATAATACAATGGATCTATGATTTTCGAGTGTGGGGTTTTTTACTCAAAGGCTTTTCCCCATGTAAATATTTGTGTTCATGTATTATGTTCCATCTTACATATTTGATGATTTTTCTTGTAGAATTTGTTTAATGCATGTTGTTGAAACTATTTGATCTTGAAAGATCTTAAAATGCATGAACTTTCCTCTAAGGATAATTGATGGGAAATGAACTATGTTTGATTTTTCTTTATGTGATAGTAGTACGTGTTTTTGAGGCCTTTTGAAGAAATGAATGTTACCGAAGAAACTAATCTTAGATGCTCTTTCTGAGATGAACCAAATTTCCCTTCAATTGTTATTAGAGCTGATATTTTTTGGTTTTGGGTATTCCTTCTATGGGGATTTCTTAGTCTAGAAAGCTTGAGGAAATCTAAATAAATTAGTTGAAGATTTATCATTTGGTGAGTGGAAGTTGTTTACTTTTTTGTTTTAGTTTTAGGAGACAACACACAACTTGAGGGATGGTGAAGATGGAGAGAATGGAGTTGGTCATATTGAAATGATGCCATCTGAAGCTCGTACTTGATAGCAGAATGATTTTGATGCATGGGGTGGGATTTTTTTCTTTGTGGTTGTGTTGCAGAAAATATATCATATTGGGTGTTTGTGTGAGAGGCTCCCTGATGATAAGGAGAAGCTTGGGTTGTTTTTCAGCTATGGAGTAATGTGCTTATGATGGGTTATTTTTCCTATTATTGGAGGAATTTTTTTTGTTACCCCGATTGCATGTAGGCTATAGAATTGATCATTGGATGATTTGAAAGCTTCTACTATAGTTTCTCTCCCTTAGATGCATGTGCATGTTGGTGGTTGTGAAGTTGGCCTGAAATGGGTCTAGAGTTCCTAAACTACTTTTTCCTTTTATGGATTATTTGTACTTGCATGGCTTAGATACATGTTCCTTGGATTTGAGGGTTTACTAGATTTTTGTGAGAAAATCTATGGTTATGCTCATCTATGATAACCCATTATTCTAGTTTAACTGTTATGGTTTTTTTTGTTTTATACTTTTGAGTCATATAGATGTGAAGTCAACGTGGATGTGCATGGGTGTTTTCCAACATAGTGGTTTTACAAGTTTTATGTGGTCAAGAAAAACTTGTGGTTTTGTGGAGCTATAGTTTAGCTATTTTCTAGACCCTGGCTTTTTGGGTGTTACTAAAGATAGTTGTAATTTTGTATCCATGCTTCATGCATGGTGTTAGAAGGTGAGATGCTTCTCTTCATGGGAGAGTTGGTATGTGATTAGTCACTCAAAATTTATTTGGTAATGCTTTTTGGGTTCCTAGACTATGGTGCTTGAGTTGTGGACCTATTTGGTGAATCAACTTTGTGTATGATTTGGTGCTTGATTCATGTTGTCTACATGAATATTCTCTTTGTGATCTTAGTATTTTAGTTTCTAGTGTGATATTCAATTTGCATGTTATATTGATTAGATCTACAGGTTGTTCAATGTTGTGGATTGTCTTTACCTACATATTTGTTATGGGACAAATTGGAAATGGGCTATCTATATCCACAATTTTTTATTCTTTGATGATGCGAACCTATTAGCTAGCCTTGTCTACAGTCCGACTTGTGTATTTGTGTGGTTGCTTTGAGATGAGAGGATGGATGATATGAGAGTACCTAGATAGTCAGATATGGGGACCTATAGCATGTGTATCACAATGTCATGAATAGCTTGGATACATAACTTGGTGTAGGTTTTTGACTGTGATGATATTTTTTCTTGGTTTGGAGATCTTGGTGCCACTTGGTATTGTTGTTAGATGGACATGTTGATGTGTGGACTTGGAGGATTTTCATATTAGAATATGTTTGGTCATGATTCTTGGAGATCTAGGTTGCCATATTTTAGTGGGAGCTCTAATAGCACTTGACTTGGTCATGATACTTGGAGATTTCAGTTGTCATAGTTTAGTAAAAGCTCTAGCAATGACTTAGTCATGATGCATGAAGAGCTTGGTTTTCATAGTTAAGTGGGAGATTTATTAGTGACTTGGTCATGATTCTTGGAGAGATCAGTTGTCATGGTTCAGTGGGAGCTCTAACAATGACTTGGTCATGATGCTTAGAGAGCTCAGTTGTCATGGTTCAATGGGAGATTTAGCAATGATTGTGGATGAATGATCTTCTTTAGTTTAGTATATGTTAGTAGGAAGAGATCTTAGATCATGTTATTTCAAAATGATTTTTTTACATTTGCATGAACACTTTTTGAAGATGTGTAACATCTCAAAGCCATGGAGGACTTTTGTGTTCTTTGGGTTGAGGTGTTGGTGATGTTGCTTGATAGGTGATGTTGTTTTAGAGTTTTTTTTATTTTAAGTCATGGTATACTCTTGATTACGCATTATAGTTTTGACATGATGCATTTCTCTTGAAACCATGGTATGTTCACTTGGAGCATGGGATATCCTAAGGGGGATGGTAAGATCATGATGTCATGATAAATTATTTATTTAGATGATTAGAGCTTTGATAGTGGTCTAGTGATTCTTTGTGTTTTAATGATTAGAACATCATGATAGTGTAGTAATGCACCTAGATTTTAGCATGAGATGATTGTTTGTAGGTGCTCATGGATACATGGAGAATGGGGTGAGGTTGTATTTCTCTTAAGATGAGAGAAGTTTTGTTGAGATGGTTACTCTTGATGAGATCTCAACAAAAAGTCTTGTACCATAGAAAAATGGATCTTGATACCTCTACTCCTAGAAATTTTGTAACCTAGGATAGTGGTAGTCTGCTACAACCACCTACGCCCCCAGATGTATGACCTACCATACCCATTAATTCCCTCAAGTCTATTCCAAAATTTTCTATAGAAGAATTAAAAACGCACTCCAAACACCTCCAAGATAGTGTGGAGGTATGTAGGGTACATAACATAGTGGAGGAAAATATTACTCTTACATTGTTAGTCACCTCTTTCAAAAGAAAAGCTCAAGATTGGTATCAATCTTTGGCTTCTAGTTCTATCTGCTCTCGGAATTAGCTCAGAGAAAGGTTTTTTGAATGCTTCTTAGATAGGTGAGATTACTCTTCATTACTAAATCAATTAATCTCTATCAAAAGAGCCCCACAATAGGCCATGATAAACTTCAACATATGTCATTAAATATCTATTTTGAGCCTTGATAAAAAAAAAATCTTTAGAGTGTGAAAATTTGAGGATTTTAGCTAGTTATTTGTAAGATTATTATGCTATTTCATTATGTAAATTTAGATATATGGCTTAACAATAGTAGTTTCACACTACAAAAAATGGTCATAAAGACATAATCTGTGAATCTTTATAACATAAATTATAAAACATGTTTATAATGATGGTAGATATACAACCTAAATTCAATCACATGTGAAATTCTTCTATTGTTTCATGACACAATTAAGTTGCATATAATGTACTAGTTTCATGGCATAGAAATTTTGAGAAAAAGAGAAATACAAAGAGAAATAAAGTAGATCTTATCATTATTTATTGGAGCACATGGATATTTACTTTCGTATTCAATTTTTAGAAATATGTAAACAATGAATTTATAGACTATGTAGCATAGTAGTTGGTGAGGAATTTATTATTGATGATAATTACAATACTATTGATGTCTAAAAATAGTGTGGATGGTTGCTATGTGCCAAAATAAAGGTCTAATTAATTTATTATATCTTTCCCCCATAAATTATTTATACTATTTTTTGTATCCCCCCATAATATATAAAAGATGGAATTCAACACAAATCCTTGTTAGGTACTCATTTACAATCATTGATTCAGTAATATATTGGTAGAAATTCACAATAATCCTCTTTGAATGAAAATCATTAGAAATTTGTGTGACTTCTCATAATCCTAGAAGTCTTCTATGATATGCAAAATTAGTCTCACTTAAATCCTTAGAAAAAATATTAGTTATTTGCCCCTTTATCCTATATTATTAAAGATGAATCTCTTGTTGCTTAATGAAATGCCTAATATAATGGTGATAGACTTGGGTATGTGCAAGTTCATCATGGAAAAAATAGGCTCTTAAGTGGCAAAAAATTTAGAAAAATCTAAGTTAGGAAACTTAATGTAAAAATTTGAATAAGTTATATATATTATCTCAAAAATATGTAAGAATAGAATGAGTAGCATATTGAATGTAGTTTCTAAAATACTAGGTTTTATTAGAAAACAAAAAAATCTGTTTTGTGAAAATTTGAAATTTCAATGCAATGGTACTTAAATTTCAGGGGAAAAATAAGTAGTTTTTTGTCTAACCACCCTAACCACAATAAAATGATAATATTTTTTTATAATATTTTAGATATAGGTAGAGGAATCATGCCCAAATGTGATGCATATTTTTTTGTAATTTTTTTCCAAGTAAATAATTAATTATGAATTTTTTATTACAAATTTTTTTAAAATATAAAAAATTGTATGTCTGACCACGTTAACTTGGTCAAAACTTCATGAAATTCAATTTTTATTTTGTTAATCCTATAGTATTGGAATCATAGAATGTGACACATGTTTTGGATTCAAAAAATATGATACCATTTGAAAGCTATAGATTTTTTTCAATCAACCTATCAATCAGGACTTTAGTCATAATTTGAATAGAAAATGAATAATAATTACTTGTTAAATTAAAAGTAAAGCATAATTCATATGATTGGAAATCTGAGAATCTCCTTGAAAAACCCTTTTTGTTTCATCAATTTTGGGTAATAAAATAGTCACTAGCCACATACCCATCATATCGCCACTTTCTGGCCCATCATTATCCTGTTCATACCCACCTCTATATTCTTTTTCTATAATGAAATATTAGATTATTGAGAAAAAATGGTACTTTAATTATCACAATTGAAAGTAAAGAAGGCCTTTCTTGATATTGTGTGATAACTAAAAGAATGGATTGTAACAAAGCTATTTCAATAGCTAACTAATTTGTTGATTTTTATTTAGCCTTTGTAGTTGATATTTAAGCAAGAATAGATTGCTTCTTACAAAATGGCTTCAAAACCAAGAGAGAGAACATAACCTATGGTAGATTTTGATCATCTACACAACCTACCCAATCTAAATTAGAATATCCTACAAGATATAGATCTCTAAGAGAAGGGTGATAAACACCTATAATTAAAGTCCCTTGTACATATATCAATATTCTCTTTGCTACCATCTAATATGGAAGATTAAGAAAATTTTGAAACCTTGAGAATATTCCTAATACAAATTTGATTTGAGTGTGATTCAAGTACACAAAGCTATTAAGAAGTTACTTGTATATGGTATCTATCAACACCCTCACCTTCAATATCCTTAGTCAACTTCAATCATAGAGTGAGTGGACTAGAAACACTCTTAAAAAAAAATTTCCTAAACTTGTTCAATATGTCTAAAGAGTACTTATTTTGAGAAAGATAAATTCCATCATCCTTCTACCATACCTGGGTGTCAATAAAGCAATACGAAAAACCAATATTTTTCATCTCAAATGTATTGTAATTTTAAATTTATATAACTAATTTTGTTGATTTTATATCCTTTGATGATAATATCATCAACATAACATATAATAACTATTATGATACCTTCATTAAATTCCATTACATGCAAGTTTTTTTCATAAGTAGTATTATTGAAGCCTTGAGTTTTAAATTATTAATCAATATTAGCTCACCAAGCCCATGGATTTTTCTTCAAACGATAAAGAGATTTCCTTAACCTATAAACTAACTGTTCTTATTCAAAAACTTAAAATTCCTATGGATGATTCAAATAGATCTCTTCATTAATTTCACCATTCAAAAATACATTCTTAACATCCACTTGGTGAAGAGGCCACTTGAAATGAGCTAACAATGTTATAATATTCTTGACAATACCAATCTTTGCTACTAGAGAAAAAGTTTATTTGTGGTCAATTTCCTCCTTTTTTAATCACTCCTTTGAAAATTGTCTTTCCTTGTGTTTTCAATTCTTTCATAAGACTTGAATTTTTTATTATACACCCACTTATTTTTTACCACATTCTCACTCTTGTTAAAGTCCCTCAATTCCCATTTTTATTATTTATCAAAGAGTCATATCCACTCTGCATAGCTTTTTCCCATTAATTTTTCCCATGTGCATTATCATAGGTTTGAGGGTCATTGGTATTAATTATGGTGGTCATAAGAGAATAATTAATTCATTGAGTCTTTTGATAAATTTCTTGAAGACTCTTAGTCTTTGGATGAAGACTAGATTCCTTGAATATATTGGAATTTTCCCTAGGACTTTTATTGTTTTCGAAGGCACTACAGGACTCATCATTATCTATGTCTACTTGTGGAATAGGTGAGGATTTTATTATCCTCAAAAACTTCATTAAAAGTGACATCCCTACTTGTCAACACATCCTCCAAAATAGGATCTTACAACCTTTATACTTTCCTTTGATCATCATAGCCAACAAAGATTCACTCAACACTCTTCTTATCAAATTTATTTTCTCTAATCTCATTATGTATGCGACAAAATTATTCACATCCAAATGCCCTAAAATACTTACACAATTTTTTTCTTACCACTCAATGCTTCATCAAGAGTGATTTTCTACAAATAAGTTATAGGAGATCTATTTAGGACTTGAGATGAAGTATTGATAGACTCAACCCAAAGAAATAAATAAAGATACTTGTATTATAGAATGCACCCTAATATTTCCACTAGGGTCATATTCTTCCTTTTGACAACACCATTTTCTTAAGGTGAATGTATTTGTTAAATAAATCTCCTTGATCCTATTGTATTCACAAAGTATTTGAATTTGTTGACACATTCTCCACCATTAAATTTTTTCTTTTCTTTTTTCTTGACCTTATTCTCACTTTTATTTCTCACAAATTATTTAAAAATTTAAAATTTTGTAAGCTCTTCACCTTTATTAGATTAAGTAGACCCAAAGTGTCCTTAAAAAATCATCAATAAATGTTAAGATGTACTTAGACTCTCCCCTTGATGAAGGATTCATAGGCCCACATAAATCACTATGCATATGTTCAAATATTTACTTTCCATCCATGTAGACCTTGGAATCTTGTCTCCATATTGTTTTCCAGTCATGCATCATATACACATATTTAGGTTTACCTTTATCCAAGGTGTTCACAATGATTTTACTCATAGTGCATAGGGAAAATAAATTCTTCACCAAAAAGATTGCAAAGAGCCTATCCTTCTAGAAAGATATGGAACAATGACAACCTAAAGGGGAATTCTACATTAATAGGAAAATATTGGCTTTAGTTCAATCCCAAGTCTCCAATAACCAAGCCATGATTACACTAGGGTCACTCTTAGGTACTGATGTGATATTTGTTGTTAATTTCAAAGGGACTAACATTATTTCTAGTTTTGTTAAGAATAATAAAAATTACACACAAAATTTCAACTTCATTCATAGAATAACATCATGAAATCAAATTCTTTGCAATAATATTTCATGAACATCACAAATTATTTGCTATCACTTAAGTAGATTTAGCATTAAGAATTAAGAAATTTCATGGAAAATAAATGATTTTCAATAGAATTCTATCCATTCATTCAAATTTTCGAACATTTTCAAGAATTTAAACATCTACTATAAAATAAAACATAAAAAAGCTGAAAATTAAAATTTTCTCCTAGTTATTCTCCATGCATGCCTCTAAGAATCAACTAAAGCATAGAAAACACTTTATACTTCACCAGATTGGTTCATAGCTACATATAAAATGGTGCAAGCTTTTAAAAATAGGGCTTTCATTTCTGGACACCAAGTAGGTTCTGTATGCACCCTTAAATGGCACAACATATAGTCTTGTTCAGCTGAACTGACAAAACCAACTACAAAAGATACTGAAATAGAAAGCTATCTATTAAGCTTTAATATTAATCAATGTCTACATGCATACAAAGTTTTATGTTGGAATGGTTTAGAAAACAAGAAAAAAAAAAAAAACTTGAAATTTTTTATGCTTCTCCGACATCCACAAATTTAGAACTTAAAATAAAAATAAAGTAACAAATGGCATTTTATAGAAACAAGACCCCAAGGTTCAACTTAAATTCCATCTAAGGAATCATAAACAACAAATTAAAATGAAACATGTGGAATTTTCCAACTGTAATCAAAATATATTCTAGATCAAGTCAAAATTTTGACTTTGTTAGTAGCAACACTTTCACTTTATACTCCAGTATGAAACACTTCAAACATGTCAAGGCTAACAAATTCCTTCCAAAATATTAGAATGTGGAACATCTATTGGGACCAGGATCAACCTGCAACCTCAAAATTGCAAACAAAACAAAACCCATCACACTTCCAATGTCTGGTATCTCGTTCTTCATCACTTCACTCAAGACTCGGGCTCACCGATTCTTTTTCTGCCTTTATTCAACTAGTACTCTTGGAAATAATTTAATACTTGATGCATATGTTATTTCAAAATTCATTGTACTACCCTCCAAGCGAGTTTGAGCATAGTATATTCTTTAGATACCTGGAGTATAATACCATTTTTCTGCACTATAAAATTTCATCAATGACTTCACTCATTAACAACTAAACATGATCTCTGTTTATTCTTTCAATTCATTGATTGAAGGCTTTATATTCTTTTCCTCCCTTTCCTAATGTTTGGGGATCACAACCTTGATATGCTAGCATTTCAATAAACGCTCGATCTTCATCAATCAATTTTCTACACTCAATGTTGACTTTTTTGAATCCTTCAATGCATTGTATTAACATATCACCTTCCCATTTCAATTGTTTCTTCCACTTTTCAAAAAATTTAAGCTCTTGTTCTAAGATTGCATTTCCCTACATTAACTCTTGGATATTTACTAGCATGATAACTTCAATGTTTAGCCTTTCTTCAATAACTTGCTCCTAGAAAAATATGAATTCATTTTCAAATCTTTTTTATTTCTCTAATCAACAATATGCTTCCTTGTGCTTCCCTATTGCATCTGTAATGAAGTTTTCTCCTTGCTTCACCCAGTACTCAATCCATTCTTCAAACATATTCATTTTATGGTGAGCTTTTGTAATCACATCCACCTGTTCTTGCGACATCAATACTTGATGTTGGTGCAGTTCACCTTGTGCTTGACCAAATAAAGTTAATGAATTTATAAAATTCTCCAAGGTAGTAACCCGTTCTTTCAATTCTCTTCACTTCTATTTATATTTCTACACTTTGGCAACAGTAGCATTTAAAATTCATTTTTATCTCTTCTAACTCTTTCCTCCTGGATGAGTGTCCAAGATTAATACTCATTATCTTGTACTCCTTAGGCATTATTTCATGTCTTTCTTTATCAAGTGTTGGATTAGCTATATGGATAGTCCTATTACCATTTGCATTTCTTTGTATGACATGTTTTGCTTTTTCTCTGCACCTAGGTTTAGGAGTATCTACTTCCTGTATAAAACTATTAAGATTTAGAGGAAATACTTCTACTTCCATTTGGGAAGCCAATTCTTTGATCAACCAATTAGGTGTATTGTCATCTTGCTCTACCTGTATAACATTTTTTGGTTCCTATTTTCCAATTGATTTAGGAACTTCTTCTCTTTGACCTATCACATCCTCTGGAATGGGAATTTCCTTAGTAATTTATGGAATAGATTTGAGATTAGTAGGGTTTGGCACTATCTCCTCTATTTGAAAACTTAGATTTTCTTGTTTATCCAGATGTTCAATATCATCTCTTTGAATATTGTTTTATTTATTCACTGGTACATCCTAATTTTCTTCATTTTCAATTGCATCACTTGAAAAAAATGTAGCTTCTTCTTTCTCAATTTCAACCTCAATTTCAACATGGCCTTATTTTGGTTCTTCAAAGACCTCTGAATATTCATTACAATTTGGAATATTCCAAAGTGAAGGCTGGGAGTCAAAAGTATCTTCAACAATTCTTTCGTCAATAGGACCCTTCTCTATAGTCTCTTGTTTCCATCTCAAGGACATTAGGGTTTCCCACCTCTCAGGTGAGTGTTCCTTGTATAAACTCTTCTTCTTCAACATTTATAGGATTAGAACCTATATCTTGAATCTTTTCTATCACTAGATGTACCATGGGTTAGTCTTTAGATTTCTTTTCTTTAACTTTCTCCCACATAGCACCCCATTTTTTTATCTATTCTTTAATTTTGGCTTCATCTTCTTTATAAATTTACTCCAAAACCATAGGAGTTCCTCCTAATGCTTGTTTTATACTAGCCATATTAATAGGAGGAGAAGTTAAAAGTGTTGTATCCCTTTGATACGCAGACTTGGTTTGTGTACCAACATTTTATGTTACTCTTGCTTCTTCATCAATAACTAGTTTAGTTCTTGGTTTTTCTATAGAGGAAGATGCACCTTTGGGTCTTACTTTTGATTTATCTTTAACTATTTCTACATATTTTTCTTATCAGATGGTTTCATGGGAACTTCTTGTCTTGAAAATTTAGGGGTTCTTTCTTCAATTCTTATACTAGGAGTCACCTTACTAGTTTTCCTTCTCTTGAGAATGTTGGCACAATTCTTCTTTCTCTTAAAGCTTTACAAAAATTAATGAATCTAGAGTTGAGTATACACTAAGAATGGTCTAGAGAACTCATCAACGGATGTAATATCTTCATCATGAAAACCTAGGTCTAGGATGGGTTCATCATATACCATATATTCATTATAAAATTTATTCAACACTTCACCATCGTCCTCTTCCAATTGATCTAGAATGTCATGAAGCTTAAGAATCTAGAAAGATTCTAGAGACAATCTTTCATATTTTCTTCTTCTTACTATATGTTCATCTTCACAATCAAGCCAATAATCTTCCAAGTGTGGTACATGAGCACATAATCCAACTATGGCTTTGGAAATATTCCCTCCAATATCATAATATACTCTCTTGAGTGGGAAATCTTCAAAATTATATTTCCTTAATTCTTCTTCACACAAGTCAGCCACCTTGATTGCATTATAGTTATAATTTCCTATCACAATGGGAAATTTAGAAGAATCCTTCTTGTGAGAATGGATATAGAGAGCCTGGGACAGTTTCAACTATCTCACCAATTCTAACAAAACAATTTTTTCTAATGGGTACCTAGGAAGCATGAATGTATGTCCTTCAAATACCTCCACCCTGATGTAGGAGTAAGTGGGGAACTAAATGTACCACCCTCCCATTGGTTGAATGACACTTTGTACTTCCAGGGACAATCTTTTGGCTTTATCACCTTCCATCATTCTGAGGTCAATTTCATGGAGAAAAATCATTGACTTTCCTATAATTATCCTTATATCCATGGATGGTGATCTGGGGTAAATGTGCATATATCCAACTGTTTCCCACCTTTGTGCCTAGAGTACCAATCTATTTTTACCCTTGCATGTTGGATCTCATGGCACAAGATTAAATAACATGTGATGACATATAAAATCACCTAGCTTTGGGAAATGTTGTTATCTATTAATATAATTTGTCACTCATAAAATTTCCCCAATGGAATTGCATGGGACTTTCCATTAGGCTAGATATTATTACAAAAATATAGGGTTCAAATTTACTTGCATCCCTTAAACCATCTATCCTACTTAGAAAATTTATAATATCTTGCACTTCTTCGTTGAACGTAGACCTATGAATTACTTTGGTCAGTGGTGTAATAAATTCTTGGCATCATTGGGTACTCATAATTTCTCTATTGTGTTCTTTGTCATTCTGATAAGTCTTGCCCTTTGTTTTCATATCAACATTAAACATTTATGTCTAAATAGGGAGACCAAATATGCATATAAATTCCTTTCTATGAGAGGTCTATATAAATTCTTCCTTCTTTCTCAATGACCTGTTTGGCTAGGTTGTAGTAGTTTATACATTGCATAACTAATTCAGGGGCCTCCATTGCTGGCAGAAACCCTCTTGCTAAAAATAACCCATTTGCAATAGCATTCTTGGTACATTGAGAATCATTTTCTTGTATGGTGAACAAATATCAATATCAGATGACCATTCCATATGAGTGTATGTAACCACCACATTGATTCCAGTATGGCTTGTGAGTTACAGTATTTGAATTCATCTTCTAGCCTTGCATTAGAAGTACTCATTTTTCTCTAGTGTTTCCTACATTTCAGAATGTCTGTCTTGTGTGCAAGTTAGGGTTAAATTTAACCAAAACTTATAATTTTTGAAATTTCTAGTTCATTTTCAATTAAATTTAGAAAACTAGAGAGTAATCAACATTTCAATTTCTAAAGGGAAATACCATTTTTGAGATATTTTAGCTTGAAAATCACTAAGAGATTGTCAGTTATCTGAAACATACCTAGTTCTAGTGGATGATGTTGATCTTTTAGAATGTAACTTCCAAAACCCTTAGTAGATGTGTTTCTTGATTTCTCAAAATTCACCTCTTTACATGCTAATGTATTTTCATTCTTTCAATGTCCTTTGTAAATTTGTAGTATGACGTGAAGTGGAGTGTTGCAAAATCAACTGCATGCTTGAGGTGGTGCCAATTACATAGGTAGTTCACCACCTTCATTAATTAACTTGTTAGTTCGCACTAATTCCTTGAATAAAGGTGCAATAATTATGGATTGGGGTCTGAATCATGAACACCTAGATTTTTGTGTAGCCTCACTACTAGAGGAGAAACATGACACAATGATTATATGTGGCAATCATATGTCATGATGATTCTCTATAAGGTATAGGTCATTAAAGGTACACGATCAATTCATAATCACCAGGAATGAGACTTTTTGGTTTTTATTTAAAGAAGAAACACCATGATTCAAGAATTTACCTCTAACTTTAGAAAGAGGAAACCGGAACAAAAGAAAAAAATGAGAACTGTGTTCAAGGGAGATTAACAAATTTCAAACAAAACTCTTTGATTTCTGACTTCTGAAAAAGAAAAAGAAAAGGAAATAATAAAATATCGAACTTCGGTAAAAAGGATGCTACTGTGATTGATGACTTTGGTTAATGAAATACAGGGCGGCACTAGGACCAAAAGAAGATAAAAATCACCTTGGTGTAAATGCAAGACAATGGGATTCCAATCTCTAGTAATACATTAAACTTCTATGAAATGACCTAAACACCAAATTTAGAGAATAAAAGGATAAAGTAAAAGGCCAAGTGAAATTGAAAGTGAGATCAACAACCAACCAAATTGCATAATGACACCAAAGAAAACAAAAGCATAGAGGAATAGAGGAAAGGAAAAAAAAGGGGTCCACCTTTTTCCAAGGGGAAAAATGGGGTGTGTTGTGAGACCACACAACAACTAGCAACCAATAAAACTAAACAAAGTAATATAAAGTCAATTCCAGATCTAACATCAGTATACCAACTTTTTTTAGTCTTCTAATTATAAATCATTTGATCCTTATTCCACATTCAAATTCCACTTTGGTTAGCATGCAAGATTAAGCATTACTAAGCTCATGTGTGTGCAATTGATTCTTTCCGCCACAATAAACATAAAAATAGAAATTGTTTGCATTAACCTACATAATATGACAATTCCTTTTAAGCCAACTAGGGATAGAGACTTGCTTCCATTCAAGCGTCCATAGCCCTGACAAGGTTATCTCCATAATTCCCCCCAAACATAGCTCTACTGCCGGTCAGGCATCCATAGGCCTGATAGAGTTATTTGGATAGCCTAAAGAGTTGAATTTTTTTTTAGATATAAAAATGATAGCTCATTTTTATCTTTTGATATTTCAATGATAGCTCTTTTATCAACTTGCAGGCAATGAAGCCTGCTATTAGGTTGGGAATTACAGTGGTAACTGTGTACCTTGGAATTTTACCCCATTCTAATGTGAAAAATAACTAAAAGTGCAAGTGGAAAAAAATACTAAGAACACTTCAAAGATTAGCCTAAAGAGTGATAAAAACAAGGAAAATAGATGAAATACAAACATAAATCGATTATACCTTCCTTGCTGTTGAAGACTCCTTGGTTGGCCCTTGATTTAGATGAATTTGTGTGCTCCTTGGATGGATTTTGATGTAGCTAGAAGCAAGATTGAATGTGCAAGATGATCAAAGTAGATGGCTAAATGATAGTAAAATACTTGAGAATGCAAATTGGCAGCATGAGATTACTCAAATCAAGAAGTGTTGGAAATTCCCTTGAGGAGGGGGTATTTATAGAAGAATTTGAATTCTCTAGAGAAGTCAACAGTCAAGATTCATCCAAGAAGGTCAAGATGAAGGGCTATGGTGAGTTAAGAACTCACAAGCCCTCACATCTTGACATGTGGATGGTGAAGTGGCTAAAGGAAGATGAGGTGTAAGTGAGGTGGAAGAGAAGTACATGATGTGGAGGAAGTACAAGTACCTTGAAAGTACATTGGGAGATGGGAAGAATCTTGGGTGAATAAAAGTGAATTTTAAATTCACAATGATTGGAAGAATCTAGTGGATAAGACAATGTTCCCAAAAGGTGGGAGTTTGTCACATGTGACTTGATGTGACAAGTCAAAGGTTCTAGAAGATGCATGGGAAAATGGGATTCTCGGAGGAATAAAAAGGAATTAAAAATTCCTTAGGGGATGGAGAGAGTTGACCAAGGTACTGATTAAGATTAATTAATCAATAATTAGAAGATAAATGAGGATTAGAATCCAACTTGCAAAAGTTGGAGGATGTGACACATCATAATCAAGGATTAGGCGTGTGCACATCCCTAATGAAGAAATTAGGAGATGGATTAGGATTAGATGAAAATGACATGTGAGGAATTAAATAAATGTAATATTTATTTAATTCATTTGATGAAAGGAGGATTAAGGAGGGTAAGGTATTTAATTATTAATTAAATACCTTAGGGATTTGGCAGAATTAAGGGTATTAATTAAATAATAGTAATATTATTTAATTAACCCAGATAAGAGGATGTTTAGAAGAAAAGTGATAAATTTGGATAAATTAAGTATCCAAATTTAGATGTCTACATTTTTCCCCTCTTTGAGATGGTATTACGAAGTAGCATCATTTCAAAGATCATTAAAATATAGAACCTAGAAGAAGATGGTTAGATTGGAAAAGATGCCCCAATCATCAAAGGGATGACTAGGAAGAAAGATGATGGGGGTGAAGATGAGGATGAGGGATTAAGGATGCCCCCTCGAGAGGACATGCGGGTTGAAGAGAACATGGGTGTGCTCTCAAAATAGATGATATGAGGGAGATGTTGAGAAGTGATGGACAAGAGAGAAGGAGAAGCGATAGGAGATGGATGAAGCACAAATGGATTTTAGGACAAAAGGTGATGTTGCCCCAGTCAAGGTACAAGCAAAAATGGGTTGATGATGGATGGAGTGTTGTCAATGAGGGAATGAAGGATCCCAAAACAACACGAGGATAGGGAAGGATACATCCCACTGAGTGGTATTGATGAGGGAAGGATGCATCCAAAAACACCACTAAAGGATAGGGAAGAATGCCTCCTGATGATGATGATAAAAGTGTTGTTGATGAGGGAAGGATACATCCCGAAACAACACCAAAGGGATGGGGAAGGATACTAATGGATGATGATGAGGATGAGGATGAGGGGTCAAAGCTGGTAACAAGACTGGGGACAAGACCAAGGATTTGATTAGGTGATTTTGGAAACATGGAACAAATGAGAAGAAGATTGATATGTGAGATGGACAGAAGAAACTTAAGATTTGGTTCGATATCCAAAGATTTGGACTGCAAATGGACGAAAGCTCAGATTAGGGGTGTGGTTAATCTCAGATTGGGATAAGATTAAAGATCAAATGAGGATTGGATTGAAGAATAGAATGATTGAAGGATGTGATTGGATTGATTCTACACTGAGTTTTGGGGTTTAAAGGGTGTAAGGTGTTGACACTCAGATTTTTCCCGATTTGGCAATTTTCAAAAATTGTCAAATTTTGCCATTTTAGGAAACCTCATGGATATACTTTTGGGAATCCAATTTTTTTCCAAGAAATACCCAATATTGAGATAGGATGAATTTCCAACTAACATCCCAAATTTGAGATATGCATTTTGAGTTATGAGTGAAAACAATTTTTCAAAATGCTGGAAAAAAACATTAAACTGCGATTTTGAGGGTCAAGATGAAAGTTTGAGGCCCCGAAAATGTGGCAAAATGGGTTCCAACAGCTTTCAAAGAAACCTATTGGGAATCCACTTGTTATCTCATAATGCAACCACCCATCAAATTTCAAATCAAATGGACACCTGAGTCAAAAGTTATGGCCTCTGGAAGTTTTAGTGTAAAAATCAAAACCCTTAAAAAAATGGCGATAAATTTTGAAAATTTCAACACATGGGTTTTGATGGTGGGGGAAACTAGAAAATGGGTCGGGATTAGTGTGTTGAAAAAGATGGTAAAAAAGTGAATTGTGGGGGGGGTGGGTAAAGGACGGCAGGGTAGAGGTTTAGCTGCCCAGCTCCAGGGCGCAGTAGCCCCGACTTGGGGAGGATCCTCCCAGTGTGGAGCTGCCTTGTAGGCGGGTAGAGCCTCCCAGGGGCAGAGCTGCCCCAACAGGTGGGCAGACCCGCCTGTGGTGGAACTGCTTGGGGCGGAGCTGCCCCGACAGAGGGCGGACCCGCCCGAGGTGGAACTGCCTAGGGGAGGAGCCGCCCAGGGTGGAACCACCCCGACAGAGGGCAGATTCACCTGAGGCAGGGGCGGAACCGTACAGGACAGAGATGCCGGGGGTGGAACCGCTCAGGGCAGAGATGCCCAGGGCAGAGCCACCCCGACAATAGGTGGACCCGTCAAGGGCGGAGCCACCCCACCTCGAGGGCGTAACCGCCCCAACAACTTTCGAAGCCACCCAGCCGGAGGGCAAAGCTTCCCCGGCGAGGGGAGGAAAAAAGAAGAAGAGGGGAAAAGAAAGGGAAGAGATAGGAGAAAAGATGGAGGGATGGGGGGATTGTGAAGAAGGATGAAAGGATGGGGGATACATGCAAGATGATAAAATGGAAAATGAAATGCAATTCTAAATGCAATTTTCCATCTGTGGAGCACTGATCTTTGCTATAGCATAAGACACCAAGTTCTAGGGTATGTGGAACCAAGGCGTATTAGTGTCTCATGCATGAAACAAACACAATAGACAAGAAGGCTATTCCAACACCCCAAAGTCACAAAGAAAGACCTTGGTCGGGCCAGGTATTGAGATAACCACAAGCACAAAAGGATGGCCCAACATAACACAAGACCTTGGGGATCTTGGTGGGTACTACGTGGGACAATCAAGAAGACACAATCAAACAAAATATCAAGATATGCCCCTATGTGGACCAATCAAAACACACCCTAATATGATGGATTATGGCGGCCTTGACCAGGGATGATAGGGAGCTCAAATGATAAACAAAATCCAAAAGCATCAAAAGATCACAATCAATTTCAAATGTCCTTTGCCATAGGATCAAGGGGATAGATGGGATTGATGAGGTCTGTTAGGAATGATACATCATGTTGAGAGCGATGATGGATACTGAGCTAATAAATTGATATGATGTAGGATATTCAAAACTAATTGGATTTGTTGATACAAGTGGATCTTGTTTGTTAAGAACCAGCTAGATAAGGGCATAGCTTGATGACACGACACAAAGAAGACAAGACATGGGACTGACACACCCTAAAGACCTAGGGGCTCAGGGGCCAATCAGAGATTAGCCTTTCCTATGTGAAAGTGCAGAGCCCTCATAGTTCAGTGAAAGGTGGATGACTTACCAAGATGGAGACCTTGATGGATGGTAAAGATAGGATGGAAAAAAGGAGAAAGACTGATGATAGATGATAGAAGAGAAAAGTGGACAATTAAAATCGATGATATAACCCCAAGGGATGATCAAATGATCGACCTTTCCTACGTGAACGCGTAGGGGTAACGTAAGTTTGACAAGACCAAAGCCAAACAATGGATAAAGGATGATAAGATGATAGGATAAGTGGATAAAAAGATGGGACCGATACGACAAGATAGGATAGACCTGTTGGATTGGATAGGATGATGATGATCACATAAAGCCCAGGGATGTGATAGTTATCAAAATCATTAAAATGACTTGGGAGGATGATATGATAGATAGATAAGTGATGAAAAGTGATAGGGGATTGGAAAGATGTGCAAGAGAAGCAGGAGGGAGACAATTAGATAAATGGCATTGGGTTGCATTGAGGGAGGCCTATAGCTAGATACCAATGACAAGGGATTGTGAGATGGGATGAGGATAAAGATGGAAGAATGGATAGGGGTATGTGCAGGATCATGAGGGGCCAAAAAGTGGCAATATTATGGGTATTTGTAGGGTATGTGGCTGGCAACTTTTTTTTTACCCAAAATTGATGAAACGAAAAGGGTTTTTAGAGGAGATTCTCAGTTTTCCACAAATATAAATTATTCTTTAATTTGAATTTAATCAATAATTATTATTTATTTTCTATTAGAATTACGACTAAAGTTCTGATCGATAGGATGATTCAAAAACATCTATAACTTTCAAATGGTATCACATTTTTTAAATCCAAAACATGCGTCACATTCTATGCTTCACATACTATAGGATTAAAAAAAGAAAAATTAAATTTCATGAAGTTTTGACCAAGTTAAGGTGGTCGACATACAAGTTTTTATATTTTTAAAATTTGTAATAAAAATTCATAATTAATTATTTAATTGGAAAAAATTACAAAAATATATGCATCACATCTGGATGAGTCCTCTACTTATATATAAAATATTATAAAAAATATTATCATTTTATTATGGTTAGGGTGGTGGGACAGACACCTACTTCTTATTTTTTCCCTAAAATTTAAGTACTAATGCATTGAAATTTCAAATTTTCACCAAATAGATTTTATTTATTTTTAAATAAACCTAGTAGTTTGGAAACTAAATTTAATTTTCTATAGATTCTATTCTTACATATTTTTGAAATAATATAGATAACTTATTCAAATTTTTACGTCAAGTTGCCTAACACTGATTTTTTTGAAATTTTTTGCCACTTAAGGGCCTGCTTTTTCCATGATGATCCTACACATACCCATAGAGATATAGGGATAGGGGATGGGAAGGATTGTTTGGATGAATGAGAATTTAAGGATTGGGAGATGAAAGAGATGATAGGATAGATGGATACGAAGATAAGGATGGGGAGATGGAAGGGATGTTGTGATAGATGGATAGGGACAGAAGGATTGGGAGATAAAAGGGATGCTAGGATAGATGGATACGAAGATAAGGATGGGGAGATGGAAGGGATGCTATGATAGAGGGATAGGGAGATGAAGGGATGTTATGATAGATGATGTCTCCAAGGACTATGTCACAAAGGAAGCAGATGCCCCCACTCTAGATATGTCATATATGAGGAGGCATGAGGGATAAAAGACAACTAGATGGGAAGATAAAGGAGATAACTAGATGAGGATAGGATGGATGACTAAGGAATATGATAGAGCATGGATGAAGGGAATGTATAACAATAGGTGTCCAAAGCATGCATAGATAGGTGCCCCTATTTTAATCAAGATCACAAGAAGGATGGAGGGAATGGGAGATAAATGGGATATGATGGTAGGATGCGGAAGATAGGTCCGATGGGGGGATTTATGAAGAGGACGGATAATAGGAAGATGGGTGCATAGCTGGAAGCATAGCGGATGGAGGGAATGCATATCAGGAAGTTTCCCCCAAGTGTAGATAGGGATTTACGCATGATGCCTATTTGCCAGGTTTTCATCATGGTATTTATCTAAGGTGCTTGTTTGCCAAGTTTTCACCACTGGATGGATTATTTCTCTTTACTATTTTATTTTATTTTGATTTTTTTTGGATTTTTGTGGATTTTTTGACTTTTTCAATTTTTGTGGATTTTTTGACTTTTTGGATTTTTGTGGATAGTAGGGGGATGAAAATGGATAAGGATAGGGATGTGGATAAGGGAATTTAGAAGATACATGATAAGGATATGGATGAAGGACTCAAGAATCAAGTTCTATATGAGGTATTAAGAGCCCATGTTCGAATCAACTGTTGGATGTTGGTACAACATTATTAGGATAAGTGGATTATGTAAGAGGATGAATTAGAGGGATTTGAGAGGGGAGATACATGGGATAATGGATGGGGATGCTGCAAAGGGTATGGATGGAATGATGGGGTGGATATGTGATGGGGAGATGTGTTCAAGACCAACATTGGCACATGTGGTGGTGGATGTGAAAAGATAATAGGATTAAGGGATGAAGAATGTGGGGATAATGGAGGAGATGGAATGGTGAATTTCGGGACATAGGGACCCAAAACAGACTTAGGAGATGAAAGGGGTGTATGATTAGCTTTTGGATTAGTGACTTTAGATGTTCTTACAGATTTTTCATGTGATGGCATTGCATCTTTTTTCTTTGGGATCCACATGGTTTTGATCTTTGCTTTGATGGGCCTTTGTGGCCTATGGATTTGATGTATATTTAGATTTTTCTTTTCTTCACCATGTCTTTTGGAGGGTACATGGGCAGCCGTAGATTCATGTGGATGCTTGGATTTATGCATTTTGTCTTTAACAACCAAAGTGCTTTTAGTAGCAATGGGATGGGTGTGAGGCGATGGATGATGTGGAGTGATGGAGGTAGGAGTATGGGGATTATGTGTAGATGGAGGATGTTTAGGTATGTGCTTTTGTTGATCTTGACTATGGGGTATGTGAGAGGGATGTTTATGATGGATGAGATGGATAGGTGATGAATGGATGAAGGGATGTATAGGATGAGATGGAGGAGCTGATCTTGGGATATAGGAGCCCAAAATAGATGTAGGACCTAGAGAAAACATTGGCATGGTAGATGGAGGGATGTAAGGACCCAAAATGGATGGAGCAGATGAAGGAGGAATATGGACGATGGTTTTGAGGTGATACAATAGAGGAGGAGGGATGGTAGCATATGATTTGGTGGAGCGATTGAAAGATCTAACATTTCTTTTGGAAAAGGCTCATTGAGGACGTCTAGAGGTTGTACCAACATCTTTAGATTGTGAGTCTTGGGAAATAGGTCCAAGACCTTGCATGCAGACTTGTTTTTTGAATTGGATGGGCTCTAAAATACCTTGCTCATGAAGGCCTAGACCTCTTCCTTGATAATTCATTTTCTTGAGCATGCGATCCATGATAGGATTTGTGTTATTCTGAAAACATGATGCGAGTCCATTATTAGGTGGAGGATGATGGGTGGAAAATACACTATGCTTTTCTTCTGCAAGGAGGCCACCATGGAAGAATGTGAGAGTACCAAGGGGATATGCAAGTGGTGTAGGTATAGCAGTTTTAGGCGATGATGGGGTATCATGAGAGGGAGATGATGGGATAGCAGCATGTGGATGGGTGATATCAGAAGAGGGATTAGGGGATATGATAGGATTTGGATTTGTGGTAGTGGGATCATGTATTGGAGATGGAGATGGAGTGGTGGAAGCCTGAATGAAAGGGGGATCATGGGATGGAATGGATGGGGGAATATGATCTTGAGGTGGACTAGATGGGATGGTAGGATCTTGATCTAGAGAAGGGGATATGTTGGCATGCTTTGGATTAGACTCTTGGCGTGACTCATCATGTGTAGATGGAAAGATGACAGAGTGGTGGAGGGACTATTTAAGTGGGGGAGATGGGAGTATGGAGGATTCATGAGGTTCATTGGAATGGGTTTTGGTGCTACTAGGAGTGGGAGGAGTGGATTGGATTTGGGTGTCTTCGATGGATTGGGTGGATCTAGGAGTAGACGGAGTGGATTGGACTTGGGTGTCTTCGATGGATTTGGTGGTTCTCATAGTAGGAGATGTGGGTTCAATGGATTTAGGGGGTTCAATGGTTTCAATGGGTTGATCAGTACTATGGGTGATAACAACAATGATAGGTGTGGTATGGAGAAGGCTCTCATCACTAGTTACCATGGATGATGGATTGGGATGGCATGGTTCCATGACTTCAAGATGTGGAGTTGGGGGTGGCTTCTTTGTAATGAGTCCTTGGAGAACTTCTGAAATGAGAGACTTGCATATGGTTGGCTTGGCTAGGGTGGTAGAAATGGATGAGGGATTATGGATTGGTGGACTAGGGTTAGATGGAGGAATGGGATTGAATGTAGGACTCTTTGAGTAGATGGGGGATTAGGATTGGATGGAGGACTAGGAGTAGATGGAGGACTAGGATTGGATGGAGGATTAAGGTAAGGATATTGGAGTGGTGAATTAAGATAGGGGGACATGGATTGTGGATTAGGACAAGAGGATATAGGTGGTGTAGTGGGACAAGAGGATGTGGGGGATGGATTATAATAAAGATATTGGGATGATGGATTAGGATGAGGAGACATGGATGTAGAAGTAAGGTAAAAGGGTGTGGATGTAGGATTAGTAGGGAAGATTGGGAAAGAGGATTACGATAGGGGGACATGGATGGGGAATTGAAATAGGAGTATTGGGATGGAAAATTAGGATAAGAGGATGTAGATGTTGTATAAGAGGATGATGTAGATGAAGGACATGAAAAATATGGGGATGAAGAAGATATTGGATATCCATTGTCAAAGGTGGCATAAGGAGCATGATTAGGCATGGATGAAGACATAACGGGATAACTCATAGGAGTAATTGGATTTTGGAAAGTGGGTGGAGAAAGCTTACTAGATATGATAGTGTCAAGGGGATCTATGTCATATACCTCTTGATTGAAAAGACTTTCGTTATTGTTGTCAACATAATTAGGGTTTCCCTTGACTACTATTGATGGAGGATGAGGATTCATGATGATGATAGGATAAATAAAATGGATCAAAGATGATGGACTAAAGCTCAAATCGGGATTTCAGTCAAGCTCAGATCAGGATTGGATTAAAGTTTAGATTAGGATGATTGGATGATGTGATGGGATTGATTTTGATTGGCTAAATTGGATTTTGATTGGCTAGATTGGATTTTGATATTAAGATCAATAGGATTGCATTGGTTGAATGGATGTGATTTGGTTGATTGGGTAATTTGATTGAATGATTGATTTTGATAGATTTGGATGATTGGATGGGTATGATTGGATGATGAAAGATGTGAGAGAGACCTTGAGTTTAATCAAAGGAAGTTACCCTTACTAACCAAGAGTTTTAAGTGATTAAGAGGATGATCATGGCACCGAATCCACCTTAAGATAGGAATGGATTGATTGGGCCAAGGATAATAACTTACGACACTGAATTGACCTCAAGATGGAAGCGAATTGATTGGGGTTGAAGTTAAAGACTAATAACCAAATTCAAGTGCTATGGTCAATTTGGGTAACCACTTTGTAATACAAGGTTAAGGAAGTTTGGTTATGAGTGGTGTTTGGTAATGTAAATGGTAAAAATATGATGTTAACTAGGTGAGGGTATGGACTTTTGAATGGAATATGAAGAAATTTGAATGAACAGGTGGATTGAATATGATTGTGGAGAATGAGTGGGGACTTAGAATGGTTAAACGAAGATTTGGAATGATAAGATGGAGGTTTAAATGGATCAAATGGAGGTTTTGGGAGACTTAAAGTGATGAAACAAAGGCTTGGGATGATGAGATAATGGTTGGGAATGATTAAATGATTGTTTAGAGGCTAAACAGATCCAAATGGGGCAATTTTGGGTGTTCAAGAGGGAAAATCTGCCCCTCTGCAACAAAAATCAGGGGCGTTGACAACTTTCTGTAGTAAATCAAGGGCACTTCCACCTTTCTGTAGCAAAATTAGGGGTGCTTCCGCCTTTCTGCAGTAAAATAGGGGTGCTTCCGCCTTTCTGTAGCAAAACAGAGGGCGCTTTCGCCTTTCTGCAGCAAAACAGAGGGCACTTCTGCCTTTTTGCAATAAAATAAAGCTTGGTTTTAATGGAAATGGCTATGGCAAGGACTCAAAATGATAAAGGAAGGCCAATGTATCAAATATTTCATAGGTTTTTTTACAAGAAAACACTTTAAGCAAGCACAATTCTATGATTAATGTTAAGGGTATGGCCAGACAAGGTCTTAATTTAGGGTGCATAAGGCTTCTAGGGAGTCCTTGATATACTCTCGGTATGTGAGGCATAACCGTGAACACCAGCCCATCACAAGCATGAGTCGGGAACCCCAGCGAGATACTGAAAGGCTTGGACCAACTCTTCATGTCTATTTAGGTATCACCCTAGCTTCGATGCTCTGCCAATTACAACATGACTGGATTGGGGTACAACTTTCATTCTCCCCCCTTTATATACCCCACTGGTGCATGTGGTTGGAATCGTCCCTTGGGGTGATGAAATCCCCAAGCAGATCCCACTAAAAAGAAGACACTAACCGCTTCCAACTACTTTCCAGGCTCACACGAAGTGTAAGGGGAAAGTGAAAACAAATTAATGCCCCCTTGGACAACACAATAGTAGACAAGCACAACAAGCAATAAAGGTTACTTCCCCCTAATTAGACTATGTGCCAACAACAAGGATAATTTTTCAAAAATTTGATCAAATAGATGGCCCTGCAAGCAAACATTAGCTATCTTATCCTTTGTTCTTGGTCAATTATGCCATAATATGCTGCAGGACGTTAGCAAAAAAAAAGACTAATATCCTTGTCAAAACAATGTTAGAGGGTTATTTCTTGAAAATAGCTAAAAATGAGAGCAAAAATGAAGCTAAAATGACTGTTTTCCAAATTGTGTTGTTTTGGGGCACTTCCACCTTTCTGCAGCAAAACAAGGGTGCTTCCACCTTTCTGCAGCAAAACTAGGGGTGCTACCACCTTCCTACAGCAAAACAGAGGGTGCTTCCGCCTTTCTGTAGCAAAATAGAGGGCGCTTCCACCTTTCTGTAGCAAAACAGAGGGCGCTTCCACCTTTCTATAGCAAAACAGAGGGCGCTTCCGCCTTTCTGCAGCAAAATGTTAGAGGAAAAGAGTCTTTCAAAAATAAAATGGCATATTTGCCCCTTTGTAGGACACTTTATCAGATTTTTGAAAAAGAAAAGTTGTATGCCCTACTGCAAGAAAGTGTTAGAAAATATCTTCTAAGCAAAATGATGTGTACGCCTAACTACAACAAATTGTTAGCAAAAATCAAATTTTTCGATATAGGGCGTGACTGCGTTTCTGCAGCAGACAAGAGGGCGCTTCCACCTTTCTGTGGTAAAAGAGAGGGTGCTTCCGCCTTTTCGCAATGAAAAAGAGGGTGCTTCCACCTTTCTGCGGTAAAACAGAGGGCGCGTCCGCCTTTCTGTGACCTTTTTCTGCAAAATACTTAGCAAAAGTGAAGGTTAAATGCAAGAACCCATTTGTCGGTCCCACCAGGTGTGGTAGAAATGTGTACCTTGGAATTTTACCCCATTCTAATGTGCAAAATAACTAAAAATGCAAGTGGAAAAAAATACTAAGAACACTTCAAAGATTAGCCTAAAGAGTGATAAAAACAAGGAAAATAGATGAAATACAAACGTAAATCGATTATACCTTGCTTGCTGTTGAAGACTTCTTGGTTGGCCCTTGATTTAGATGAATTTGTGTGCTCCTTGGATGACTTTTGATATAGCTAGATGCAAGATTGAATGTGCAAGATGATCAAAGTGGATGGCTAAATAATAGTAAAATACTTGAGAATGCAAATTGGCAGCATGAGGTTACTCAAATCAAGAAGTGTTCAAAATTCCCTTGAGGAGGGGGTATTTATAGAAGAATTTGAATTCTCTAGAGAATTCAACAATCAAGATTCATCCAACAAGGTCAAGATGAAGGGCTTGGTGAGTTGATAACTCACAAGCCCTCACATCTTGACATGTGGATGGTGAAGTGGCTAAGGGGAGATGAGGTGTAAGTGAGGTGGAAGAGAAGTACATGATGTGGAGAAAGTACAAGTACCTTGCAAGTACATTGGGAGATGGGAAGAATCTTGGGTGAATAAAAGTGAATTTTAAATTCACAATGATTGGAAGAATCTAGTGGATAAGACAATGTTCCCAAAAGGTGGGAGTTTTCACATGTGACTTGATGTGACAAGTCAAAGGTTCTAGAAGATGCATGGGGAAAAGGGGATTCTTGGAGGAATAAAAAGGAATTAAAAATTCCTTAGGGGATGGAGAGAGTTGACCAAGGTACTGATTAAGATTAATTAATCAATAATTAGAAGATAAATGAGGATTAGAAGCCAACTTGCAGAAGTTGGAGGATGTGACACATCCTAATCAAGGATTAGGCATGTGCACATCCTTAATGAAGAAATTAGGAGATGGATTAGGGTTAGATGAAAATGACATGTGAGGAATTAAATAAATGTAATATTTATTTAATTCATTTGATGAAAGGAGGATTAAGGAGGGTAAGGTATTTAATTATTAATTAAATACCTTAGGGATTTGGCAGAATTAAGGGTATTAATTAAATAATAGTAATATTATTTAATTAACCCAGATAAGAGGATGTTTAGATGAAAAGTGATAAATTTGGATAAATTAAGTGTCCAAATTTAGATGTCTACAATACCAAAGGTATTCTTTTGATTTTTCAATTAATGCAAACAACTGCTATCCCAAATTTTAGTAGAATGATTGAAATGTATTCATTTGTTGCTCCAAATTAACTGAACGATTCATGCTAACCAGAGTATAAAGAGTTGAATAATTCTTAGACAATTTACAAAGACAGGACTATTTCTGGTTAAGAAATAGATCAAATTTCTAGAATTGACGTTTTATTAACCTATTCACCTTCAAAAGTTGCTAATCATTATAAAGTCAAATGATAGAACAACCAACAAGAAAAAAAGAAGTTACAATCAAGTATTTACAAAACAACAACCAAACATATTTACAAAAGGAAAATATTTACAAAAAACTATTTACAAAAAAAAAAAAAATTACAAAAAAACTATTTACTCATGACTGGAAATAATGCTTTAGGAACTACCCATTGATAGGAAATGGGATATATTCACCAGTCAAAGAATTCAACCTATAAGTCCTATCACCCAAGGTTTCAGAAATCTAATATGGACATGTCCATAACTTGTCAAACTTACCATGCTCACCCTTTCGTTTGTGGGTTTTATTCTAATACAAGACCAAATCAACTATTCTAAGAGTATTTAATCTATCTCTCTTTGTTGGAGTTAAAATGACACTGAGAGTGGGGTGGGGGGCGGGGGTGGGTGGGGGTTAATCAGTGTCTTAACAAATTTGACCAATTTTTAAAAATTAAAACACATAGCTCAGATTTGATCTCAATATTACTCTGATTAATGCATTCATGAGTTGAATGTAATCATTCATAAACAGAATTGAGAAAAGTAATGACTCAATAGTGAATTGAAACAACAACACAGAAAATTAGTGAGAACTCAAAAGAGCAAAGAAAGACAAGATTTTTCCAAGTGGAAAAGCCTCCTGGGGTATAAAAACCACTCCCAAAATGCCTTCCAGGCTTAATCTTTTAAACAACTATTCACAATGCCTTATAGGTTGATTTTTGAGCACCCACTCAAGGAGCACCAACCCCTCATTTAGAGATATCTATCTCAAGGATTACCAACCCCTCAAATTACATTTTGAACAATAATAGTGATTCAGAGGATTTCTCTATTTTCAGTTAAGCACATATCTCTTTGTTTTCTCATCTACATAATACCTTAAAGATTTAATAATTGAATCCCCAAAATACTATGTAGAGAAGAAATTTACAAAATCTCTGCCTCTTTTATTGTAGAGTTTATCCATACATTTCCATACAGCCAAGGAATGATGATCTCAGAATTACATCAACAGCCGAACAAAAACATTATTTTCTGCTCCTATTTATACATCTTTTTGAATTAAAAAAAAAGTAACTATCTTCAAAAGTAACGACTGAACAACCAAAAAAATACAAGAGTCATTTCACCCAGCGAAGAGCCATCCTTAACAAGTCTGAAACATATGAGATCATTTCACTGCATAAAAAGCACAACTTCCCACCACATAAAATCATAACCTCTAATGCATGAAAGACAATACTCAGTCAAGGCATCATTTGTCATATTAGTAATAGAGATGCAACGAGAAATTAAAGAAAATGAAGATTATAAACCAGTATGAGCAGCATGAAATGCATAAATAAAAATACCAAACAAATCTGCAACTCCCATGGCTCCATCAACCACTGTCGAGCTTCTATATACCACTGATAAAGTCGTTACAGCTAGCAACAGAAGTACATAACAGTTTATGAAACTCTCTCATGACGGCGGCTAGGCTAGGGTTTGATACCCAGCTAAGAGAATAAGCTCAAAAAATTTTCCCTAACAAACTTTCATTTCAATTGATGACACGTTATAATGAAGGCAACTTTAACGTCGCCAGACAACCTTATGTTTGTTGCTTTCACCATGACCCATCAGAGTCGGGAGAAGTCATAAGGAATACATTATGTCACACTAAGAGCTCATATGTTATGATCTTTCCAATCGCTGAGATATTTGCAAGTTTCTCACCGAGATGCCCTTTAGTTTCATTCACTATCGCTATAGCTTTTGATATCATAGAGACATCATATAGATCAACTTCGTTAAACTGAAAATGATTCATTTGACTTTGTTGAAAAGACACATCATCCTCTCCATGAACTCACTTTGATGAATGAGTCTCACCGATAATACTTTTCAACTCTTATGTGTCACTATAACCTACAACCTTTGGGGAGACCTCTCGGAGAGCACACATGTCATACCGAAATGTTCCTTTGTTTTGTGCATCGCTAAGACATATAAATTTCGAAGAGACCTCACGAAGAACATCCTATCTTGCCAAAATTCCACGTGAGCATTTATGTTCGCCGAGACAACTCAGTGTCAGAGAGACCTCTCGAAGAATACTTTGTCATACCAAAAAATTTTATCCACTGAGTCACTGAGACAATACAAATCTCTCACCAAAAGCACTTCATAAGACTTCGTCAGCAAGACCAAAGTGTTCTCTATGGCATTCCATTGAAGAAAAACTCTTGCCAATATGCATCCATCCACCATTGGTTAGTGTGACATTTGCACATTTGTTATGACTTCACACCGAAAGCAATATGTCAGGCCAAAGTGAATCTTTAATGTGCCAATCAATGAGACAAAAAATCTTCAGTGAGACCTATTATGATATCGCCCAACTCTTGCTGATAGACTACCATTTAATCTCCAATCAGTGTGACATACAAATTTCCCTGAGACCACATATCGACAGAATAAAATATGCCAATAGAGATCACTTTCTGTCACTGAAACAAAAAGGTCTTGCCAAAAGTTTCCAGTATTTTAAATTCAATCGACATGACATTAGAAATGTCTTGTTGATAGGCAACACAAACATTTCAAAAAGGATTGGGGAGACCCTGCCATTCTCACACTGATGTGTAAGCCCAAATGAGAAACTACCAATACCATTGGACAAATAAGATGTCAGAACCAAGGTAACTATAATGCCTTAGAAAATGTGAATTCAAAGAATGTAACCAAATGGCTTGTAATCATTTGAAATACACCTGTGATATGCAAAGAGAACCATCCTGACAAAGAAACCATCTTTCAAACTCTGTCAGACAAAGAGATAGCATTCATAACTTGGACCAGAATTCTTATCACCATGAAATTGAAACATAACAAATAACTTTCTATAATAGCCAAGAGACATCAAAGAAGTGCCATTATAAATCATAAGGATCCAAACTGAGACTTATCATCGAAGGGAACTAACTGAAAGAGATTTTGTCATCAAGGACAAACCATAAACACAACTGAGATCCAACAAACTCCTCCTTTGTCCTTGATGATAAAACACAAATGAATCCCCCCATTTTTACCTCAAAGACAAAGAATAGAAGGGAAGAATGTGCATTGCAATCAAACACAATTGAGAAGCCAACCAAAATATCATCAGAAACAGATGCAAAAAGAGTAACTATGCAGCAACCAAGACTGTAGGAGAGTTGTAAGTGAATGAAAATATATAGCATGCTCCCCCTAAGCAGTAGCTTGGAGATTTAGTGAAGTAAAAATTGAGAGATAACTTTCAATCAAAATCTCAGCCTTTCAAATAATTATTTTGCTAAGGGCTTAGTAAAAATATCAGCCACCTGATCTTGTGAACCAACAAACTGTAAGCAGGCATCATTAGCTAGTACCTTTTCTCGAAGAAAGTGAAACTTGATAGCAATATGTTTAGTGCGAGAGTTCATAACATGAGTTTTTGATATATTTATCGCACTAGTGTTATCACAGAGAATAGAAACAGGTTTAGAAACTTCAATACCCATATCAGATAGAGTTTGAATCACCCAAAGAACTTGAGTACAACACGAAGTGGCAACAATGTATTATGCTTCAGTAGTAGAAAGAGAGATAGATACTTGTTTCTTGTTGTGCCATGCCACTAAACGATCACCAAGAAAGAATGCAACACCACTGGTGCTTTTCCTATCATCCAAACAACTAGGCCAGTCAGCATCAGTATAAGAAATTAAAGAAAAATCATTGCTTTTAGGATACCAAAGACCATAATCAAGAGTGCCCTGAATGTATTTAAAAATATTTTTAATAGCAGTGACATGGGATTCTTTAGGTGATGCCTGAAACCATGCAACCATGCAAACTGCCTGCATAATGTTAGGTCTAGAGGCAGTTAAATATAAAAGACTGTCGATCATTGATCTATATTCAGTTTGATTTGTATCAGGAGAATCATCAACCTTAGTAAGTTTGCATCTAGTAATCATTGGACTGCTAACTAGATGGCATTCATCCATCTAAAACTTCTTAAGCATCTCTTTAGCATACTTGGTTTGAGAAAGAAAAATTCCATTCTCACATTGAGAGATTTGAAGACCCAGAAAGAAATTTAATTCTCCTAACATTGACATTTCAAACTCAGATTCCATTATCTAAGAGAACTTTTAACTCAAAGTGACATTATTTCAGCCAAAGATAGTATCATCAACGTAAATTTCAACAACCAAAATATCATAACCTTCACTTTTAACATAAAGATTACTGTCTACACCTCCTCTAACCAAGCCATCAGAAATTAAATGACTGTCCAGCCTAGAGTACCAAGTTCTAGGTGCTTGGTTTAAGCCATAGAGAGCCTTTTTCAACCTGTAAACATGGTTAGGATTAGCTCTGCATATAAATCATGTAGGATATTCAACATAGACCTCTTCATCTAAATAGCCATTCAAAAAGGCAGTTTTGACATCCATTTGATAAACAGTAAAGTTTTTTTAAACAAAATAAGCCAAGAATATTCTGATAGATTCTAGTCTAGCAATAGGTGCAAAGCTTTCATGAAAATCAATACATTCTTTTTGAGCATAGCCTTTGTGGAAAAATATTGCTTTGTTGCGAACAACATTGCCATTTTTATCAAGCTTATTTTTGTAAATCCATTTGCCTCCAATGACATTCTTGTCATCTGGTCTTGGGACTAACTCCCAAGTCTGATTTTTCTCTATCTGATCAAGTTCTTCTTGCATAACATTAAGCCAACATGAGTCTATGAGAGCTTCATTAAAAATTTTAGGCTCAAACTGAGTAACTAGACAGAAAGCAATTTGTGCCTTTTCATCAGATTTTGCAGCCTTTCTTCTAGTTTGAACTCCTGCATTTTTATCCACAATAATCTTATCTTTGGGGTGATATATAGCTAGAGTTTTCGAAGGAGCATTTGATGCAACCTTTTTAGGACTTGAATTTTCATTTTTAGGGCTTGATGATTCAGCAATAGACTTTGTTGTTCTAGCTCCTTCAGAAATTATTTCAAATTCAGGTTCTTCTTCCTCATTATTCTACAAAGATTCAGCATTCAAATGTGGTCTTTCATCAAATTTTACATTAACAACTTCAACGATCTTATTAAGTCTTTTTTTAAGACATTTATAAGCTTTGTTGTGAGTTGAGTATCCCAAAAAGATACCCTCATCACTATTTGATTGAAAGCTCCCAAGGTTATCATCATTTTTCTTGATAAAAGACTTACTTCCAAAAATTTTAAAGTATTTGACACAAGCAGTTTTTCCATACCAAAGTTCATAAGGAGTGTGTTTATATTTCACCCTAAGCTGTACTTTGTTCAAAATGTATACAACTGTATGAACAACTTCTTTCCAATACATGTCAGACAATTTAGCTTCATCTAGCATGGTTCTAGCCATTTCTTTTATAGTTCTATTCTTACGTTCAACTACCCCATTTGGTTGAGGTGTTTTTGATGTAGCATACTGCCTTTTAATACCGTGTTTTTCATAGTAATCAATAAAATCTTGAGAAGTGAACTCACCTCCTTTTTCTGATCGAAGGAATTTGAGTTTCAGATTAGATTCCTTTTCAACCATTTTACGAAATATTTTAAACCTTTCAAAGGCTTCTGATTTGTGCTTAAGAAATGTGACCCATAGCATTCTAGTATAATCATCTACAAAAAGCATGAAGTATATTTCACCATTAATAGACCTTGTTCTAGTTGGTCCACATAAATCAATATGCACTAATTGTAGAGGTTTTGATGAAGAGTGTTCTTTTGTTTTGAAGCTGATTTTAGTTTGTCTACCACTTAGACATTCTTTGCACACAAATTTTTCTGGCTTGTTAAGAATTGGTAAACCTCTAACATTCTGATTCTTACTAATTCTAACCAGATTTTCAAAGTTTATGTGTCCTAATATTTTATGCCATAACTAGCTCTCTTCAATTTGACCCATTAGACACATACCTTGATTATTTTCATTGCATGATGACTCAAGAAGATTTTACACATTTCCTTTTGTCATCCTTCCAGTTGCAACAGCCTTCCCTAGCTTGTTCTTAATCTCACATCCCTGCGAAGTGAAAAGAACATGATAACCACTATCACAGATTTGACTAACACTTAGAAGGTTGTGTTTGAAACCTTCCACATTGTACACATTAAAGATAGGAGTGTCTTCATTCAGAAGAAGTGAACCTCTACCTTTAATTTGAATACCAGAGTTATCACCAAATTTAACATATCCACCTACATAATCTTCAAGATTTATAAACTTATCCTTGTCGCCAGTCATATGATTAGAACATCCACTGTCCAAGACCCATAAGTACTTTTTTCTTGGAATGAAAAGTAGTTTGAACCAACATAGTTTGTACAATGTTGTTGACAGTCTTAGGTTTCCAAACCTTTTTAATTTTTTGTTGTTTAGATTGGATATCACTTCTGCACTGTTTGACAGAATGTCCTAAAGTATTGCATTTAAAACATCTGATCTATCTAACAAAACTATAGTGTTTCCTAAGACCAAACCTAGGTATTCTAGAATTCATAAGCCTACAAGTGCTCACCTTATGACCAAATTTATTGCAGAAAAAACAATAACCATAGAAAAAAGAATTGACTTTGTATGAAGGTTTATTACCTCTTAAAAACTGAACATGATCCTTACCAGATTTTGAGTGATTTGAACTTGAACCTTTGACTTCAGAAGAGGGGTTTTGTTTTGATTTGTTAGTTGAGCATTCACCCTTTTCAAAACCAACACCAGATTTATCTTTATACATCTTCTGCTTGCTGAGCATCTCATTCAGTTTTAGAGTGCTTCATATTTTTCAATTTCCTTCATAAGAAGAACTACTTCTTGTTCCAGTTTTTGAATTTCTTGATCTTTGCAACTTACATTCTCTTGAAGATAGACTTCAACTCTTTTAGCTTCTTGAAGCTGAGTTTTCAGAGAGACCATTTCTTGATTTGGTTTATGTTCTTGAGCAAGAACTTGTTTTTTGAGTTTTCTAACCTCTTGTAAAGCGCATTTCAGCTCACTTTCAAGATCTACTTCACCTTCTTCAACATCAATGGTGTTAGAATCATTTTGCTGAGTAATTTCAGCCATGAACAAAGTTTCAATTTCTTCAACTGATGAATCTTTAGACTCAATATCAGATTCATCCTTACTAAAAAAACTTTTCTTCTTTTTGAAATTGAAGTTTCTTTTAGGTTTGAAGGGCTTCTTCTTAGGCTGTATTTCAATTGTCTCGTTGTCATAGATTTGATCATCATAGGGACACTTTGCAGCAAAGTGACCTATTTTGCCACAGTTAAAACATTTAAAGGGAAGTTTTCCCTTATATTTTCCTAATCCCTTTTTAAATATTCTAATAAAATAAGATTCTTTAGAATCAAACAACTCTGATTCACTAACTTTGACTTTTTCTTTCTTTTCAGTGTTAAAGGTAGTTTCTTTTCCTGTTGAATTGTTTTTGGTAGTTCTCATTTCATAGGCAGTAAGTATTCCTTGTAGGCTGTCTAAGGGAAGCTGATCAAAGTGTTTCTTTTCTTCTAGGGCTGAATCTTAGATTCAAATTTGGATGGTAAGGTTCTAACAACCTTTGTGACCACATCAAATTCATTGACCTCTTGACCTAGACCTTTCATTGCATTGACAACTTCATCAACTCTTAGGAAATATTTAGCCACTTTTTCATCATCCTTCATTTTCAACTCCTCAAACTGATGTTTGAGTGTAATGATTTTTGACAGTTTGACTTTCTCATTCCCTTGATATATAGTTTCAAGTTTTTCCTAGATTTCATGAGCATATTTGCAATGCATTACTTTAATGAACACATCTTTAGTTAATCCACACAAGATGGCATGCTTAGCTCTGGCATTTGTTTCATACCTCTTTTTTTTAGCAGCATTAGTGGGAATAGTGGCTAGTACATTGTATGCATTCAAAACAATGCTCCAAACATCAACATCCAAAGAAACAACAAAAGCTTCCATTCTTATTCTCTAGAACACATAATCTATTCCATCAAATAACAGAGCTCTGGTTACAGAGGCACTGTCTTGAGAATGTGCCATTAAAAACAAACTCCAAGACTAAAATCAATCGAAGGTGATTAAACCTATCAAATGACCCTATGCTCTGATACCAATTGTTGGAGTTAAAATGACACTAAGAGGCAAGGGGGTGAATCAGTGTCTTAACAAATTTGACCAATTTTTAAAAATTCAAACACATAGCTCAGATTTGATCTCAATATTACTCTGATTAATGCATTCATGAGTTGAATGTAATCATTCATAAACATAATTGAGAAAAGTAATGACTCAACAGTGAACTGAAACAACAACAACATAGAAAATTAGTGAGAACTCAGAAGAACAAAGAGACACAAGATTTTGCCAAGTGAAAAACCCTCCTGGGGTATAAAAACCACTCCCGAAATGCCTTCAAAGCTTAATCTTTTAAACAACTATTCACAATGCCTTATAGGGTGATTTTTGAGCACCCACTCAAGGAGCACCAACCCATCATTTAGAGATATCTACCTCAAGGAGTACCAACCCCTCAAATTATGTTTTGAACAATAATAATGATTCAGAGGATTTCTCTATTTTCAGTTAAGCACACATCTCTCTATTTTCTCATCTACATAATACCTTAAAAATTCAATAATTGAATCCCCAAAATACTATGTAGAGAAGAAATTTACAAAGTATCAACCTCTTTTATTGCCGAGTTTCTCCATACATTTCCATACAGCCAAGGAATGATGATCTCAGAATTACATCAATAGCCGAACAAAAACATTGTTTTCTGCTCCTATTTATACATCTTTTTGAATTAAAAAAAAAAGTAATTGTCTTTAGAAGTAACGACTAAATAGCCAAAACAATACAAGAGTCATTTCACCCAGCTAAGAGCCATCCTTAACAAGTCTGAAATGTATGAGATCTTCACTGCATAAAAAGCAGAACTGCCCACCACAGAAAATCATAACCTCTAATGCATGAAAGACAATACTTAGTCAAGGCATCATTTTTCATATTAGTAACAGAGATGCAGAGAGCAGTTAAAGAAAATGGTGATTATATACCAGTATGAGAAACATGAAATGCATAAATAAAAATACCAGACAAATCTACAACTCCCATGGCTCCATCAACCACTGTCAAGCTTCCATATACCACTGATAAAGTTGTTACAGCTAGCAACAAAAGTACATAACAATTTATGAAACTCTCTCATGATGGCATCCAGGCTAGGGTTCGATACCCAACTAAGAGAATAAGCTCAAAAAAAATTCCCTAACAAAATTTCATTTCAATCGATGACACGTTATAATGAAGGCAAGTTTAATGTCGCTAGACAACCTTATGTTTGTCGCTTTCGCCATGACCCATCAGAGTCAGGAGAAGTCATAATGAATACATTATGTCACACCAAGATCTCATATGTTATGATCTTTCCAATTGCTGAGATATTTGAAAGTTTCTCACCGAGATGCCCTTTAGTTTCATTCATTATCGCTATATCTTTTGATATCGGAGAGACATCATATAGATCAACTTCATTAAACCGAAAATCATTCATTTGACTTTGTCGACAAGACACATCATCCTCTCCATGGCCTCACTTTGATGAACGAGTCTCACTGGAAAGAATTTTCAACTCTTATGTGTCACTGTAACCTACAACCTTTGGGGAGACCTCTCAGAGAGCACACATGTCATACCAAAATGTTCCTTTTTTTTGTGCATCACCGAGACATATCAATGTCGGGGAGACTTCATGGAGAATGTCTTGCCTTACAAAAAGTCTGCGTGATCATTTCTATTTGCCAAGACAACTCAGTGTCAAGGAGACCTCTTGGAGAATACTTTGTCATATCGAAAAATTTAATCCACTAAGTTGTTCAGACAATACCAATCTCTCACTGAAAGCACTTCATAAGACTTAGTCGACAAGACTAAAGTGTTCTCTATGACATTCCATCGAAGCAAAACTCTTGCCGATATGCATCCATCCACCACCAGTTGGTGTGATATTGCACATTCGTTATGAATTCACACCGAAAGCAATATGTCAGGCCGAAGTGAATCTTTAATGTGCCAGTTAGTGAGACAAAAAATCTCAGTGAGACCTATTCTGATACCACCCAGCTCTTGCCAATAGACTTCCATTTAATCTCCGATTGGTGTGACATACCAATTTCGCTGAGACCACATACCAACGGAATAACATATGCTGATAAAGATCACTTTCTGTCACCGAAACAAAAAGGAGGTCCTACTGATAGCTGCCAGTATGTTAAATTCAATCGACATGATATTAGAAATGCCTTGTCGATAGGCAACATAGACATTTCAAAAAGGATCGGGGAGACCCTACCATTCTCACACTGATGTGTAAGCCCGAATGAGAAACAACCAATACCATTAGACAAATGAGATGTCAAAACCAAGGTAACTGTAATGCCTTCAAAAATGTGAGTTCAAAGAATGTAACCAAATGGCTTGTAATCATTTGAAATACACCTGTGATATGCAAAGAGAACCATCCTGACACAAAAACCATCTTTCAAACTATGTCAGACAAAGAGATAACATTCATAACTTGGACCAGAATTCTTATCACCATGAAATTGAAACATAACAAATAACTTTCTATAATAGCCAAGAGACATCAAAGAAGTGCCATTATAAATCATAAGGATCCAAACTGAGACTGATTATTAAAGGGAACTAACTAAAAGAGATTTTGTCATCAAGGACAAACCATAATCACAACTGAGATCCAACAAACTCCCCCTTTGTCCTTGATGTCAAAACACAAATGACTCTCCCCCTTTTTGCCTCAAAGACAAAGAATAGAAGGGAAGAATGTTCATTTCCATGAAACACAACTAAGAATGCAAGCAAAATATAATCAGAAATAGCTGGAAAAGGAGTAACCGTGCAACAACCAAGACTGTAGGAGAGTTGTAAGTGAATGAAAATATATAACATGCTCCCCCTAAGTAGTAGCTTGGAGATTTAGTGAAGTAATGATTGAGAGATAACTCCCAATTGAAATTTCATCCTTTCAAATAACTCTTTTGCTAAGGGCTTAGTAAAAATATCAGCCACCTGATCTTGTGAACCAGCAAACTGTAAGCAGACATCATTAGCCAGTGACTTTTCTGAAAGAAAGTGAAACTTGATAGCAATATGATTAGTGCGAGAGTTCATAACAAGATTTTTTGATATATTTATCGCACTAGTGTTATCACAGAGAATAGGAACAAGTTTAGAAACTTCAATACCCATATCAGATAGAGTTTGACTCATCCAAAGAACTTGAGTACAACATTAAGTGGTAGCAATGTATTATGCTTCAGCAGTAGAAAGAGAGACAGATACTTGTTTCTTGTTGTGCCATGCCACTAAATGATCACCAAGAAAGAATTCAGCACCACTGGTGCTCTTCTTATCATCCAAACAACCAACCCAGTCAGCATCAGTATAAGCAATTAAAGAAAAATCATTGCTTTTAGGATACCAAAGACCATAATCAAGAGTGCCCTGAATGTATTTAAAAAATCCTTTTAACAACAGTGACATGGGATTCTTTAGGTGATGCCTAAAACCGTGCAACCGTACAAGTTGCTTGCATAATGTCAAGTCTAGAGGTAGTTAAATATAAAATATTGCCAATCATTGATCTATATTCAATTTGATTTGTATCAGGAGAATCATCAACCTTAGTAAGTTTGCATCGAGTAATCATTGGAGTGCTAACTAGATGGCATTCATCCATCTGAAATTTCTTAAGCATCTCTTTAGCATACTTGGTTTTAGAAAGAAAAATTCCATTCTCACATTGAGAGATTTGAAGACCCAAAAAGAAATATAATTCTCCTAACATTGACATTTCAAACTCAGATTCCATTATCAAAGAGAAATTTTTACTCAGTGACATTATTGCAACCAAAGATAGTATCATCAATGTAAATTTCAACAACCAAAATATTAGAACCTTCAGTTTTAACATAAAGATTACTGTCTACACCTCCTCTAACAAAGCCATTAGAAATTAAATGACTGTCTAGCCTAGAGTACCAAGCTCTAGGTGCTTGTTTTAAGCCATAGAGAGCCCTTTTCAACCTGTAAACATGGTTAGGATTATCTTTGCATATAAATCCTTTAGGTTGTTCAACATAGACCTCTTCATCTAAATAGCCATTCAAAAAGGCAGTTTTGACATCCATTTGATAAACAGTAAAGTTTTTTTAAACAGAATAAGCCAAGAATATTCTAATAGATTCTAGTCTAGCAACAGGTGCAAAGGTTCCACCAAAATCAATACCTTCTTGTTGAGTATAGCCTTTGCAGAAAAATATTGCTTTGTTGTGAACAACATTGCCATTTTTATCAAGCTTATTTCTGTAAATCCATTTTCCTCCAATGACATTCTTGTCATTTGGTCTTGGGACTAACTCCCAAGTCTATTTTTTCTCTATCTAATCAATTTCTTCCTACATAGCATTAAGCCAACATGAGTCTGTGAGAGCTTCATTAAATTTTTAGCCTCAAACTAAGTAACTAGATAGAAAGCAATTTGTACCTTTTCATTAGATTCTACAGCCTTTCTTCTAGTTTGAACTCCTGCATTTTTATCCCCAATAATCTTATCTTTGGGGTGATATATAGCTAGAGTTTTTGAAGGATCATTTGATGAAACCTTTTCAAGACTTGCATTTTCATTTTTAGTGCTTGCTGATTCAGCAATAGACTTTGCTGTTCCAACTCCTTTAGAAATTATTTCAAATTCAAGTTCTTCTTCCTCATTATTCTGCAAAGATTCAACATTTAGATGTTGTCTTTCATCAAATTTTATCTTACATTTGTGATTTTATCTTAAGGGCTCTTCTTGTGTTTCTCTACATGTGATTAGGGCAAGTATGGCTAACCAGATAATGCCATATATCTGAATACCATTATTCTTGTTATTCTACATCCAAAGTATATTTTTGGCTTAAAATTTTTAGATCTATTTCTACAATGGATTTGACTAAAGCTTGTCCTCAAACCAATATCATGGGTATGATTTATACATTGAATTCTTGTAAGATTGTGACCCATTTGGCTCTTTTCTCTCCAAGCTCACTCTGTGTTAATAGTATTTTGACTACAAAATCTAGAACAATAGCTTTAACTATACTCCTAATGATGTAATGTCTAAATTTGCGTACCGCTTTGACCAAAGAAAAGGATTGTTTTTCAATATATGTATATCTCAGCTCCGCTTCTTTGAATAGAGCACTCATAAAATCAATTGGTTTTTCTACTTTATTTTTTCCACATTAATATTGATGTACAAGTGTGACCATAAGTGAAGGAGTAAATATAAAAAGGTTTAACATAATCCAGATTTACCAATATTGGCACTTCTCTAATTGCAGTCTTTATAGTCTCGAAGGCGATTTTAGCTTCATTTGTCGACTCTATTTTGGAATTTTTCTTTAACATATCATTGAGTGGCTTCACTATTTCAATGAATTTGGTAATTAACTTTCGAACAAAATTAATCTTACTAAAATATGACTTCAATTCTTTTCTACTTCCTAGGGGTTGTAGTTTGAGTAGTGCACTCACTCTATCTAGGTCTATGGAAATACGTCTTTTAGAAAGGATGTGTCCCAGTAACTTTCCTTCAGTTACCCCAAAGATGTAATTTTTAGGATTTAATAAAACTCTATAAGTTTCACACTTCTGTAATATTGCTCTAAGATCTCAAACATGATCTCTTCTATCTTGGGTATGTGCAGGATCATCATGGAAAAAACAAGCCCTTAAGTGGCAAAAAATTTAGAAAAATCAAAGTTAGACAACTTGACATAAAAATTTGAATAAGTTATCTATATTATTTCAAAAATATGTAAGAATGGAATTTTTAGAAAATTGAATGTAGTTTCTAAACTACTAGGTTTATTTTAAAAACAAAAAAACTATTTGGTGAAAATTTGAAATTTCAATGTATTAGTACTTAAATTCTAGGGAAAAAATTAGAAGTAGGTTCCTGTCTAACTACCCTAACCGCAATCAAATGATAATATTTTTTCATAATATTTTAGATATAAGTAGAGTACTTATGTCTCGATGTGATGCATATTTTTTTATAATTTATTTCCAAGTAAATAATTAATTATGAATTTTTTATTATAACTTTTAAAAAATATAAAAACTTGTATATCTAACCACATTAACTTGGTAAAAACTTCATGAATTTTTATTTATTTTTAAATATTATTGAATGCGAAGCATAGAATGTGAAGCATGTTTCAGATTCAAGAAATGTGATACTATTTTAAAGATATAGATGTTTTTCAATCAACCTATCAATCAGGACTTTAGTCATAATTCAAATAGAAAATGAATAATAATTATTTATTAAATTAAAAGTAAAGCATAATTTATATTGGTGGAAAGATGAGAGTCTCCTTTAAAAACCCTTTTCGTTTCATCAATTTTGGCTAAAAGAAGAAGTCATTAGCCATATACCCTATACATACCCATCATATCACCACTTTTTGTCCCATCATGATCCTACACATACCTTCTTTCGAAAACATTGTAAGGTCATCCATGTAAATAATGATACATTTTCCTACCAATTCATGGAAAGCATATACCATGGCTCTCTAGAATATAGCTATTTCATTTATCAATTCAAACGACATCCTTTTGTAAGAAAAAGTTCCCCACTTCATGGTGAAAGTTGTTTTCATCCGATCTTCCCTTGCTACCATTACTTGGTTATATCCAGAGAATTTGTCTAAAAAGGACATAATTTGTGAACCGTTAACTATTTGTAGCACTTCTTCAAGTGTGGGTAGTGGATAATTATCTTTCAGATTCCTTATTGAGGTACCAAAAATCTACACACAGTCATATATATCCATTTTATTTCTTACGGGAACCAAGTTCACCACCCAAGTAGAATGTTTGATAGGAGAAATTATTTTAGCGGATAAATTTTTTTGAACTTCCTTCTGAATTAAAGGCTCCGAGAGTGAATTTACTGGACTTTGTTTCTATTGGAAAGGCTTTGCATCAGGCTTTAATAGTATCGTATGAGTAATGATGGAAGTATCAAAATTTTTCAAATCTTCGTATGTCCAAGCTATAACTTTCCAATAATCTTTAAGTGCCTAAGAAATATTTCTTTTTTCTTCTTCAATACAAAACTTCCCTATGAGTAAATTCTTAGGATCTTCTTTGGTATGTAAATTGTGTGATACAGATAGTCCTCCATCACTTTGAGTAAAATCTTTATGTCTGACAATCTGATCGATGTTGAATAGTTGTTCTAACTCAATTATTCCTTTTAGAATTTTATTGTCTCTGGCTTGAGTTAATTCTTGATCTGGAACTTCACCATCAAGACAATCTATCTCCTTGATAACTTGTGCTTCAAAAAAACTAGAATTAGTGATAAACTCCAGTATGTGTTGGTCATCTTTGAATACCTACAAATTAGTAACATTATTGAGAACCGAAGGTAACTACACCAGTTCAACTATAAATCTCTTCAAATATGAATCATCTAGAGGTTCCAGAGTACTAGGAGTAGTAGCTAAAGAATTGACTCTTTGATTAAATCTTCTAGGGATATGAGTAATGTTGAATGCATCAAAATATTCTATTAAATCCCATCCTCTGTGTCGATAATTGGACAATTTATCGTAGTGGAAAATATACTACTTTCAAACTTGTCTAACCAACAATTCTGAATCACCAAACACTTTAAGGATTTTGACTTTCTTCTTGACTGTTAGGATCAGGCCATGTATAAGGGATTCATATTATACCACATTATTAGTACATTGAAATTGCAATTTATATGCGGCAAGAAAAGACTTACCTTGCGGGTTGATAAGTTCAACTCTGATTCTAATCACTTGTTTCAATTTAGATCCGTCAAATTTAAGAATTTAGGCTTGATCATATATAACTTGTACTTTACTTTTCTTTAGTAGCGTTGAATTAATATTTTCAATCTATATGTCTTGAACTTTGTCTTTATGTATTCTTGATCCAAATCTTTTGACCTTATCATGTTATGGGCAATACTGGTTTTCAATTCTATGAACTATCTCTAGACACATCACACAATTGTCTTCTAAGTGTGCAACATTATGTAACCTACACCAATTCTACAACAACAAACTTCTTATTGAAATTTTTATTTTACCATTCTCTTGATATTTTGCAATAATATTTTTCTTAAATTTATTGTAAGGATTGTTCTCTTCTTCAAAAGAATCACAATCTGATTCAATTAAAACATCTATTTTAGGAGTCAATTGATTAGTTTCTTTAGCATTGCAGATGAAGACTTATTCTATTTTAATTCCTGAACTTCTTATTTTGTAAACTGCTAGTTCTACATCAATGTGTAGAGCTTCATTTCTTTGATTGTAATTAGTGATCATATATTTCATGTACAGTTCTCTTTCTATTGTAATTTTGTTAGGAACTCCCTTCCATGGTAACCACATACGTGAGAAATTAGTAGCCATATATCCATTCAAGGGTTTAGACCAATCTCTGCTCAAGAGCATACCATAAGTGTCAAGTATCTCAATGACTTGAATGTTAATGTAATATTGGATTCTAGGGTCAGAAGCCAATTTCATGTGAATATTAGTCAACTCTCTAACTATGTTTACTTATGTTTTATCAAGTTGTGTGACATTTTTTAAAGAACCTTCCGGAGTTAACCCTAATGTTTGACATATGGATAGAGGCATCGCGTTAGTAGATGCTCCAGTCTACTAAGCAATTATGACGATTTTTGCCAAATATTCTCAAAGTGAGTAAAAATTGTGGAGACTCCAATTTTCCTTTGTAGAAGCCTACTTGAGCATCCGCTATGGGAATAATGTTCTTATATTTCTTTTAGTCTAACTATCTTTCACCTGAATTTCTTTGAACTTGCTTTCTTTAGGAAAACCTTCTAGAGTATTTAAGAAATCTTTCTTGATCATATGTGTTTTGAGAAATTCTAATAGAGAAAGGATAATATTTACCTTTTTTATTTCTTCTGCTAAATAATTAGTCGAATTATTTTGGTCAGCAAAATCTATCTTTTCACCTTTTCAAGCATTTGATGAATTATAGTGAGAGGTTACCTTAGGTAACCTTGTATTATTGCTTTATTTATCATCAGGTGGAGTATTAAAGTTATTAGGTGGGATAGACATTGTTAAATTCCCATTGAATTTACCTCCACTATTGGTGTTATTCCTCATGTTGTAATTATTTCCTTTCTAATATTGTTGAAAGGAATGAATTTTGTCAATTTCTTCCTAAGTCTCAATTTCATCTTGATAAGGAAAAGTATATGTTTCCAAGGTCATAGTTGAATTATCACTTTCATAGTCATGAGCATGACTTGTGATAACAATAGGTGGTTTGAAACATTCATAATTTTCAAGGACTAAGGCTAAATAATATCCTATCAGGACTAACTCATTTCCCTTAGGAGGATGAGAGTCACAATGTTCATTGTAATGTGTAGCAACAAGAAAAATTTCTGAAGCAATTTTGAATTGTGAACAAGCTACTTCAACATGAGAATTTTTATTATGAATTCTACACCAATTATTCATCACAAGATTATATAAATTCACTTTAGACATAGACCTTTCATCAGTAGGATCAATATTATCTAGAGGTGTTGATACTCCTCGAACATTAGGTCATTTATTCCAAGGTCTAAGAGACCTAGGATCATTATAAATCCAATTTTGTGACTTTTGGTTGTTATTTTGAGAATAAAAAAATTGATTTCTTAATTGTGTAACCTATGTGGCTAATATTTTGATTTCTTGAGTCTATGTACAAGAAAAAATAATTACCATTAGGACACAACTCTGTAATAGTTGGACTAGGGTGAGGGACTAAATATTGACTATTTCCTAGTTGAAAGAAAGTACTTTGAGGAAATTTTCCATTCTAGATCACTGAAGGATAAACATTAGAATCTATAGGATGACCTATAGGGACTCCATTTATGTTTGAGGTAGGGTAAATATTCAATCCATTGCTTCCATTCATGAATGATCCATTTCCAAGATGTTTCATTTATAAATTCATACTCATGACTTCAACATAGGCTTCTATTAAAGTATTAGGAGGATTTTCTCTTTGCTTCACAAACATAGAAGTTAAAGGATCTACTGTTGTATAATAATCTGTGATAGTAGAAAAATTATCTACTACGTAAGGTGCTTGTAATCTAGAATAAGACTTTTGAAACCTGACATTGAAAGCAATTATAGTTTCTCCTTCGAACCTCTTGATTTGAGAAAATTGATGATATAACAAAGTAGGGTCAGTCGATGTTCTAAATCTGGCTAAAAATTGAGTTTCCATATCCTTCCATGATCTAATAGAATTATGAGGTAGGTTGATATACCATTGGTAAAATTCATCACATAAGGTGTATAGGAACAACCTACATACGACATCTTTGTGTTGAATCCTCACTCTAAAACATGTATCCTTAAATATACCAATATGCTCTTCCGCATCTTTGTGGAAATAATATTTAGGACACAGTTTGTTATGATTTTTCAGTAAATCATTGTACACAACAAATTGAATCGGTGACTCCACGTTAAAGAATTCCATCACTATGGGGGTTGGTGGTACAACAATAGTTTGATTCTTTGAAATTGCACTTAAACTTCCAAAATTTTGAGGTCTAGATGACGTTCAACCACTAAGCTTGGCTAAAGTCACACGAGGATCACCAAATCGAGATCTAGTGACTCTACGAAAATCTAGTTTAAAACTTAACAAATCCAAAAATGACAACAATAGGCCCTCCTTCTAGCACCAGTTCATATTGATGACAATTTTACTAGCAACAAATAGGGCGAATAAATTCTTCATAGAAAAGACCACAAACAATCTATCCTTCTTGAAATATATGGAACAAAGACAAACTAAAAGGGAATTATGCATTAACAAGAAAATATTGGCTTTAGTTCAATCCCAAGTCTCTGATAACCATGTCATGATTGGACTAGGGTCACTCTCAGGTACTGATGTGATATTTGTTGTTAATCTCAAAGGGAATATGGTTATTTCTAGTTTTGTTAAGAACAATAAACATTACACACAAATTTTCCACTTCATTCATAAAATAACATCATGAAATCAAAAGATTTGCAATAATATTTCATGAACATCACAAATTATTTTGTATCTCTTAAGTAGATTTAGCATTAAGCATTAAGAAATTTCATGAAAAATAAAATATTTTCAATAAAATTCCATCCATTCATTCAAATTTTGGAACATTTTCAACAATTTAAACATCTACTCTAAAATAAAGCATAAAAAACAACTAAAAACTAAAAGATTCAACTGGTTATTCTCCATGCATACCCCAAATTATCAACTAAAATAGAGAAAACCACTTTATACTTCACTAGATTGCTTCAGAGCTACATATAAAATAGTGCAAACTCTTAAAGAGAGGAGTTTCATTTCTGGATGCTGAGTAGGTTTTGTATGGACCCTTAAACTATGCAACATATAGTCAAGTTGTTTGGCTGAACTAACAAAACCAGCTACAAAAAGATACTAAGATAGGTAGCTATCTTATAAGATATAATATTAATCAAAGTCTATGTGCATATAAATTTTTACACTGGAATGGTTCAAAAAATAGGAAAAAAGAAAAAAAATTGAAAATTTTTATGCTCATCTAACATCCACAAATTTTGAACTCAAAATAAAAATAAAGTAGGAAATGGCCTTTTATAGAAACAAGGCCCCAAGTTTCAACTTAAAGTCCATATAGGGAATCATAAATAACAAATTAAAATGTAGCACATGGCATTCACCAACTATCATTAGAATATTCTAGATCAAGTCAAAACTTTAACTTTGTCAACAACAACACTTTCACTTTATACTCCAACATGAAACACTTCACACATGTCGAGGCTATCAACTTCCATGCAAAATAATGGAATGAGGAACATCTATCGGGACCAAGATCAACTTGCAACCTAAAAATTTGCAAATAGAACAAAACCCATCACACTTCTAGTGTCTAGTATTTGGTTCTTCATCACTTTGTTCAAGACTCAGGCTTGGGGATTATTTCTCTACCTTTCTTCAACTGGTACTCTTGGAAATCATTTAATAATTTATGCATATTTTCTTTCAAAATTATTTGTACTTCCCTCCAAGTGAGTTTGATCCTAGCATATTCTTCAGATACCTAGAGTATAATACCATTTCTCTGCACTTTATCTACTTCATATTTAGCTATAGTGTTTCTACACTATATAATTTTATCAATGACTTCCATTGTTAATAGCTGAATGAGATCTCTGTTTATTCTTTGAATCCATTCCTTGAAGGCTTTAGCTTCTTTTGCTTCCTATCCTCATGTCTGGGTATCACAACCTTGACATGCTAGCATGTCAATAAACTCTCGATCTTCATCAATCAATTTTCTACACTCAATGGTGACTTTTTTCAAATCCTTCAATGCATTGTATTAACATGTCACCTTCCCATTTCAATGGTTTCTTCCACTTTTCTAGCAATGGAAGCTCTTTTTCTGAGATTATGTTTCCCTGCGTTAACTCTTGGATATTTACTTACATGAGAACTTCAATGTTTCGCCTTTCTTCAATAACTTGCTCCTGACAAAATCTACATTATTTTCAAATATTTTTTATTTCTCTTATCAGAAGTAATCTTCGTTGTGCTTCCCCATTGCATCTGTAATGAATTCTTCTCCCTATTTCACCTAGTACTCAATCCATTCTTTGAACATATTCATTTTATGGTGAACTGCTGCAATCACATCCACCTATTCTTGCGACATCAATACTAGATGTTGGGGTAGTTCAACTTGTGCTTGACTAGATAAAGTTAATGAATTTATAAAATGCTCCAAAGTAGCAACCCGTTCTTTCAATTTTTTTCTTCTTTTTATATTTTTGCACTTTGGCAATAGTAGCATTCAACTTCATTTTTCTCTTCTAACTCTTGCCTCTAGGATGAGTTTCCAAGATTAATACATGTTATCTTGTACTCCTTAGGCATTATTTCATATCTATCTTTATCAACTATTGGATTAGCTATATGGATGGTCCTATTACCATTTGCATTTCTTTGTATAACATATTTTTCTTTTTCTCTGCATCTAGGTTTAGGAATATCTACTTCCTATACTAAACTATTAAGATTTAGAGGCAATACTTCTGCTTCCATTGGAGAATCCAATTCTTTGATCAACCAATCAGGTGTTTCACAATCTTTCTCTACCTTTGTAACATTTATTTGTTCCTATTTTCCACTTGATTCAGGAACTTCTTCTCTTTAACCTTGTTGGTTACTTTTTATGCTATTAACTAGGTTGGTATTCTAATCTACCTATGGAATTTCCAATTCCAATCAAGGGCAGCTCGAAGGACTTGGACCAACTGACGAGGACTTTAAAATAACCTCCTACACTTCGGGCTCTGCAAGACTCAGGAGGATGATCCCTTTAGCAATATCAACAAATTGAAACACATAAATAACAAAATATTTATTAATAGATAATCTCATTTAATAACTCAACATAATAGGATAATACTAAATAGAATTGCTTGTTCACCAGTAATATCAACTACTTGGAGCGTGAGATAACCACAACACTATAACACACAGGGATTTAAAATGGTTTTGAAATTTGAAGATTGGGGACCAAGCTGAAAACAACAGAAGTATAATACTTGACTAGTGCCAGAAATGGGCTATGGAGTCATATGACCAGTATTCATCCTACAGTGTTGAAAATGTTATGAATATCCCTACAAATGTTATCACATTATGACAACCAAATTACTGAAGTTTTATCTGATAACTCTTCTTATAAATCCACCTGAAACATAGTATTCTTGTCACATATGCTAAAGTAATTGCACTATCCTATGAGCAAAAGGTAATAATAAATGCACCTTGTTCTTCATTAAAACAATTACATTATTCTTAGAATAGAAGGTAACAACATATATCACTCTAATGCAGCAAATGTGCATGAAAATACTCAAATAATCTTATTATTGAATCAAAAAGAGTAATACATCTCAGAAATGGAGACAATTATCAGCTAAATATAAACATGAGAACACAATTCATAACAAACACTTTCAGATTTAATGACTCAATTACATTTCCCCCAGCTATTACAGTTCTACCTAGAGCTTCTACCTGATTTGAAGAGCTTTCAGAAATTGGAATCCCAGCCTTCTTTTTTTTTTTTTTACAATGAGAGAAGAAAAGAATAAAAGAAAAACAGAAGTAGCCCTAAGATCAATCTGATCCGTAGATGGAAACTGGAAAATTCTCTCTCGTTGATCAACAAATTGCTCAAAACCTCTCTCATCTCTCTGTAACTAAATTTTCCTCTTTATCTTCCTTTGTTGTTAGTTGTCCTGCAATAGAAAATTTGCCCATGTGGAGAATCTTAAGATTCACTCAACTGCTGAAAAACAACTTAGCCTATTTTCCTGTGAAAATTCAATTTTTCCCTCTTTTCCTTTGCTACACAATATTTTCCTTCATATATTAAAGTATCTCAACTTTAATAATAGGATTTTGAACAAAAATTAGAATTATTGTTCATGCCTTCATTTTCTCGTGTCATTGTAAAACTTGCACTTGTTTACTCTTCATCACATAAAATTTATTTCTTTCATAATGCTTCACACAACTTTACTTGTGTAGTTGAAATATTTTCATCCATTTGTAATTTAGTGAATATATTTCACCTATTGAGTAAAATATTTATTCTATTCCAACAAAGAACTTTTACTCATCTTCACACTATCCGTGTGCATCTTCACTTTACCATTTAAAATGGTAATGACCTCTTTTAAAGAAAAACATTTCACCAAGCCAAAGTCTATTTTACTTGTGAATTCCCATTTTATTTTTCCAAGCAGTAAAACATTTTCTCCATGTTTTTACATCTTTCACATTAAAATCCATTCCTTTTTAATAATGGGGATTCTAAAAGCTCTTTGGGTGAAATACTTTTATTCATGTCCCCTTAAAATATCCACAGGCCCACATTATTTATTTATCCAGCTCACTTCACATTTAAATATTCAAGAAGGCCCATTTCTTACAAAAATTAAGCTCCACATTTTGTCGGGCATATTTGTTTTACTTTATTCACTTGGAAGCCATTTTCTAAAATGAAAGTAATTTAAATGAAAACCATCGGCCACTTATTTTCCTCATGCTCGAGCTTCACCCAGGCCCGCATCCGCCATGCATCAGAAGCTCGCAATCTCGCAAGAAATAGGCCCCCTGCATTTTCAACCCCCGAGCTAGCGGGGAAGGTTGGGGATTTACCCTCTTCTTTCTCAGGATTTACCCACATTAATTCCTCTGAGCATATTAAATGCTTTTCCTTTTATTTTATTTTCATGGGCAACAGTCTTTTAAAACTCCATCAGGTAATATTAAAATTTACCCACTCAATGGAAGCTTTTCCCCGAGTCTACCATCTCCATGTGGCTGCAGCCCGCGACAGCCCGCGATTTTGAGGATGTCAACCTGCTTGATCGTGATATAGCAGGCAACGGTTCAAATTTGGCTGGGTCTTCACTTCCTTGACAACCGTTGATTTTCAATCTGCTTCTTTTTCCACATTTTCCCCTAATTTTCTGTTTGCATTCTCCTATGCTTTGCAATTTCATCTAGAAATCCCATGGCAGTGGCTTCTTTTAGACTACGTTGCCTTCATTACAAAGACCATGCATTATTTGGATTTCTCCATGACCGGTATGGGCTGCTCTGAAGCATTCTCAACATATCCATTTTGTGTACTATGGGGTGTAGGGTTCCCTCATTGCATATTACCTCCTTATTCCAATGCGCACACTCCTTCATTCTCTGGTGCCCTTTCAACAAATCATTTTGTAAATGCACTGGTCTTCTATTTTCTTTTGAATGAGTTCTCCCTGTGTGCGCACTTAGCCAGGGTAACAACACATTTTTTTGTGTATTTTCTAATATCTTTCATGGCGTTCAGTCTAACACTCTTAGCAAATCCACTTTGTATTGTCTAGTGCCTCCCTGCTGTAGGCTGTGCACCATATATTGAATGGCATGGCTGCCTTTATTTTCAACAACTTCATTTTGTGTATACCCTGCCAAGTATGGTTTGAGCCCTTTGGTTTTTCTTTTGAAATCTTTTAAAGCTTATTCAACTGAAAAAAGTTCATTTTCTCTACAGGTTGTGCCCTAGCCATTTCACATTCCCTCTGTGAATATGGCATTCCATATTTGCGGGGGTATTTGTTGCCCCATGTAGCTTGTACCATCCTAGCTTTTGTGCTAGCATTTCATCACTTGGAATTGCACCATGCTCTCCTTCAGCATTTTCTAAAAGTTTTCTAAAGTCTTTTCAATAAATCACTTTGTGCATAGGCTGTGACTTGAGGCACTCACTAGGGCTACGTTCATTTGGAAATTCATTGAAAATAAAGAGACCACATGCCCCGTCTACTGGTTTATGGATGCCAGTTACATTTTCTCAAACAAGTTCAATGCAATTCACTGCAGGTCACATGGATTTACCTTCACATCCTCAGTATTTTCATTCCCCTGTACTTTGTTGGGCGCTCGTATTCATCATGTCTGGTGTAGCAACCTGCACCCTCTTGATTTGCTTGAAAATATCCAAAGACCTTTTAACATCTGTAGTTCCAAACCGCACGCACCTTGATACCTATCACTGCATTGGAAAATCAATGCAATCACATCCATTGTATATGCTATTTTCTAAAGTTCTATTCAAACTTTCATTTTGTGCACATAACTGGAAGAGAGTTGAGGACATCTTCCATCTTCTATGTATTGGTGGGTAGTAGCTCTGGCATGTGCTTTTGAGTTTCTAAAGCATTTCCAGCACTGCACAGTAATTGGGGTCTTCCCATTTGACTACATTCATCGAGCATATTTACTGCCCACTAGCTCCACCGACCATTGCATTTGCTTGGTGATTTGTAAAAGCCTTTTCAAAAAGTGTGTTTTGAATTCCCTATGTAGCAGGTCGCGCACCCTGTTCATTACTTACATTTGCTTTAAAACTCTTAAAGCTTTTCAACACATTTACCTGAAACATGCACAACCCCCTATGAAACTTTAAAGGTTATTCAACACTTTCTTTTTCCTTCAGATATGGCGCTCACTGAGATTTTATTTTATCATCAAAGAGTCACGAGCTTTATGTATTCTACGACCCTTTATGAATTCTTCCATCCAATGTCCTGACATGCTAGTCACTCCTTTTAAAGCAATACCTCTTCTTTTGATCTAAAGCTCGAGCCCTCTTGTCCTCCTTTTCAATTTCTTGGCAGATCACAAAATTTAGATTCATTTTCAATTTATTTCCACAGCCAAAAGATACTTATGGCTAGTTTGAATACTGTGCTTTTACCAAAATTCTCTTTACTTTGCAACTGATTCACTTTGTGTGCCTTAGTCATTTTGTTTGTATTTAGACAGTTCCTATTTGTAGTTCCTTGCCACCAAGTTTGCACCAAAGCATTCCCTAAGACCTCATTTATTTGGAGATTTTGTTTTACCAAATAATTTACATACACAATAATTCCTTCAATTGAAAACTTAAGATAAGTGTGCCCTCTTGATAGGACAAAGCATTCCCCACTGTCCCTTTTCAACATTGTGTAGCTTGTTCATCTAACAAAACTAGATTGCATAGTGTTGTGACCAATTTCATGGCAACTCAAGTTGTTGCTTCCAACTATCCAGAAGCCTCTTTATTTTGCATAGATACTTGATCATATATTATCAAGTCACAAGCTAGACAGTAACTCTATTGGAGAAACATGACAATCTTTGTTTAGGCAATATGTTATTCAAAAGATAATAACATAAACTCCAATTTTTTCATGATATCTCAAAACTTCAAACTGAGTAAAGCATGTTGGGTCCCCATGTGGACCCAACTAAAAAAAACTTCATTTTGAAACAAATTTTCTTCTCAAATTGTTTTGAGACAACTTCAGAATGGTTCAAGAGTAAAAAAATGAAATGGGTTTTCATTAAAACTCACTTTGACACTTTTGCAAAATGTACAAAACTGGCAAAGTTGGCATCAGATTCGGCTTTGAAAACTGATCAAATGATCTCGTGAAAACCCAAAAACTTGCAGGCATGTAGCCATTGGTCTAGAGAATACAATGCAAAAGATGACTTAGCAATAGGACTCACAGAGAAAAATTTATTCATCCTCATAGTAGCTCAATTGAACTTTCTGAAACTATAGTCTTTCTAAACCAATTAAAATTGGCCCTGTTGCCACTTTGCAAAAATAGCAAATCAACTCCTAGCTAGCTGCCACCGGACATAATAGATCACGTTGGTATAGGGAACACATGTGTAGAAGGGATTAGCTTGAAACATCACCCATCAAAAGATATTGAAGCTCAAAGTTGGCCTCTCAGAAAGGTTTTAGTGCAAAACTGACAAAATTCCATTTGGTTTTGATCTACTAAAAATAGCAAATCAAATCATAAGGCTCTAAAAAATAGTATGTGAGCTCATCTAAGCATGGAGAATGCAGAACAACATTTGTTTTCTCTTGACGATCAATTGGTTGGAAAATGAAAGCTCAAATGGGAGGCAACTTTGCAAAACTGAACATTCGCAAATAGCTAAACAGTGGCAAAACCCTCCAGCTTCACTTTTCGAAACCCAATCAAAACTCATTGTGAGAAGCTGAAAAATGACATGCAGGTTCACATAGGACACATGAATGTGTCGGAAAAGGGATTTTGCTTGAAAATCAACGTGCATCAAATTATGACCCCTCAAAGTAGGTCATTCAGGCAAGTTGATTAGGTGCACTTCTAAAAGTGCAGAGTTAAATTTTTTGATATAGGAATCTCAAATTTTGCAAATTTGAGAGTGCCAATAGACCTATCACATCCTCTAAAATGGGAATTTCCTCAATAATTTCTGGCATAGATTTGGGATTATTAGGGTTTGGTAGTGTATCCTCTATTTGAAGACTTATATTTTCTTTTCTATCTAGATGTTCAATATCATCTCTCTAAATATTGCTTTCTTTATTCACTACTACATCAGGAATTTCTTCACTTTCATTTCCATCACCTAAAAAACTATGTAGCTTCTTCTTTCTCAATTTCAACATGGCCTTCATCTGGTTCTTCAAAGACCTATGCATTTTCATTAACATTTGGAACATTCTAGAACGAAGGATGGCAATCAAAAGTATTTTCAACAATTATTTCATCAACAGGATCCTGCTCTACAGTCTCCCATGTTTCCATCTCAAGGAAATTAGGGTTTCCCACCTCCAAGGCATGTGTTCCTTGTATAAACTCTTCTTCAACATTTATAGGATTAGAACCTATATCCAAAATCTCTTCTATCATTGGATGTACCATGGGTTTGTCGTTATATTTATATTATTTCAGTTTCTCCCACATAGCACCCCATTTGTCCATCTATTCTTTACTTCTTACTTCATCTTCTTTAGAAATTTCCTCAAAAACCATAGGAGCTCCTCCCAATGCTTGTTTCATACTATCCATATTAACAGAAGGAGGAGAAGTAAAAAGTGTTGCAGCCCTTTGAGACATAGACCTAGTTTGTGTACCAACATTTTCTATTACTCCTACTTCTTCATCAATAACTAGTTTAGTTCTTAGTATTTCTATAGAGGAAGATGCACCTTTGGGTCTTACTTTTGATTTCTCTTTAACTATTTCTGCATCTTTCTGCTTATCAAATAGTTTCCTAGGAACTTCTTGTCTTGAAACTTCAGGGGTTCTCTTTTCAATTCTTATAGTAGGAGTCCCTTACTAGTTTTCCTTTTATTCTTAGTAGGCTCTCTACTCTCAAATTTTGTTTCATCTCTTTTCTTCCTCCTTTTATCTTCTAAGAATGTGGGAACAATTCCTCTTTCTCTTCAAGCTTTACAAAAATCATCAATCCAGTGTTGAGTATAGACTAAGACTAGTCTAGAGAACTCATCAATTGATATCATATCTTCATCATCAAAACCTGGGTCTGGGATGGGTTCATCATATACCTTGTCTTCATTATAAAAAAAATTCAACACTTTACCATCATCCTCTTCCAACTAATCTGGAATTTCATGAAGCTTGAGAATCTAGACAGATTCTAGAGATAATCTTTTTATATTTTCTTCTTCTTACTATATGTTCATCTTCACAATTAAGCCAATAATATTCTAAGTGTGGTACATGAGGACATAATCCAGCTATGGCTTTGGCAATATTCCCTTCAATATCATAATATACTCTCTAGAGTAGGAAATCTTCAAAATTATATTCCTTTAATTATTCATTACACAAGTCAATCACCTTGATTGCATTACACTTATAATTTCCTATCACAATGGGGAATTTAAAAGAGGCCCTCTTGCGAGTATGGATATAGAGAGCCTAAGATAGTTTCAATTGTCTCTCCAATTCTAACAAAACATTTTTTTTGATGGTTACTTGGGAAGCATGAATGGATGTCCTTCAAATCCCTCCACCCTAATGTGGGAGTAAGTAGGAAATTGAATTTACCAACCTCCCTTTGGTTGAATGACACTTTGTGCTTCCAGGGACAACTTTTTGGCTTTATCACCTTCCATCGTTTTGACTAGTTTCATGGATAACAAATCATTGAATTTCCTATAATTATCCTTATATCCATGGATGGTGATCTGGGGTAAATGTGCGTATATCAAACTATTTCCCACCTTTGTGCCCAAAGTACAAATCTATTTCAACCCTTACTTGTTGGCTTTCATGGTACAAGAGTAAGTAACATATGATGACATATAAAAGCACCTGGTTTTGGGAAATTTTCTTATCTATTCATATAATTTGTCACTTATAAAATTTCCCCAATGAAATTGCATGGTACTTTCCATCAGGCTGAATATTAGTACAAACATCTAGCATTCAAATTTACTTGCATCCCTTAAACCAACTATCCTACTTAGAAAAGTTATAATATCTTCCACTTCTTGGTTGAACATAGACCTCTGAATTACCTTGGTCTATGGTGTAATTAGCTCTTGGCACCATTGGGTACTCATAATTTCTCTATTGCATTCTTTAGCATTCTAATAAGTCTTGCCCTTTGTTTTCATATCAACATTGTACATTTGTGTGTAAATAGGGAGACCAAATGTGTATATAGTTGCTTTCTATGAGAGGTCTGCATGAATTCTCCCTTCTTTCTCAATGACCCTTTTAGCTGGGTTGTAGTAGTTTATACATTGCATAACTAATTTAGAGGCCTCCATTGTTGGTGGAAACCCTCCTACTAAAAATAACCCATTTGCAACAATATTCTTGGTACATTGAGAAGCATTTTCTTGTAATACCCATGAATAGATATCAATATAAAAAGACCATCCCATATGAGTGGATCTGTAACCACCATAGTGATTGGTATGGCTTGCGAATTATAGTATTTGAATTCATCTTCTCGCCTTGCATCAGAAGTACTCATTTTTCTTTGGTCTATCCTAGATTTTCAAATTGTGTGTCTTGTGTGCGAGTTAGGGTTAAATTGAACAAAAAATTATAATTTATGAAATTTTTAGTTCATTTTTAATTAAATTCAAAAAATTAAAGAATAATCAACATTTAATTTTATGAAGGGAAATACCATTTTTGAGATCTTTTAGCTTGAAAATCACTAATAGAGTGTCAATTATCTGAAACATGTTTGGTTCTAGTTGATGATGATGATCTTTCATAATGTACCTTCTAAAACCCTTAGTAGTTGCATTTCTTGATTTCTCAAAATTTACCTCTCTTTTCGAGCCAATTTCATTTCATTCTTTCAGTGTCCTTTGCAAATTTTTAGCATGACACGAAGTGGAGTGTTGCAAAAGAAATTGCATGTTTGAGGTGTTGCCAAGTACATAGGTAGTTTTCCACCTTCATTAATTACCTATTATTCTATATCCTTGCACCTTTCGCTTCTTCTAAAGAACTATTGGAGATTTTATTGTAAGTCATATATTAGTTATCTCTTGAATCAATATACCATGTGTACTTTGAATTTTCTTGAGTAGCTAAAGAGGCTATTAATATATTATGTTCACCCTCCTAAGAAAATATTGATTACCTTATTTGATAAAAAAATTCTTTTCACTCCTACATGTGATTACGTAGGAGATTAATCACTTTTAGAGTGAGTACAAGATCATGGGGATCTAAAAAGTGGTGATATGACCAAAAAGTGCTGATGACTTGGGTGGGTACAAAAAGATGGGTAGCCAATTTGTGGCCAATTTAATTTTTCATCCCAAAATAGTGAAAACACAAGCATGTTATAGTAAAATGTGCTTTCCTTATGGTTTAAATTTTAAAAAGTCCATATATTTTGAGTTCAAAAGATGTGAATTTTTTTTAATCAAAAAAACATTTCCAAATTGTGAGCGCGTTATAACACGCTCACATTTTGATCTACATTGTAACTTTTCTCTTCTCTTTTTTTCTCTCTTTCTTCTTGTTTTCTTTGAAGGAAACTATATACATGACATAAACATTTAAGTGTAAGTTGAAATTTACATATGGATATTTAGTTTCTTGTACTTTAAGTTATATTTCATGTAATTAGGATGTAAGTCAAATTTTAGTAATCAACATGTCAAATTTTAGTAATCGGGAGGTCAAATTTTAGTAATTAGCATGTTGTATCATCTCTCTCTCTATCTTGCTCATTTTTAATCCCTTATATTCTAGACCTCTCTCTCACACTCTCTCCTTCCCTCTATACTTCTATCTATCTAACCTCTCTCTCCCCTTCCATCCCTCCCTCCTTCCCTCCTTCCCTCCTTCCCTCTCTAATTTTCTCTATCTCCTCTCTCTATCTCTCTCTCTCTCTTCCTTCTTCCCACCCACCTTCCCTCTCTAATTAAATCTATCTAACCTATGCCTCTCTACCTCTCTCTCCCTCTCTCCCTCCCTCCTCTCTCTCTCTCTTCTTTCATCCCAACCACCTTCCCTCTCTACTTCTCTCTATTTAACCTATCCATCTTCTCCTATCTCTTACCCTCTCTCTCTCAATCTCTCCACCTTCCTCCTTCCTCTCTCTCATTTTCTTTATCACACTTCTCTATCCCTATATCCCTCCCTCATCCCCTCTCTACTTCTCTCTATCTCTCTCTCCCTCCCTCCCCCCTTTCTATCTCTGCTTCCCTATATACTTCTCTCTACTTCTCTCCATCTCTACCTCTCCCTCTCTCATTCCCTCTCACTCTCCCTCCCTCTGTCCCTCTCTCTTAATCTCCCAACATTCCTCCTTCCCTTTGTGTTTCTCTCTCCCATACACTCTTTCCCTCGCCCATCTCTCTCTATTTGGTTTAGGCTTTATGGTTTATGGTTTATGGTTTAGTTTTAGGATTTAAGATTTATGGTTTATGGCTTAGGCTTTAGGTCAAACCCCCTCTCTCTCCCCTTCTCCCTAAGGTCTATCCCTCCCACCCCTCTCTCTCTCTTAGGTATATCTCTCACTCCCTCTCTCTCTCTCTCTCTCTCAAGTCTCTCCCCCTAGGTCTTCTCTCACTCTCTCAGGTCTCTCCCTCCCACACTAACAAGAGAACACTCTCTCTCTCTCTCTCTCTCTCTCTCTCTCTCCCTCCCACCACATCTCCCTCTCTCAAGTCTCTCCATCCCACCCTAACTATACAATCTCTATCTCTTCCTCTCATCCCCTATATCTTAGTTCTCTCTCTACCACCCCCTCTCCCTCTCCTAAGCCCTCTCCCTCTGACCCTAACTAGATCTCTCTCTCTCTCTCCATTCCTCCCTCCTATATCCCTCTCTGCCTCTCCCTCTCTCTCCCTCTCTCCCTCTCTCCCTCTCTCTCAGGTCTATCCCTCCCACCCCCTCCCTCTCTTTCAAGTCTCACTCTCAACCCCTACCCTTCTCTCAAGTCTCTCCCTCCTACCCCCCCTCTCTCTAAAGTCCCTCCCTCCCTCCCCCTCCCCCTATCTCAAGTCTCTCCCACGCTAACTAGAGAACACACACATACACACATTATCTCTCTCTAGTCCCTCCCTCACGCCTCCTCACTCTATCTCTCCATCTTTATCTATCTATATCTCTCCCACTCCCTATCTATCCCTCTCCATCTCTCTCCCTCCGACCCCCTCTCCATGTTTGAGGTATCTCCCTCCCACCCTAACTAGAGAATTCTCTCTCTCTCTTCTCCCCTCTCTCCATCTCTAGCTCTCTTTTAGCTCTATCCCCCCACCCCTCCCCCTCTCTCAAGTATCTCCATCACACCCTAAGAATCTATCTCTCTCTCTAAGGTCTCTCCCTCCCACCCCTCCCCCTCTTCTCAAGTCTCCCTCCCACCCTCAATATAGAACTCTCTCTCTCTCTCTCT
>VDFB02000015.1:354130545-354147822 GCA_007258455.2 Sequoia sempervirens | reverse complement strand
GTTGAGGGTTGAGAATTGAGGGTTGAGGGTTTAATGTATAGGTTAGAGTGTAGAGGGTTTAAAGGTTGAGGGTTGAGGGTTTAAGGTTGAGGCTAGAGTATTGGGGGTATAGGGTTGAGGGATTAGGGGTGAGGGTCCAATGTATAGGGGTTGAGGGATTAGGGTTTAAGGGTTGAGGGTTGAGTGTTGAGGGTAGAGGGTAGAGGGTTGAGGGTTTAAGGGTTGAGGGTTTAGGGATTAGGATAGATATTTTACTAGGGTAAATAGTTTATATCACCAGGAGACCCCATTTCTTGGACCCACTTTTTCAAATAGGCCACTACATTTCCAATTTCACTGAATCAATAAGCTAGTGGGTGCACTGGCTTGCCAATTTGGTGAAATTGGCAATGTAGTGACTTGTTTGAAAAAATGGGTCCAAGAATTAGGGCCTCCTAGTGATTTACATCCTAGTGATTTACATCACTAGGAGACCCCATTTCTTGAACCCATTTTTTCAATTAGACCAATTTAGGTTGCCAATTTCACCAAATTGGCAAGCTAGTGGGCCTGACTACTGCCAATTTGATGAAACTGGCGTAGAAGCTTGTTTGGAAAAGGGTCCAAGAATTAAATCACCAGAGACCCTGATGAGTAAGACCCATTTTTTCAAACAGTTGATTTCACCGAATCGCAAGCTAGTGGCCCATTAGCTCGCCAATTCTAAGTGAAATTGGCAATGTAGTGGCTTGTTTGAAAAAATGGGTCTAAGAAACCCGCCATTTCCACCCTCTCCCTCCCACCCTCTCCCCCTCTCAATTATTTTCCTCCCACCCTAACTAGAGAATACTCTCTCTCTCTCATGTCTCTCCCTCACACCCCCTCACCCTCTCTCTCTCTCCTAAACCCTAATCCCTATACCCTACAAACTTAACCTTAAATCTTCAACCCAATACCCTCAACCCTATACCTAATATCCTAAACTATAATATCTATACCCTATAAACTTAATCTTATACCTTCAACCCTATACTTTAAACCATAAACCCTACACTCTTAACCCTCATCCCTATACCCTACACCCTAAATCCTAAACATTATCCCTGAACCCTTAACCCTATAATTAAACACTAAACCCTACATTAAACCTTGTACCCTAAACCTTGAACCATAAACCCTCAAGTTCCCTAAACCCAATACCCTAAACCCTATACCCAATATCCTAAACCCTAATCCCTATACCTTATACACTTAACCCTACACCCCCAACCTTGAACACTATACCTCAACCCTCAACACTATAACTTAAACCCTAAACCCCAAACCTTCAACCCTCATCCCTATACCCTATACCCTCAACCTTATAACCTAATCCTTGAACATCATCCATCAAACCTATACTTAAACCCTAAACCTTACATTCAACCTTGTACACTAAACCCTACACCCTAAACCTCAATCCTAAACCCAATACCCTCAACCCTATACCCAATATTCTAAATTGTAATCCATATAACCTATACACTTAGCCCTATACCCTCAACCTTGAACACTATCCCTCAACCCTCAACCCTATACCTTAAACTCTAAACCCTACACCCTCAACCCTCATCTCTACACCCTACACCCTCAACCTTATACCCTAAACCCTAAACATTATCCTTGACCCCTATACATAAACAACAAACCCTACACTCTCAAGCCTTAACCGTATACCTTATACCCTTAACCCTACACCCTAAATCCTAATCCCTATACCATATACTCTTAACCTCATACCCTCAACCCTGAACATTATACCTCAACCTCAACCCTCAAACTTATACATAAATCCTAAACCATAAACCATCAACCCTAAGCCTAATATCCTCAACCCAATACGCTCAACTATATACCCAATATCATAAACCATGATCCATATACCCTATACACTTAACCTTATACACTCAACCCTAAACACTATCCCTCAACCCTTAACCCTATACCTTAAACCATAAGCCCTAAACCCTCATGCCTCATCCCTATACCCTATACCCTCAACTTTATACCTAATATCCTAAACTCTAATCCCTATTGCATATACAATTAACCCCATAACCTCAACCCTATACCTTAAATAGTAAACCTTACACTATTAACCCTCATATGGGGAGAGAGAAAGAGGTGGAGGGATGGATTGGGGAGAGAGAGAGAGGTTGGGAGGGAAAGAGGAGATAAAGATAATTAGAGAGGGAAGGAGAGGTAGAGAAGCATGAGAGATAAAAAGTAGATAAGGAAGGACAAATGGAGGGAGAGCAGGGAAAGCTTTAGTGGGGAATCTTTGCCAATTGGAAAATTCTAGGAATTGGCGAAGTCGAAATTGGTGAATTTCTTGCACCCAACATGGTGCCCAAATTGCTTGGATTTTATGAACTATTGGTCCAATGCATGTCCATTTCAAATGAATTTCTTAATGAGGCATATTTAAGCAAAAAATTATCCATTTTCAAACTACATGTTTCAATTGGACCAACTAATATTTTCACTTGGAATCCCAAAACCATTTAATAAAACACGTACATATTTTCCAATACTATTAAAACAACATTGTATTAGGACCCATTTTTCCAATTAAAATTTACAAATAGTTTCTTGTGAAGACCCATTTCGCCAATTAAAATTTATAAATAGTTACTTATGAGGACATATTTCGCCACTAACATTAAAAAATAATTACATTTGAGGACACATTTCACCTTGAAAATTACAATGTATCATTGTATAAGCATGTGGGATTCACCAAATTTCTAATATACCATTTAAAAATCTCATGGAATTCACCAAATATGGAATCATGGATTGATATAAATACAATTGAGAGTGTCATTTATTCTTACACATTTTGTTTGGTTCTAAGGTTCTACTTCTCGATTTCAAAGTCAACGAAAGAGAAAAAAATAGACTTAAAGGTGAATGATCATTTTTTCATAGTGTTATTAGTTATAATACTAATTTTTCTCTATCTCTTTTCCATTCTTTCTTTAGTCTTAAAGATGATATTATGTAGGGATGGGGATCTATATTATTATTCTTTGTCCTTCTTAAACAAGAAGACATTTTTTTCCAATTTTTATTCGAAGTGAGAGATTAATATGTCGAGAAAATCAAAGATCAATATGTTGAGCCACTTAAGTAGCAAGGGTAAGTCTCCTTCCATTCCTTAGGGTGGTGAAGAGACTCTTGCCACTCCTCAGACTCCTGACGCTCCTCAGGGTGGTAAGGCTTATGTTGCTCCTTAGACTCCTACTGCTCCTTAGGGTGGTGAAGAGACTCCTGCCATTCCTCAAGATCCTTAGGGTGGTGAAGAGACTCTTTCCGCTCCTTAGGGTAGTAAAGAGATCGGGAGGCCATCAAAATGCCAAAAAATTAGATGTACCATATAGTCTTACTTTGGAATTGCCAAAGCTTTTGATCCATCGGGTTAAGATGGAGCTACACCATCAACTCTTCCACCAAATATTGGTAGCATTCACAATACCTCATCACCACTAGAAGGTCAAGTTGATATTGCCATTGATTTAAATCAAGATGTATCAAATTAGGATGGAAATACCACAAAATATGTTCTAATGGATACCATGGGCCCAGTTAGCTAGAATGAGATAATTGACTTAGATAGGGATGATGATGTTGGTAGCAAGAAAAGAAGAAGACAATAAAAATGGGGTGCGAGTGGGAAATGACTAGGAATTTTAAGCTTGGTTGGTTGTCAGAGTACCCATTCATGATACCAGTGGGGATTGGCAATGCAAATGATATTGAAAAGTCAACATTGTCCAAATGTAAGATTTGTAGTTCAAAATGTTGAAGAGCCAAGATGTTGCAGCTAAAGATTGACACTATAGAAAAGAATATCTAGAAATTTTATGAAAAACAAATCATAGACAGAAAGGAACAATCAGTCATATGATGGAAATCAAAGGAATAATTTCTTCATGTTAGGTATGCTACAAATTATGAAGAGCATGAAAAAAGAATGTCGAACATTGCTATGTGTAAAGTTACACTTGAGGCTCAATTTTGAAAACCAATGGAAGCAACAAATATTTCAAAAATTATTCAAATGAGTGTTTTTTTTTATATTTTGTCTAGAGGGCATCCTATGATAGACTACCCGAAGTATTCTAGTTTATTATCAGTAAATGCTAGATGGGTATGGGAAAACTTTCTCACTATAGTTGGAAAGGAAGATTTAAAGGAGAAAGTAAACGAGTCAAATTTCATTGCATTATCTTTAGATGAAGTTACTATGGTATATAATACTTCTTGGGTTTGTATGTATTTGTATACTATTAAACAACATGCTTACCAAACTCATCTTCTTTATGTTCATAAAATGAAGGAAAATTCAACATCACAAAATATATTTGAACTAGTCAATAAATCTTTGAATGAAATTGCAGGTATGGATGAGTTGACAATTGCCAAAAAGTTGGTGTGTGTAGGAGCTAATGGAGCTACACTGATGCAAGGTCAAAGGACTAGTGTTTGCACAAAGTTACAAAATACTTGTGCACCATACATGCTTGGCATTCACTACATGGCCCACAAAATGAATTTAGCATTCAATATTGTGAGCAAGTTTCCTACAGTATCAAAAGTTGAAAATCTAGTCTGTGAGATCCATGCATACTTCTGCCAAAGTCCCAAACATTTTATGGAATTTAAAAATTTCGTTGAGGGAATAACACTAGGAAACAAGCTTCTCAAGGATGTCGATACCAGATGGATCTCCCAACATGGACCAATGCAATGAGTTCTTTCAGAATATAAATCCTTGATTGGAGTGATGTACAAGCATCACATCATAGTAGACAAAGCTCCTGACCTCTTACATAGGTTAAGCGATATAGAGACACTGTTGACTTTAGCTAGTCTTCTCCCCATGATAGATGAGATAAACAATCTTGTGATGAAATCCCAAGACAAAACTATGCATATTAATGAATATGCCAATCTATGTGAACATACATGCTTGTTCCTTGATAATCCATGTTTGGAGCTAACACAAGATGGCCTAAATTATTTAATGTGGTGGAAAATTACTGATTTGAATAATCCTTATAATTATTTATGGTTTAATGAAAGTAGGAACTTATGTATATGTGTACATGGATATGAGATAACAATGTACCATTGTAAGATAGCCAGGCACTCTAGCAGAGAAATAGCTATTAAGGAGGAAGATTTTAAAGACATTGTTAAATCTATTGGTGATAATTTGAAGGAAATTGCAAAATCTCTTTCCTTAGAGATACCTGAAAGATTCCCTCGACATGAAATACTTGAAGCCATGGGTATTGTATATCCTCAACTTTGGGAAAACTAAGAGAACCCAAAATATTTCCATGATCAAGTAAATATCTTGATCAAACAATTTTCAAAAAGTGTAACATACGATGAGCAGAAAATAGAAGGAATTTTAAATGAAGCTAAGCTTAGAAAACAATCTAGGATATTTGAAACATCTATGAGGGACCAGTATAAATCCATGGGAAAGGAGAAGGTCTTTGAACCAGGATCAATAAAAAGGTTTGCACAAACTTAGGTCAAAGTGAAATATTGTGTGGTTCGATATCACAATATTTCAAACTTGTTTATTTATGTCAAACAGTCATATTGGGGTCAGTGGAGGATGAGAGAGTTTTCAATACTTTGGGGTTTTTGACATCAAAGTTAAGAAACAAACTAGACAATAATTTGGAAAATTGCTTGAGGTTGAAAGGAACTACGTATAATGTCATTAATTTTCCTTTTGAAAGGGCACTCACAATTTGGAGGTCCACATGTGAAAGAAGAAGGACTAGGTTGTACAACACTCCAATCCCAAATGATGGTACTGGTGGTAGTGGTAGTGTGATTGGGATAGATGAAATTGACACAAATCACACAATGAATGTTGAATTTGAGACACAGGCCAAAGAAAATGAAGAGTAGACTTGGAATCAAATTCAAGATAATTCTTTTACTTTACCTAATGATGAACATCAATTTGAGGACCCTGACTCCATTTGGTAAATGGAAGAGAATTAGTAGCTTTTAGGTATTTATACTACACTTCATGGATCAATTTCCATTTTTTGATACTTTAGTTGATGATATTTTATATTGTATTCAATGAAATTGTGAATCATTGCACTTTATGATATTTTATTTTATATTGCACTTCATGAATCATATTCCAAATTCAAACTATAGATGATATTTTATGTTTTATTCCATGAAATTGTGATATTTTATATTTTAGATTGTATTTTTTATTTTATATTAGTCCTTACATAGCATTCAATTAGGTGTTAGATTATGGCACCTTTGAAAGGAAAGATAAATCCATAGTGTTGTGTGGTCGCTAAAACTTGGAACCTTAGAATGAAGGTTTGAAGTTTCAAAGTTTTTCTAACCTATGGCCACTGACTAGAAAGATGACCAAGAAAGACTTGCAACTCAACAAAGTGAAATATCAACCAAGTCGAGGAATGGGGAAGTTATGAAAATCTAGAACTTTACGACAAGGTTATAAAACTTTGAGGACTAATGCCTAAGCTTGTTTTGATCCCTTATTTTAAGTCTATCATTTATCCAGCTATAACATTTTACATGAATTATTAATGAAATCTGATGAATGATCTTTCATTAATCTTCTTTATCATTAATATTATGCAATATGCATTGATGTATGTTTTACTTCTGGCTTTGGTTTAATGAACCAATTAAAGCACCTTGATTAAAGCATGAATTCATATAAATATTGAGTGGATCTACTAAGTAATCATGGAGATTGAGTATTGATGGGTGATTTGTAATGCAATTTCACTAAGATTATGGATGCCTGGAATTAAAATCACCTTATAGTTCATATTTTAATTGTGTTAAAAGTAAAACTTTAGCATGTACTCAACAATTCATCACTCAAGTCAATGCTTATTAGATTAATAACATATTAACAATAGTATTAGTAGCATATACAACAATGAACATCAACAATCATTTAAAGTGTATCTTGAAGTTGAAACCACTACCAAAATTTTATCTTCAAATGATATAATAAATAATACAGATAATTGAACATCAACACATTACTAAAGTCTGAATTTGAGCTTTTAAATTGATTATCACATGAAGGAATACATAGGCATTGGAAATGCAAAATATTTCTCAAAGACAACTTTTACAAAGCTGAGTTGGAACTTGGAAACTTATATTATCAAAAATTAAATCACTGCATAACCTTTTCTAGCAACTTCCACTCTTCAAGTGTTCGAATTGTCATTTTTTCTAACTAATTATATTTGACTTGAATATTTTTTAACAATTCATGATTCAAATTGGAACTTGTCTTGGACTCTTCAGTCAATTTTTCATTTAGGGTTAGAAATGGTTTGATGGAATCTAAATAGGTCACCACATCTGGGTTCTAAGGAAAAAGATCTAAATCAATCTTCTTTGCATCCTCCATTTTCTTTCTAAAATCATTCTTTCAATGAATTGCTCATTTATGTCAAAAGCCTTTGGTAAACCAAGCTCTATGAAGTTCCTTACCTTTTCATCCACCTTCTTCAACTTGTCTACAACCAAATGAAAATATTCTTTTGTTTCACTTATTCTCAAACAACTTTCAATGATAGATGATAGTGTCATTGATGTAGCAAGCCAATTAGTAATATCTTTTGATTTCAAAACATTGTCACTAGATTTGTAGTTGTTTGTTGAAATTTTTTTCCGATTTACCTAATACAAGCACCTTTTTGCTGTCCATTAAATATTTGTTGAGCTTATTATGATGTTGTATGATAGCATCAATCAATTGAAACATGTCACACAAATGATCGATCCCCTACATTATTTCATCCTAGATATTTTGTTTCATATGCCTCATTGTTTCTCTACAAAATGGAGATAACTTATTTTGACAAGAATTAATTTCATTTTTTGCTTCCATCAGCTCTGCCTCCAATTTTTCATTTCTTTTTCTCTCCTCCAATTTTTGTTCCCACTGTGCATTTCCATTTGTAATGCTTAGTCTTAATTTTTCTTATGTGGATTTTTCCTCATCATATTTCTTGTTGCTCTCATCTAGCCTTTGCTTTAGTTCATTCACTATAGTCTCATTCTACTTATCCTTTTTGTTTATTGATATAGAAGCATATTTTTTAATTCTGTTTTGTAATTCATTTCCCTTATTATCTTCTACTTTCCTCTTTGCTTTCTCATTTTCTAGGTCTGCTTTGTAACTTTTCAATTTGAGTCTGCAACCTTTTTTTCTCTCTATCTTTCTTTAGCAATGATGTGTACACCAATTAATTTTTCATCTTTGATACATTAATTTTGTCAATATTTCTAAGTCTAGAAAAATCCAATTGAAAATTGTTCACCTCAAATTCAGATGGAGCCATCTGATTTGCTGGTTTGTTTTGAACTGTGGGAATAAGAAATGTGTACTCCATGATTTCTTTACTTGTGTCAAATGTGGCTAATACCATGGTTGTTGTAGGATTTGGAGTTAGAGTGGGTGTACTCTCCATCAGTTTCTTATTTTCTTTTTTATTCAATTTTGATTTCTTTTTAAACTCTTCAATGTAATCAAAACCCAGGGATGTAAGAACAATGGAATGCTTGAATGGGGAAGGAATAGTAGTACTTTCAGCTGCTAATGATGTCATAGCTAGACTAACTGGCATTGGGGGATTTCCTGGAAATAAATCCTTTGTGGTGGATCCACTAGTAGTGTGACTTGGAGTTGGACCTGTCAAAATCCTTTGACTCTTTTGTATGCCTTGATCACTTAGTGTTTTTGTGGTATATTGTGTTTTTTTCCTCTTACATGTAATTTTATATTGTAGAAAATGTTTACCACTACAAGTACTACTACCCATACTATCACCACCAGAAGTAGTTCTAGTTGCACTAAGCCCTCCACCATGGGCATGCCCTAGTTGTGATTGTTTTTTACCATGAGGATGAGGATTTAAAACTCTAACAAATTGAACTATATGCCCTAGGTCTAATTTTCCAGCTCCAACCCTAGGGCCAGATTTATCAATTGGTTTTCTATGCTCTACATCTAATAACATCCATGGGTCTTGTCTTTGGGATCCCAAAGGACCACCTTCATAACCCATTTTTTAGCTATGGATGCTCCTCTAGTAAATGCTTCTTTTGTCGCCTCACATAAACCAAGTTTGAAATTGACATGGATTTCTTCTTCCCTATCATCATTAGATTCATCACCACTTTCTTCATCTTCTCATTCATCGAGATGCTCTATATTCCATAATTTCCTAAACTCAAGATCTTCTTCATTATCTCCATACTCTACAAGAGCTCTTGGATTACCTAGCTCCTTCCTCATAGACCAAAAGGCAGTAATTTTTTATCATGACCAATTTTTTTTCTGTAACTTCCTTCTCTAGAGAATTTGGCATTTTTACTCTATTAGATGGTTCATGAATTTTTCTTAAAAATTGTTGTACCTCCTAATTGTCTTTCGATGCAATACCATAATTTCTGCTAACAATTGTTCAAAAGAAATACCATTCTTAGCAACACTTTTCTCCATTGCTACTTTGACCTTATCCCAAGAATCCTTGTTTCTTAAGTTTTCAAGCAAGGTTTTACTTTGATGTTGAATTCTACTTCCAACATTCTTATTGACCACAATCATTGATTTAATGGTGTCACATGGATCATACTTCTAGTGAGAGATAGCATCAAAATAAAATTAAAATTAAAAGATCATGTGCCACACTAAATGCTTTTCTCTCAAATGTGATCCCTCCACATGAAAAAGGTAAAGAAGGAAATATGGTCTTCTTCCCCTGACTACTAAAGTGTCTTTCATCAGTACTCTGCATTTTCCTCAAATATTCCAAAGAAAAAACCCTTTCTATCACATGTATTGGAAGTTTGTATGGTTGTACTTCTGATCCATAAAATCTTAGCATAGTATATTCTTCCATTAAGTATCAATCAACCAATTGTATTTCTTTTCCTAGTTGAATGTAGTTTATACATGACATAGGAAATCTAGGCATTGGAGTATTTGTAATTGCTTGATGCAATGGAGCCAAAACTAGTTTACAAAATGACTATAGTTCTTTTAAGAATCATGCATCCTTATCACAGTGGTACATTCATATACTATAAGTGGAGCCATTTTATTTTCCTTAGCATTACTATAGGGCTGAATCTAAAGTTTGTTGTTCTGAAACATTCCTCTAAATTTGAATAGAGAAAGATAGCACAAGTAGGTTGTGAACCTAAATGTATTGGTGGAACCTCCTTTAATCATTAAAAATTGTTTATTCATGGATTCTAAAATGTGCCTAATAAAATTATATTTGACATGTGGAACATGATAATGGATATTGTATACCATTTCAAGGAGCCTTGCACCTACTTCCAAATTGTTATCCAGTTCGAGGAAAGATGATAGAATGGAAATAGTATCCTATGCCCATAGTCTAAAAATATCTAAATCATAAGGAGTCTTATGATCACCTTTCAATTTGTTTCTATCCTGAACTATTCTATTTAAGAAAGAAGTTTTCTCCTTTTGATCCACTACTTCATAATCACTAGCAAGCTTTTCTAGGTCAATGTGGAAATTTCCAAATTCTTCGGCTGTAAACCCAAAGGCCAACACTTTTCCAAGTTCCTATAAATTAATGGATAATAATTCTTCTTTTCTATCTTTATTAAAAATTGCTCTTTTTTATCATCATAATTTAGGGCACAAACCATGATAAATTTTGGGCAAGGGAAAACCTCATGTAACATCATGTGCCCTAATCCACTTACCCATAGTGCACTAAAACTATTAAATTACATTTCCTTTGAAGTCTTATTCTAAGATGAAAATCTAAGTTCAAAGTTATTCCTACCATAGGTTTAAGGATCATAAATATCATGGTATTCATCAGTGAAACCTGGGGTTTTAAGCAATTTTGCATAATGTATTTTTTTATTTGACATTGCTCTAGTGGTACTACTATTGGTGGTAGACATGTTGATACAATCAACAATGTGAAATTTTTGAATTCCTAATTAGTCCTTAATCTTTCTTAATTCTTAAGCCTCTTAACCCTAAACCTAAACTTCAAATTTTGACAAAATAAGATTTTAAGAAATGTCAAACGATGAAATGTAGCCACAAGAATTCTTTAACTTACCCAAATTTTGAATTTTGATTCTTGAAGTTGAAATTGGGTTACTAGAATGGCTTTGTTGGAATTGGTACTATGGAACCAAAAATAGGGTGGTGCACTACAATGAGAAAACTGAAGACTGAAATCTCCTCGTGTATTGACCCTCTAACTTCAAAATAAAATCAGTTAGCAATAGAAAGTGTTGTTTTTTCAAATATTAAAGTGAATGACACTGAAAAATATACTTGTTACTTATGGAATACATAGTACACAATTAGGTAGTACATGCCACATGGCTGAAAACATTTAAAACAATCCATTAATGATTTAATCCTACATTGACAACAAATTCAAAACTATTGATCTTTGTTTTTTTTTTGGTTGGTAATAAGGTTTATAAGGTTTATTTTATTGAAGATTGAAAATACCATATTAAAAAGAAAATTCCCAAAACAACTCCAATTACAAACTTTCTAGAACCCTCCAAATCCTAAGCAGTACCAAGAACTACTTCCCAGGCTCATAATTAAATATTCCTACAAGAGATAAAGGCTTGATTTTAGCCAAAATCAACACATAAAGACAAAGACTCGAGACCTTTTAATAGGTCAAATTTGTGAATCTTTCTTTAGCCTTCCCTTAGATTGGGATCACAAGACCATATTGAAAACTTTATTCTTCTCCTTCTTTTCTTTTTTTCCCATGACCATTTGGCATCCATCCTTGACCCTTGCAGCCTCCTTCTACCAATCCACAGATGGGACCAGGAGACTCCTCCAAGCTCCACTACCGGTAATTTCTTGAAGATGTTGATCATTGGCCTTCTGTTTTCTAGCATCTCTTATCTAAGGCCTCCCACCACACTTCTTTTCCTGAAAAAATAGAGTTGCAGTCCTAGTTTTGAATGTTGTTTCCTTGTCTTCATCCAATGGACCTTCTTGAGATGAAGTCATTTGAATATGATGCTGCTCCACACTTCTTGCCTCCTATAATGGCGGTTCCTCTTCCTAATTTGGCTCCTCAAAAGATTTAATCTCCTCCTCAGAGCCTTTTAACTAAGATCTCTCTAGATTTTCCACCTGTTTCTCCACAGTATAATGCTGGGTTGATGCCCCTTTCCACCAAGAGGCATATTTGTTAGGTCTATATTTGGAATACTCAACTACCAAGTTCCCTATTTAGTTGTAGATTTTACACCTAATGGGAACTCCTTCATAGTCCAATGGCTACACTCAATAGCCCTTTGAATATTTTAGGAAAATATCCTTTGAGGGAACCTTGGATATATTCATTTCCACCAAAGATCCAGATGTAAGTTGAGTGCAGAAGATTTGGAGACCCTTCATCCACCATTACAAAGTTTCCTAAAATGTTCCCTATTGCCTCTAAGCATGCTTCAAACCAAAACTATAGGGGGAGGTTAGGAAGTCTCACCCACTGTAGAATCTTTTCAAACACTTCTATGGCTAGGTTGAAACCAAAGTTCCATCAATTTAACATCAGTACATATTTTTCCTCCCAATCCTAGTGATAATCACATATGATCTAGTTTATATCCTTTTCATTTTCAAAAAAAACAATAAAAAAGCCTCTCACCATTAGGTAAATTTAAACATACCCTTTCAGTAGTGGCTTCTAGTATTCTAAGATCCACTTGTGAAGATCCGACATGCTAGGCTAGAAACCCCTAAACATTCCAATCAGGCCCAAACCATAAAATACTTTCTCATTATATGCCACCTCTTTCTCCATGTCACATTAATAGCACATTGCACAACCATTAATAGCACTTAACTTGCAAAGGAATTAATAAAATGAATTACAATGTAACATTAATAGCACAACCATTTATTTTATTACAACTGAATGACAATGTCACATTATTACATAGTACAAATACAAATGTAAGAGCAAGTGCCAAGCTTCTGTTGGATTGTTGGTGAAAATGTAAATGTGATACATCATTACATGTGTGATTGAAAATAAATGGGACTTGCTGAGTCAACCATGAGCTCTAAAAATAAACACATGGGACTTGTTGGGTTAGCCATGGGCTTTGAAAATAAACTCATGGGGCTTGCTTAGGGAATCATGCTGGGGAACTATGAGCTGTGAAGAAACAAAATGTACTTAACCCCTTTCAAAACTAAACTCATGCAAAAGATGAGGGGCTGTAAAATTGCTCCCATGCAGAAGATGATCAGTGGAAATAAATGCATGGGGCTTGCTTGGTAGGCCATGGTGTCTTAAAATAAATACAATAGAATCTCTTGGCCAACCATGCAGATGATGAGGGGTAGTAAACTACTCCCATGCAGAAGATGAGCACTGGAAATAAATGCATGGGAATTTCTTGGGCAACCATGCAAATGATGAGGGGTAGTAAAATTTCCCCCATTTTCTACTTGCAGCTTCCATGCACTAGGATAGCACTTATCTCCATTAGAGCTCCTCATCCTAGTTCAAAAACTATCTGAGAAGCTAGGTGAACCAAATCAACTTCTTTCCAATTCCACCCATTCTGAACATGAAGGAAATTGGTCTTTTACTCTATAACTACATAACTGGAGGCAAGAGAATTTAGGGAATCCCTAATAATACCACATCATTTTCTTCCTGAATCCTTACTATATTATTAACCCTACAAAATGAAAACCCTTATGAAAATTCAACGAATGATTTTAGTTGTGCTCACTATCCTTATTTATGGGCCAAAAGTTCCACTACCAGCTTGGTCCCTTGTACACCTCACATTTCTGTGAGGTTGTGTATAGTTACTACTAACTAGTAATAATTGTGATTCATGCAAACTAAAAATCTAACTTAATTGGTACCTCAAGCTGACAAGCTATAAATTGTCAAAATTGGTAGTGCCACACAAGCTATCGATTGTAAAAATCACTAGATTATTGACATCATCATCTACGATTCTCCAGTACATCATGCAATTTTCAATATAAAGATATACAATCAATCTCTCTGGCTATTCATATGGCATTAATCTGCACCACCACCTAGTACCACATGTATATGTGTAGGATCATGATGGGCCAAAAAGTGGTGATATGTAAGTGATATGATCGCCCATGTGGTTGACGACTATTTTTACCCAAAATTGATGAAATGAAAAAGGGTTTTTAAAGGAGATTCTCAAATTTCTACCAATATAAATTATGCTTTACTTTGAATTTAATAAATAATTATTATTCATTTTCTATTTGAATTACGACTAGGGTCTTGATTGATAGGATGGTGTAAAAATATCTTTAGCTTTGAAATGGTATCACATTTTTTATATCCAAAGCATGCATCACATTCTATGCTTTGTATGCAATAGTATTAAAAAAAAATTGCATTTCATGAAGTTTTGACCAAGTTAAGGTGGTCAGACATACAAGTTTTTATATTTTTTAAAAGTTGTAATAAAAAATTCATAATTAATTATTTACTTGGAACAAAATTGCAAAAAAATATGCCTCACATCAGTACATGAGTCCTCTACTTATATCTAGAATCTTATAAAAAAATATTATCATTTTATTATCGTTAGGGTGGTCAGACAAACACCTACTTCTTATTCTTTCCCTGAAATTTAAGTACTATTGCATTGAAATTTCAAATTTTCACCAAAAAGATTTAAAAATAAATAAAAATCTAGTAGTTTAGAAACTAAATTCAAGTTTCCACAGATTCTATTGTTACATATTTTTGAAATGATATAAATAACTTATTCAAATTTTTATGTCAAGTTGCCTAACTCTAATTTTTTTGAATTTTTTGCCACTTAAGGGCCTATTTTTCCATGATGATCCTGCACATACCCACAACCAAATTGAGAATTTCAATAGAATAAATGAAAGTTAGAGTACTTTGATGCATTGAAAAGAGAGAATTAAATGTCTCATTTTATCTTAATCATTATCAAGTCCACTAATAAGTCACAATAAATTTCGGTCACTTATGATCATAACTATATGTTGATAATTACTATTAGTTTTAAAATCCACATTTAACATTTTTATATTGATCAAAGCAAAATGGATTTAAAAGAATAGAGCCACAAAGATAATTTTAATTTAAGTAGCTATTGCTAAAGAATGAAGTACATAGTACATAACTAGTGTGGCCAAAAATCCACTAACCATGAAAAAAACTAGTCACAAAGTACATATTACAAGAACTGTTACGTTGTACAATAAAACATAGACACGTGACACGTCACACAATTCATTACTATTTTTTTTTGTAACATTAGCTAAGGCCATAAACTAGTTGTTTGATTAGAACATGAATTGAATTTAACAAATTAACAACAAAGAAGAAAAGTGAATCACCCAAAACCTTCATCCAAAACTATAGACTCTTTAATGATTCAATTTGTGTATCACAACATACCCCATCTCATATTAACTAGGGAAAGAGCCTACATTTTAGAAGCATGCAATTCCACCAACAAGCGCTAACCCACTTTCAAAATTGTAATGCTCTAGTGCCAACTCCAACAAAGAAATAGAGTAAATGAAAGGCTGCAAATCAAATATTGCCAACATCTTCACCAAATCTTTATTGTGAAAAATGTGCATACAATTGGACAAGAAATCTGAAGCTACCTTAGAATATAGAGCATGAGGGTTGTTCTAAATCCATTCCCTACCCACAATTATTCTTATAGCATCCTCAACCTACACACAAGGAATTGTAAACACCATACCCAACTTTCATCTGTTGTATGCATCGTCCCTTCTTTTCTCCCAGAAAAAATTAGGTAGCATGGCATGCCATGAAGAATCCATAATATCTTAGTTAAATTGAGAATAGAGAAGAAATAAATCAAAGCCAAATATATTATAAATGATATGAAGAACATCAAGTGGGTGAAGTATATATCGAAGTTAGTATGAACACAATTAGTATGACATCACACTTAACACTTTTAAATTCACCACTATCATTGATGTGACAATTAACATTTATTTCAACACTTGAATCCTTATAAAAAAGTTCTTAAAAGGTATTCCCATGACAAATGACAAGATGGCTGCATAGTGCACATGCAAATAAACTATAAAGTTATTTTTAGAATGGGGACATCTCTAGGTTGATGAGACTCGACCCTCAAGATTAAAGAGTTAAGATTTAAGGCTCTATCATAAACTATTTTGGTCTAACTTAGGAAATATTAAATGGTAAACAAGAGCACAATGATAGACATAACTAAATAATTAAAATAAAATATCAACCATTGATTTCTGAAAATCTAATGATTCTAGTGTAATTTTGGAGGTTTAATTTGCAAATCTAGTGATTGAGAGATATACTTCTAGAATGCAACTATAGTCATCCATCAAACATTCATCGAACAGTCATGGTCTATAATGTTGCGTGGTCATTGAAACATGGAACCTTAGAACCAAAGTCTAAAGTTCCAAAGTTTTTGAAACCTTAGACCCACTGACTACAAAGATGACCAAGAAATACTTGCAACTAAGGTTAGGAAAAGCACCAAAACCTTGACTTGGGCGAATTTGCATTGACACTTCACCACTGCATTTTTTTTATTAGTTTGATATTATGTTTAATTCACCAATATTTTTGTCTTAATCATTTGAAAATAGGTCTAATTCACTAATGAATTTTATTTTTTAGTTTGAAAAAAGTTTCAATCGCCAAAAAAAGTATTTTTTCTGGTTTGAAAATAGGTTTAATTCGCCAATCAAAATATTTTATTTGTTTGAAAATAGATTTTAATTTCCAATGGAAAAATTTTAGTGGTTTTAAAAAAAATACATTTTTTCGGGATTTTACACAGACTTCTAGTGATTAGAAAAGATTCACCAATGGAAATTATTTTTTTTTATGAAAAATGAAAAAATTCACCTCTAAAATTAATATTTTTATTGGGAAGTATACAAAAATCACTAGGATTTTACACCTTTTCCGAGGGGGGTGTTTTTTAAAATTTTCCCTGAGGGAGAGGTATGGAGGGAGAGAGAGGGAGGTGAGAGAGAGGTGAGATAGAGAGTAATAAGAGAGTTTTTTATGGAGTGATAGAGGGATATGTGGGTAGAGAGGGATAGGTGATATAAAGAGAAGTACATAGAGATATAGATAGAGG
>VDFB02000015.1:353875314-354130445 GCA_007258455.2 Sequoia sempervirens | reverse complement strand
TATAAACTACATTAAATTTTCTGCAGATTCTATTCTTACATATTTTTGAATAATATAGATAAGTTATTCAAATTTTTACATCAAGTTGCCTAACACTGATTTTTCTAAATTTTTTGCCACTTAAGGGCCTGTTTTTTCCATGATGATCCTGCACATACCCAGTAAATAATTAATCATAAATTTTTTATTACAACCTTTTAAAAAATATAAAAAACTCATGTTTTACTACCTTAACTTGGTCAAAACTTCATAAAATTCAATATTTCTTTTTTTAATCCTATAGTATGCAAAGCATAGAATGCGACACATGTTTTGGATTCAAAAAATGTGATACAATTTGAAAGATATAGATGTTTTTCAATCATTCTATCAATTACAACTTTAGTCATAATTTGAATAGAAAATGAATAATAATTACTTATTAAATTCAAATTAAAACATAATTTATATCAATGGAAAGCTGAGAATCTCCTTTAAAAACCCTTTTCATTTCATCAATTTTGGGTAAAATATAGTCAACAGCCACATACCCCTCATATTGCCACTTTATGGCCCATCATGATCTTGCACATACCTAGACTCTATTCAACAAATTTGAAAAATAAAATAAAATAAAAAATTCAATTAGTTTCTAAAATTTGTAGGGGTAGCATGGCCAAAATTCTATTTTTCAGGAAGTGTCCACTTAGAAAATTAATAAAAAATCAAATATTCATTAAAAAATTATCAGAAAAATCATGCATCAACTACATAATATTAGCTAATTTTTGACTAGAGCAATTTTAAAAGTACTAAAAAAAAGTTCACCATGCTAGGGACGTACAAGAGTTGCTATGTTATTTGTTTTTACAAAAAACAACACCAATTTATGTACATCCCTCTTTTGAACCCCTTAATCTCAACCATTTTCAAAATAAATTAGTAGGATAGAAAGTAGACTCAGAGCACTTTGATCTTTGGTTTTGTTTCATCTCAAAATTTTGAGTGTAACTATCCTCAATTTCAAGTCCAAAGTCAATATTTCCTTATTTTAGAAAAAAAAAGTGGCCACTTAAGCCCCCTTTTTGAGAACCATCTTTTTGCACTTACCCACTTTTTTAATCAAAAATTTATGAAACAAAAAGGGTTTATTGAGAAAATTATCAGCCTTCCAAAAATATAAGATATGCCTTATTTAGAATTAAATAGATAATTATTATTAATTTTCTACATACATTCTGACTTAAGTCTTGATTGATAGGTTGATTGAAACACATCTATAATTCTTAAACGATTTCATATTTTTTGAATCCAAAAGATGTGACACATTCTATCCTTCCCATACTATAGGAAAAAAAAATGAATTTCATAAAATTTTCACCAAGTTATGGTGGTTAGATAAACAAGTTTTAATATTTTTAAAGATTTTTAATAAAATTTTATAACTAATTATTTACTTGCAAAAAAATTACAAAAAAAATGCGACACAATTAGATATGTGTCATTTTCTTATATTTAAAGTTTCAAACAAATATATATTTTTTTTTCTTTTACTTAGGATGGTCAGACATACACCCATTTTATTTTTTCTTGAAAATTTAGTACCACTGCATTGAAATTTCAAATTTTTACCAAGTAGATAATTTACTTTTTTCCAAAAAAGAAATAGTATATTAGAAACCACATTCAATTTGATACAAATTTTATTCTTACATATTTTTCAAATTAATAACATTCAAATTTTTATGTCAAGTTGCCTAACTTTGATTTTTATTAATTTTCATTGCCACTTAAGGGCCTAGTTTGGACACCCATGATTCTTCACTAACCCTTTATTCTCTTCTCCTCCATAATGATACAATATGATAAATTTTTCTCTTTAAGAATTGTATTTGTGATTTCTCCATTCATTTTTTTCTTTTTGAGAAATATTCCTTTCTTGATTATCCCTTGGTTGATTCTATTGCCTTTTGTTATTTCTATGTTAATTCCCTTTATTTTGTCTTTGATTTTGATATGATTTATTTTGATTATAGTTAGTATCTTTACCTCTAGCCATAAATCATTGAGAACCCTTGCTAGACTCACCTATGAAAATTTTGAGCTCGTCCTTTTGACTCAACAAAGTCTCATACACTTGTTCTAGTTTGATATTGTCAATTTTTTTAGTTAGCTCTAATGTTTATATCAAGTTATAGTACTCATATAAAAACTTTAAATAAAATAATTTACAATTTCAAATCCTTCATATTCAACCTTCATCATTACAAGTTAATTTCTCAAAAAATAAAAATAAAATTGAACATTCTTTTTCTTTATTTTAAAATGAGTTAATTTCATTTTAATGTCAATCACTTTTAATTTGTTGGTTCTTTTATACATTGTTCATAAAGTTTCCCATATTTTCTTTATTATTTTCTCCTTTACCATGTCCAACTTAAAAAAAACTTTCCATTTTTTGACATTATGTTCCTTGTGAACCCTACTTAACCAATAGAACATTCAAGCATTCTTGAACTATCTTGTACAATTATCTAACCATATGAGATTTTTTCTCATTTGGATTCCTCTTTCTGTTAAATTTTTATAGAATATATTGAAATGGTGTTGAAAAAACTCTGACAAGTATAACTAGTTATCACTCAAATAGAAATTACACTCCTTCAAAACTTTTCTATCATCCTATGTGTTATCATCTACATGTCTATAAACAATATGAACAAACATAGCCACCTGCATTGAATTGTAATAATGTGATTGGATTTCCTCTTGTAGAGCTAGAGTATAGTTTTCCACAAAATCAACCACTAATAGTATAGTACCAACTGAAATTTTTTTCTACATGCACGAAATTGGTCATCAAGCTATCGAGCATGTTGTGAGTGCTTGGCATATTTTGGTACAATTTTATTCTTAAATTATTATATGAATTCGTATACACAAAATTTTTCTCTAATTAAATCACAATGGTTTCAAATTTTTCCAACCTTTAAAGAATAGTAAATATTCTTAAATGTTTTAACATCCACTAATTGTTATTCAAAATCATTATCAACACTTTCATGCATACAAACTCTTAAGAATGAAAGATTGCCACAACTAGTGCATTGTCTAGAAATACATGAACTTAAAAATAATAATTTCCCATTAGATCTTTCACAAAAAGAAACTTACCAAGGTTTTCATTTTCAAAATACCTTTAACTTATTAATTTTTACATACCAAGGTTTACATTTTTCAAAATACCTTTAACTTATTTTAATATTACCAAGTAACACTAAATCACCACAATTTTTTTTATAAAATTAAGTTTTGGTTGTATCTAATAGGTTTTTAGGATGAGGATTACAAACTTTGGACCTCACTCTCAATTTTAAAACAACTATAGCATTGGATGATACCCTCGTGAAATAAAGAAAAATGGGTATGGAGGTGCTATCCTATAGTTTAGGACATAGAACACACCTACTTTCCAATTTGATTCAAGGATAACCCTAGAGATCTCAATGTAAAGGAGAAAGAGATCTTGCAATAGGGATTTCCTAGGGGCTGATTGTAAACTAATAAGGGGTTCACCACCAAGAAAGTACTTGGGAAGACAAATGTAATCCAAGATGTAACACTAAACCATAATGTGATGTAATGACCTACAAAATGGCCTAGAAATGTAAGTGAAACAAAACATAAAACTATAATATGGAATGTGTGCACCTAAAAATATGAAGATGACTGGAAGGAGGTTTGAAATACTAGAAATTTTGACTTTTGGACCTATTGAAACTCATTCACCAATCTGGGCAAATAATTCCTAGATCTGGGTTTTTTACACAGGAACATGTTTAGGAAAAAAGGGTATTTGAATCTACAAAAAGCTTGAAAAGCACCTGTAGTGGGACTCATTTGCCACTTCTAGTGAATCAGTCTCATTTTACTTTTTCAAAAATTTAAATTTCAGATTTGTGGTCCAATCTATGTCCTTCCCTTCCAAACTGATTTCTAGTCTAAATCTATAAAAATACCTAGAAAACATAATATAGACTTGCTTTTCTTACTGGGTGTTTTCCTCAGTCAAACACCTAGTTTGGTAATTAGACTTTGATGGAAATAATAGAATGTGCATTAAAATATGAATGAAAACCCTAACCTTAAGTTTATTTAAGATTAGGAAATCTAAAATGCAATGAAACCCTATTCTAATGTGCAAGAATGAGATTCATGAATAGAATATGAAAATGAATGACTCACTTGGAGAGATCTCTAACCATTCAAAGGTTTCTCAATAACACTTGTACTTTCCTTAGCCTGAATGTAGAGTAATGATGGAGGATGGAATCACTTAGGAAACAAGTCATTAGGCTTGGATTGATGGCTAGTTGCACCTCCCCAACCTAGAATCCATCATGATTCACCATAAATAACCATGATCAACCCTTGAAAATGTTATATCTTTAATGAAAGTGAGCTTGAAGACCTGCAAAAATACTTCAATGTTGCTCCAACACTTCAAATTTACTTGCTTTTGGAACTTGAATGCTCTTGTGAGAGAATGCTTAAAGATTCTTGATACTTGTCTCTTGAAATTTCTCTTGGAAAAATGCTTTCTTATATGAAAAAAATGACTAAAGAGCTTGCTTATATAGGCACTAATACCTAATTTACCATTATTTAGACCTTAAAAGTTGACATCAACCAAAGATTTGAATTAAAAAGGTGATTTTCCCACTCAAATTTGAAAAAGCCCCAAATGGGACTCATTTTCCCAAGGTGGCAAATGAGTCCCACTCTAGACTTTTGAGGTGGGTTTTCAAGATTTTAGATGATATAGATTATTTTATCAGGTTTTTAGCTTAAATAAGCCCCGAGATCTAAAATAATGTGTCTTAAGGGTTTATTAATGTTGACTTTAAAGGGTGTTTAATGCAAGGGTATTAAAATAGGTCTAGATTAACTGAGAAATTTCCCTATCTCCAAGAAGGGGAGTCAATTTCCATAATTACATCTATCCATGAATTTAGCACCCATATGACTCTACATGTGTATGCAAGCTAAAGGAATCTGAATACAATTTATTTCATAAAAGGATACTGATATAGGTTCATTCACAACATAGGAGAATGAAGCCCCCACTATAGCTATCTACAAAACCACAATGTTAGGAACCACATCCTATAACATTAATTCATTAGTTGTCCAAAAATCCTCTTATCTAACTTATTTCTACAAATCACATTCAAGGGTAGATGTATGCCCCCCTTGATTGTACTTACTTTATAGAGGTGGAATCAGGGTAACATTGTAGCCATATCAAATAAGGTAGGTCATATCATAGGGTATTTCTAATTACCATACCACACGATGATAAACATTTGATGAGTGGAATCATGATTCCAATGCAACAAACAACATAAAAAATAGAGCTCTCTAGCTCCCATTATGTTAATTTGAATGAAAGGAACTTTTTAACCCTAATATAGTAAAAACCCTAATTTAAACTTATATAAGACTAAAAAGTGAAGTAAACTCTAACTATTTTTTCATTTACCTTATTTTAGCTTGAGTTTGTGAAGAGTTATTGAAGATGTTGAGCCAATGTGACCATGTGCCTATCAGACTAGACATCCTATGGGATGAGGTGGCCTGCAACGAGCATTATCATCAGGTGAGTTGATTTTTTTCCTTAGCTTTGTCCTTACGCATTTATTTTATGATTTGTATGCATTTCTAAGTTAATTTAGGGCCGTAGAAAAAAAGTTTGCAAAGCATCCCTTTTTTTTGTGAAGTGTCCCCTTTTGTTGTGAAGAGTCCCCTTTTGTTGTGAAGTGTCCCTTTTTGTCTTGAAGTGTCTCATTCCTTTGCGAAGTGTCCCAAAACGGGTCTAAAGTGTCTAGGACCCTTAAAAGAGTACACTAAAACAACTTTAGTACACTTTTTTGATTGTTGATGTATAGATTTAAGATTGTAGAATGCTTATAGGATAATTTTTTACTTTTTTGTTAGATTCCTCCCTATTTTTGATAGCATTTGGGTGGCAGATAGATCAGTCACCTTTGAGACCTAGCCACCACTTTCTCAACAGAGGACATACAAATATTACAGAATATGGGCTTATAGTGGGCGTACCTCATGCCCCCTATTAGGTACCATGATTCTATGTTGGTGTCGCTAGTAGAGAAAAGGAACACAGACACATGCATATTTCATCTTCCCACCAACGAGATGACCATCATGATCAAGGATGTATATCACATACTCCAAGTTCTGATTTAGGATGAGAGGGTACATTTTTGAGTGGATCATTCATTTGGGGAGATGAAATATGATATTTATTTTTTCCTTAGAGGTTAAGTTCATGATGGTATGGTGAGGCCACATATCGATCTAGTTATGCTATTATATTTGTGGTCCCCACTGGTTGTGTAGATTATGATGTTCAGTATAGCACTATTTCTCATCCCCGATGGTTATTGAGCACACTTAGAGGGAGGAATAGTACATATGGTTTAGGAAATGGTCGAGCATAGGACTATGTAAACCTAGGGGTGTAGCGTCCTAGCGCATCTATATTATGTTGTTGGATGATTTTCATTTAAGGAGATCCACAATATGGTACACTATACAGTGCTACAAGTGTGGTGCTTGGAGCATATCACATGCACTGGACTGATAGGATTTCAATGCACATCAACCCTATGATATCCTTGGGCATTTAGTTATCCACTATGGTGGATATGGTAGTATGGTGAGTTATCTTTTTGGAGAGTCTAATTTGACTGACTAGATGAGAAGGAGGTCATATGGAGACCCTAATAGCTTATTCCACAGTGGCCGGACGAGACTCAACAAATGAGGATATTTTAGATGGATAGGTTTTTGATAGGTAGACACGATTACATAGTATGACCTTTCTACTATGATTGTGTCATGTGATAGTTTGGAAAGGTCTAGGTACAAACTAGGGCATGGCCCTTTTTTAGGAGATCAATACGAAGTGCCCGGAGACTCGGCTATGGTAGATGATTCACTATTGATGATTTCATCTACAGTGACTCTGATGATGATGACCATTATATGCCTCCAGTGTCCAATGTTGATAATGTTAGTACCACAAATGCCTCTAAGGAGTGGTGGGGAGTAGTACAGTCAGCTATGGTATTCTTGATGGATGTGCCAATAGGAAATGCAGGGCCAATCCCATATTAGGGAGACAAGGAGGAGGATAAGGCTGATGAGATATGCTTTAGGACTGCAAACATATTCACAGATGTGATACATGAAAAGTATGATGAGGTTGCAGATATTGATTATTATTTCTAAGAGTGGGATGAGTAGGAGGATGAGGAGTAGTTGATGAGTGAGGGTGATGAGGTAACAGATGAGGATCCAATGGGCTACAAGTGGGGAGAGCCATCTCCCATTAATGTTACTAGATCAAGCTCAACAACCACAATAAGTACTAGTACCTATAGCCATGGAGATTCTAGCACATCCTCCATGCCCATACACACGATGAGGCTAGATTTACACAGCTAGATAGAGAGCTAGGTGATGATATTTTATTTATTTCCATGCTTTATGTTTATGCTTGTGTTTTATGCTTTAATTTTATTTCTAAATATATATATATATATATATATCATGATGTGTATTGATTATATTTATGATTTCTATCTTGCTAGAGTTGTGAGAGACCTTCATGATCTCTACCGTCAAGTGGTTGCAGAGATAGTACCCCCTTCAGACTATGAGAAGTCCACTGATATAGACTATGTGCACCCACCCATCATGGAGTGGGATCTAGAGCTATTCAGGTCATACATCAAATTGTGGGTAGTTTACGAGAGTCTGTGAAGGAACATTCACCAACTCAAGACTGCCTAGGATCTCTAGTCATCTCAAACCCCAACAAAGTTTGAGAGACTATAGTAAGAGGTAGCTAGACTACAAGAGGAAAGAGATTAGATAACAATGGAGTTTTAGGAGGCCCTTGGATAGGTACAAGGTTTATAATTTTCTCTTATTGCATTGGGCATCTCACAATCACAATCACATACCACTGTCTCCTGACAGACCACCTATAGACAGATGTGAACACTGGATCCCTCAAGATCTAGTAGTCATAGACCTCATTAGCATTGTATATATTGATGACATGTACACAAAAATTTGATGTATATGATCATTTGATGTTTTATTATTTATGTTTATGTGTTGAATGCTAAATGTTAATGTGATTGATTAAATAATCTTTGTAAGACTATTTATTGAATGTCTCCATGATTTAACATATTTTATGTGATCTAATTAAAACATATTCTAGTTTCTCTTAGATGAAACATTGTAATTAAGTATGTTATGCTAAATTAAATGCACCTATGATCTACTTATAGAACCTTAAATGCACGTAAGGATCTAATCTAACACAACATACAAGATTATCTTGAATAGCATGAAACATAAGGTAACCATATAAAAGTTAATTTAAATAACTACTTTAGTATTCTAGAGACACAAATAACTATTTTTCAAGAACAAAGAAATGCAAAAGAACATAGAATGTCATATACTAACTCTAACACAACTAATTTATGATACACACTATTCAAGATCATTAGACATAGTACCTTTGCAAATGTGTGGAATTTATAGGTTCTTTAGGGAGTGTACCATCCACTTTTCTTAATGTATAAGCCCCAAATCCATAATTTTCATTGATTATGTAAGGGCCTAACCAATTAGTGCTGAAATTTCCTTTTTTTCCATCAGGTCAACATTGGCATTACCCTTGTTCTCGCATAACACCAAGTCACCTTTATTAAAGGAATGGGGTATTATGTTATCATTGTAAATACATTGCATTCTTTTAGAATAAGGTTGAAGGTCCTCAAGAGTGTTGATGCATTGTTCGTCGAGCATTTCAAGCTAATGCAACTATTGTTCCTTATAAGTATTGCCATCAATAACCCCTTGAAGAGTGATTCTTAATGAAGGGATCTCTAGCTCCAAGGGAATTATCACCTTGGTTATATAGACAAGGTTATAAGGAGTATGTCCAATTGATGCTCTAACATTTGTATGGTAGGCCCATAATGCATACATTAGTTGTTTATGCCAATGTTTATTGTTTTTTCTTACTGTTTTCCTTAGGATTTGCTTAAGGGTTCTATTAGTTGGTTCAACTTGACCATTAGATTGTGGGTAATAAGGTGTTGAAAAGCGATGTTATATGTTAAAAATTTCTAAGAATTTCTTCACATCCTTATTCTTAAATGGTGTTCCATTGTCTAAACTAAGGTAGAAGAGAGTCTGAAGCAAGCAATAGTGTGTTCCAATATGAAACGACATATTACATCAATAGTTGTTGAATGAAGTAGAATTGCTTCAACCCACTTTGTGAAATAATATGTTACAATAATTATAAAATTATGTCCGATGAAGGAAGGAGGTGAAATTTTTGCAATGATATTTAGGGCCCATACCAAAAAAGTATAAATAGCAACTTGTGCATGAAGTTCAGAAGCAAGAGCATGAATTAGTCTGCTATGTTCTTGACATTTATGACATTTCTTAACATATGCAAACTAGTCTTGTTCCATGTTTCTCCAGTAATATCCTATACAAATTAGCTTTTGTACTAGCGATCTTCCTCCAAAATGTCCTCCACAAGCACCTAAACGAGATTCCTCAAGTGCTATTGGGATTTTAGATTGTTTAAGGTACCTAAGCAAGATACCATCAAAGGACCTTTAATAAAATATATTAGTAAGAACTATATACTTATATTCTAGTCTCTAAAGGTAGATCATTGAGCATTCCTAGTTGTGAACTCAGGAAAGGTACCAGTTTTAGGTAATCAAATATTCGTGCATACCATTTGCTAGAGTGTTATATGGTGATTGCTAATATCTCATCAATTTTATGCTTGATCAAAGGTTTGGTAATTGTGTGGATGAGAAATGTGAAGTATTTTGAGGGATCATGAGGGGATATTAGAGAATTTGTGCTTTCCATTGCATATGCGTGTCTATTATATTTTTGTGGGATGTTACCAATGGTAAACAAATCAAACTTTTCTAATAGATTCATTATAAGATCTTTGTATTTTGATAGATTTTCATGCTTTTCTTGGTATGTTCCATTTATTTTTTTAATGATTATTATGAATCATCAAATATTTTGATGTCTCAGGCTCCTAGAATTAGAGTGGCATGTAATCCAATGATTAACACTTCATATTCTATAGTATTGTTTGTGCATAGGAAATTTAATTGATATGATAAGGGAATAGGTTTTCCCATGAGTTGAGCTATTATAACTCCTGCACCAAAGCCTATTTTTGACTTAGATCTATCAAAATACAATTCCCATGAATTTTCATGTTCTTGAATAGTTAATACACTCTCATCAGTAAATTATTCTTGATTAGGTAATGCTAGGGGGGAAGGAGTGTCAACTAACTAGTTGGTCAAGGTTTGTCCTTTGATTTCTTTTTGTGAAATAAAATTATGGTCAAACTCATTCAACAACATAACCCATTGAGCTAATCGTCCTAATAAATATTTTTTAGCAAAAATATGTTTTAAAGGATCGCATTTTGTCATAACATGTATTTCAAAATTTAATTATTAATGGCACAACTTACTAGTAGTGAATACAAGAGCCAAAAATTGTTTCTCTATCATTGTGTATCATTTTTCATAATCAATCAAATTTTGGCTAATGTAATAAATAGGATTCTCTTTACTATTTTCATCTTGTTGAGCCAACAATGTTGCAAGAGCATGGGTTGATGCTGTTGTATATAGGATGAATGGTTTTTTTAACATAGAAAGTTGTAAAATAGGAGTAGTAAGATAGTCTTTCAAACTATCAATAGCATGTTTACAATCTGTATTCCAATTAAATTGAACTTTCTTAAGGAGATGTGTCAATAGTAAAATTTGATCCACTAAGGATGTCACAAAAGGATAGATAGTTTGAATTCTTCCTTGTAAGGTACACAATTGGGAGATGTTTCTAGGAGGTGGCATGTTAACTATAACATCAATTTTCTTTGTGTCTATCTCAATGCCTCTAAGAAATATGATAAAACCTAGAAGTTTTCCACTATCTACACCAAAGACACATTTTTTTGGATTCAATATCATGTTGTAGTTTTGCATTCACTCAAATATTTTTTGAAGGACATTCACATTATCTTGTCTAGTTAAATATTTGGCTAGAATATCATCAACATAATCTTCCAAAATCTTATGTATGTAATTATGAAATATAAATGTCATTGTTCATTGATATGTTGCACCTACATTCTTCAATCCAAAAGGCATCATTACCCAACAAAATGTTCCCAAAACTATCATAAATGTTATTTTATATTGGTCTTGAGGATTGATAAAAATTTGATTGTACCCAAAAACTTCATCCATGAATGACAAAAACGCATGTCTAAACTATCATGTCAATATTATGAAGGGGAAAGTATTCTTATAAAGATGCTTTATTCAAATCATGAAAGTCTGTACACATCCTAATATGATTGTTAGGTTTTGAGATTGCAACAATGTTTGAGATCCAAGGAGAATAATATATAGCTCTAATGAAACCAAATTCAAGGAGCTTTTCAATCTTGGCCTTAACTAATAAGGCTCTCTTAGGGTTCATTTTTTGAATCTTTTGTCTAATGGGCTTAGCATTTTCAACAAGGACTATATTGTGTGTTACAATCTTAGGGTCAATTCCTAACATATCGGAATAAGTCAAAGTGAAAATTTCACAAAATTCATGAAGTAAAGTTGCATGGTCCTCTTGTTCATCATCATCAAGGAACTTTCCTATATTAATTACCTTTTCTTTATTATTAATATCCATCTGTATGTCCACTGTATCACGTAAAGGAAGCACATTTTGTTTCAAAAATTCAGGGTTGTATCTTCTTTGTTCATATCAACTTCACTACTTTCTTCCTCTCCATTTTTTTGCTTGGTACTAATCATAGCACATGTAGCCTATTTATTTTTAGGGGGAGTAAATGGTGTGTCATAAACTACTAGAATTTCTTTCAAGGCTTCATCATCTTTGAAAAACTCCAATGATTCTTCACAATTAGTATCAATCAATTCTTGATGCTTCAAGGTGAGAGTTGTTTTAGGATTACACACAATGGTGTTAATGATTATTGAGGGTGTTTCTATAAACAAGGGTGTGAATTCCAAGGAACCCCAATCATCATCTAATAAATTTGACACTTTTTCAGTTTCTTGTTTTTCCTCTTTCATAGGTTCTATGTTTGAAGTTGGAATTAATGTGCTTAGAGGACTTGTTGTTCCTTTTTCAACTTGTAAGCAACTTTTAGGATCAGGTTCTATTTCAACTTTGTATACCTTATTATAGACATATTTCATGATACAATGAAGAGTTGAAGGCACTGCATGAATCTAATGAATCCAAGGTCTTCCTGAAAGAAAACTGTATGAAAGATCATGAGGCATAACATGAATAGGAGTTTGTAAGGTGGACTTTTCAAGTGTAATAGGTAAAGTAATCGCACCGAGTGGTTTATTTCCTACATTATAAAATCCTCAAATCGATAAGGAGTTAGGTTCAATTTTTTATTTTTCGACACCAAATCTATCTAAAATCTTCACACTACACACATTAAGGGCTAAGCCATTATCAACAATGATTCTTTTTATTTCCGTTCTATTGAATTTGGCTATTATCATGAAGGCATCATGTATCTTTCTCATCTCCAAGGGAGGGAGATCATGTTGGTTAAAGGTAATCTCTACATTAACTATATTCATTCCTTGTATTAGAGTTTCCACATCGTTTACTTTTGTATGAGGAGGGATCACAAATTTTTGCAAGGTTGTTTGAAGCATACTATGATAATTATGTGAATTTTGAATTAGATCACATAGGGATATTTTCACAAGAGTATTCTTCATATGTTCAATAAGATCTTACTCATTTCCACTATTTGAAGGAAAATGAGGATTACTAGGAAAAACAAAGCTGGGTAAAGGTAAGGATGTTGATGTTTTTTTGTTTGGTTGTTGATTGTTTCAAGTATTATATGTGTGAGCAATGGTATTGTTACTTTATTGCTGCAAAACAATGTTCTGAGGTGGTTCAAGAGTGTAAACAAATTTTTTTTGAGTTTGAAGTTTGTGTGAAGGTGGGTAAATGATCAATTGAGGTTGAATCATATTAACATCTCTTAGTTTTGGCTTTTCATAACAAGCTTTAGTGGATAAACTTTGTGAGATGAAGTTCTCAAGGGCTTCATATAACATGTCAAAGTCATCACTACTACAAGGCTTGAGGGTTAGGTTATCTTGGATAAAGAGATTTGACATAATCAAATAACTATATTTTCTCCAAGTGTTTTAGGTGTTTGATCTTGTTTATTGTTTTATTTTCTAATGTATGCTAAAATTAATCTAATATAATTGATCTATGAACTTATGCTAAAAATGGAATATGTAAGAATCTAATTCTATCCACAATTGCAATGAATGCAAATTATGCTACTTATAATGATGTGAATGCAACAAAAAGTATGCAAACTCAAATAGAAAAAGTTTTAATAGTAAACATAAACTCAGAAAAAGGGAATTCAACTCTGTAGACTATAGTTCCAAATCTACATTTGGATTGATTCACCCAAGGTGGCGAATGAGTCCCAATGGGGATATTTTTCAAAATTTCAAAAAAATTAATTGATTTTTTATGCCTTTTATGTTGTATTGCCTGAAAACTAAGTATAAATGCATATTTTGTATGATTTTCAATTATTTAGGATGCAAAAGTGAAAGCTATATGAACTTTCACTAATGCAAAATTTGAAACCCTAGAATGCTAATTAACTAATGCAAATATTAATGCAACATCAATGTAAGAAAGATCTAGGATAATGATGCACTCCAAATCAGAAAAATATTGTTATAAATGCAGGATCACCAAAATGAAATGAAGAAAAATGGGTTTGGAGGTGCTATCGCATGGTTTAGAACATAGAGCACACCCACTTTCCAATTTCATTCAAGGAAAATCCTAGAAAACTCAATGCAAAGGAGAAAGAGATCTTGCAATAAGGCTATCCTAGGGGATGATTGTAAACTAATAAGGGGTTCATTGCCAAGTAAGGACTTGGAAAGATAGTGTAATGTAAGATGTAAAACTAAACCATAATGTGATGCAATGACCTACAAAAAGTCCTAGAAATGTAAGTGAAACAAAACCAAAAACTATAAGATGGAATGTGTGCACCTAAAAATATGAAGATGACTAGAAGGAGGTTTGAAATGCTAGAAATTTTGACTTTTTGACCTACTGGGACTCATTCTCCAATTTTGGTGAATCAGTCCCAGATCTAGGTTTCTACATAGGAACAAGTTTTAGGAAAAAGCGTATTTGAATGTGAAAAAATCTTGAAAAACACTTCTAGTGGGACTCATTCCCAACTTCTAGTGAATCAATATTGTTCTAATTTTTTGAGAATTTAAAGTTTAGATCTATACTCCAATCTCTTTTATTCCCTTCCAAACTTATTTCTAGGTCCAAATCTATTAAAAACACCTACAAAACATAATATAGACTTGATTTACCTATGGGGGGTTCACCTTGGTCAAAACCCTAGTTTGGTAATTAAAACTTGATGGAAATAATAGAATGTGCATGAAAATAGGAATTAAAACCCTAACCTTAAGTGTCTTTCAGATTAGGAAATCTAAAATGTAATGCAACCTTATATTCTAATGTGCAAGAATGAGATGCGAGAATAGAATATGATAATGAATGACTCACTTAGAGATATCTCTAATCACTCACAAGAGCCTCAATAACACTTGTACCTTCCTTAGGCTGAATGTAGAGTGATGATGGAGGATAGAATCACTTATGAAACAAGTCATTAGGCTTGGCTTGATGGCTAGTTGCAACTCTACAACCTAGAACCCATCATGATTCACCATAGAAAACCATTATCAACCCTTGACAATGCTAGATCTTAAATGAAAGTGAACTTGAAGACCTAAAAAAACACTTTAATGTTGCTTGAAGACTTTAAATTTACCTTCTTTTGGAACTTGAACACTCTTGTGAGAGAATGATTGAAGATTCTTGATTCTTGACTCTTGATATTGCTCTTGGAGAAATGCTTTCTTAGATGAAAAAAATGACTTTAGAGCTTTCTTATATAGGTACTAACACCTAATTTACAATTATTTAGACCTCAAAAGTTGACATCAAGCAAAAAAATGAATTAAAATGGTGATTTTCTTGCTTAAATTTGAAAAAAATCCCAAATGAGACTCATTCACCCAAGGTGGCAAATGGGTTCCACCCTAGATTTTTGAGGTGGGTTTTTGGGATTTAAAATATTTTAGATGATTTTATCAGGTTTTTAGCTGAAATAAGCCTCAAGATCCAAAATAATGGGTCTTAGGGGCCTATTAATGATGAACTTTAAAGGGAGTTTAATGCAAGGGTATTAAAATAGGTCTAGAGTAAATGAGAAATTTCCCTATCTCCAAGAAGGGGTTTCAATTTCCGTCATTACACTTAGTATTATCATGCCAATAGTTTTCAATCAAATACTTGATTGAAAACATTCAATTTCATCTCATTCCTTGGGAGTTGACCACTAAAACTCCAACATTGGTTGATTGGATCATTTTTTATACTTTCTCTTCTCTTTGCCACTCAACAATGTTTTAGGATGTATTTTTAGAATTTCACTAATATTTCTTACCATTATTTTATTCAAAGTTGCTTTATTAACTATAAGAATTGTTATAGCTCTTCTTGTTGCATTATTATCTTTAGATCAACTATATTTTCCAATAGACTCAATGGAACTAGCAATAGTAGACATAGCATGTTTTAGTTATTGATATTTTATTTTGGGTTTAAAAATGCCTAACTTTTCTCATTTTGCACATTCTCAACAATTGCATCATTAGCTGATATTAAAATAAAATAAAAATACGATAAAATAATTCTTTGTGTAATCTATTGGCGTGTGTTCTTATTTGTGTCCAAGAAATATTACTAGGAAGATTATCCAAAACATTACTTTCAATTTTAAAAAACAAATATTTCATTTTCAACATCACATCCTAGATTTTCATTTTCATTTTAATTTTCATCAACAAAATGGTTTTCATTTTAATTTTCAAAAACAAAATGATTTTCATCTTCATTTTGAGCAATAAAACGATTTTTATTTTCAATTCCATTTTCAACAATTTGTATAAAATCTTATTCTCTATGAATATTATCAATGTCAACATCGTTAAATCTAGAATCTTGTAAGACTTCTACAAACAAAGTTTCCATTTCAATCAAAGGTGGATTTGAAGATTGTGTGAGGGGGAAATCCATAAGTATAAACAAGATAATTGCATTGAATAGAAACTAATCTAAATAAAAAAACACAATCAAGATTCATTCCTTCACTCATGAAATGAATCTTTCTAAGCTATTGAAAATGAACAATGAAATCCTACAATATAAAAATGAATTCAAAAACAAATGAAAGATTACCATCCCATGTTGGAGAATGTTCACGAAGATTTGGTTGTTCATATCAATGAAAATCATCCATTGTGCATGTGAGAGATTTGAAGAGTGTGTGTGTGTTTGATCAAAGATGTTGGTTGAAGTTTTTTCAATGCTAATTATGATCTTGGCATCACTTCATTGCATGAATTGTACTAATTATCCGATCCTTTTTTAGGAGGAAATGGATTTGTTATATAGAAATTGTGATTTGTATTGGACGATCAGGATTGCACAGTAGAATATCTTTATAAATGGTTGAAAGATGTTGAGAGTATTTAGATGGGCATAATTTGTGCAAATTGATTACATAATTAGTGTGACTAAGAAATAGATTGATCTATTTAGAATATAGATTGATCAGTCAGGAAATAGATTGAGCAATCAATGATTCATAATTTACTCAATCAAGAAAGTGGGTGAGGATAATTAATTAATTAATTTAATTAATTATTTCTTTTTGGAGTTGAACATGAAAATCAAGTTTGACTTTTGCAAACAAAGTTGCATTTTTTATTTGATTTTTGATGATGTTTTGAATAGTTTATTTATTCAAATTTTTGGAGGGAAAGTGATTTAATTAAATTATTAAGCTTGAATAATTCAATCAATTGAGGGGAATAAGGTGAATTAACGTCATAATTAAATAATTAATGTTATTTAATTAATCAAGAGGAATAAAGTTAGATTAGGAATTTATGAAATTTATTTAATTTGTTGAATTTATTGAAAACATGAATTAATTAAAAAAAAATCATATTATTCAATTAATAACAAAAATTAGGGTTTCAAGACCTTTTGATGTGAAATGTAGTGATATTTGATGATAATGATGCCAATGGTATGAAAATTTCATTTAGTATGTGTGGTAAGTTTTAGGTCAATTTTAGATGTCTACATTTTTCCCCTCTTTGAGACAAAATATTGGTTGCTTTATTTCAAATATTTTGATGTTAAGATCAAGTTTTATATGCCCTAGTATGCCCCTATAGTTAGTGAAATGATGGTAGGACTCTACATTACCCCTCGAGAGGTTGTCTAAAAAAGTTATTTTGGAGGTCAAGCTCACGACACTCTTCTATTTTAGTTCTGATGTGTAGAGAATGAAAAATTAATTCTATAGGTCTTTCATTGCTCATTTAAATGCTCCTAGGAGCTCCTAATTTTAACTTAGGAAGGTTTCTAAAGAAAAAATTAGGGTTTTGGGGGGGTTAAAATAGGTAATTATGGTTTTAATTTCCTCATTTATACTTTGATCCTATAGAGAATTCTTGTCTCTATTTTTCTCATTTTTTCAGTTGTCGAGGAGCTATAGCGAGGATTTGAGGTGCCCCACATTGCATGGACTCGGTTTGAGAGTTTGGATGACCTGCAAGTGTCGATGCCCTAGTATGTACCATTTCAATTTTCATGTTCATTTTTCTATGTTTTTGTAATTAATTCATGAAGTCAACTTAGTCAAGTATGTAAGATTTAGGAATCTTATGCCTTTGCATTGGTTTTGGTTCTTTTGACCCTACAAAAAGCTCTCTTTTGATATACATTTTCACACTTGATTTACATTTGTGCTTTTGAATAAAATTTTCACTTTTGTTAGTACCTTTGCATAGCTTTTGCACTTTTGATCTTGCTTGTGTTCATTTTCTATGCTCTTGTGTCCAATTTATTCCTTTTACAAAATTTTGTGCTTTTAAAACTTTACACCTTTTCTAGTTTCTCTCACTTTTTCCAATGAATTCATCGATTTTACCTCTTATCATTGATTTTGACAAAAAATTCATCACTTTTGACAACAATTTTTTTCTTTTTACTTTTTGAACCCCTAAGTCAATTTTTTCATCGTTTTAGGTTCATTTTGTGTGTTCAGAGTGAATACGTAACATTGTGTGTTGAATGTTTGTAGATGGTCCTTAATCCACTCTAGTCGAGAGAGTGATGATCATGTGATCAATTTGACTTGATCACAAGGTTTCATGGGCTTGAGCAAGATTTCCTAGATGCTTTCGGGTTGCGATACATTTGTTACATGCTCACCATTAGGTGTCATAGCACAATGATGACTACGCTCGAAAAGAGGTGGCACTTGAAGACCTCTTCATTTCATTTACCTACTAGGGATTCCACCATCACTCTTGAGGATGCGTGGAGGATACTTCACATAACCATTCATGGAGAGCTCATTACATACTCCATTTTATGGGGAACTTGTGCTACATGTCACATTATTGGTGTGAGACATATGAAGGTTTGATAGTCAAAGATTGTTTTATCAAATTTTTTTGGCATTGTTGATCTTGTTTCCCTTGTTCTTTGTGGTTTGGCGTCAGGGCTTGCTATTTTTGATAGATGGGGACATCAATTTCCTATGGGATGAGGGATATGTAGAGAGAAAATGATCGAGCATGACACTAGATATGCATGGGGTCCATGTCTCCTTTCCCACCTATATAGAGATATCCATGAGGTTGCATATTAGGGTGGGAAATTTGTTTTTACTAGTATTTTTCTTATTCATGTATGGTCCTCCTAACATATCTCAATAACTCATCCTAATGGTATATTGGATCATACTATTGGGGATCCCTATTCTTATTGCTATGGATATTTTTTCATTAGACATTTCCCAAATAGATTCCCTACTCGTGCCATATATTCAATAATATGCTAGGTTTTGTATGGAGACCCTATATGGATTATCAGTGGCCTAATGATTATGACTAGTTGGTATATTGTAGATAAACTATATGGTTGATTAGTTGCACACTCTCTCTTTTGGAGAGATATCTTCCTAATAGGGTTTGCAGGTAGTTTGGAGAGAGAAAGGGTTGATTTCTAGATGCTTATGAGGCTCAATTTGGTCAGACCACCAGAGAGGTCCATGTCTGGGGTTCATAAGCTAATGGAAATGATTTTTTTGCCACATTCAAAGCTCTTGCCCCAGTTGGATGGAGTTAGCTAGTGGGCTTAGCAGATCTAAATACTACTCCTGATTATGATCAGTGGTGGGCACAACATGTTCCTTTGAGATTCACAGATCTTGGCAGTAATCCTGTAGTGGGAAGAGTAGGTATCACATGTCACTGAGGAGAGAGGTAGCACATCAAGACCTTAGAAGAGTAGCTCAATAGGGCTTGATATGATGGTGCCCATGGTGATTTGATTTAGGTGGATTAGGGATAGATTCAAGGTTCTCCCCCACAACCCAGAGACAGAGGTGCACAGTTGGCTATAGAGATAGTATGTCGAGAGGCTGTAGAGCCTCAAATTACTATATTGATTGTAGAGAGAGACATTGCTTAGTAGGAGAGAGAAATTGAGATTAGGTGTCATCTCATTATTGAGACACAATTGTACGCTATTACTAATGAGAGAGATAGTTTGAGGATAGAGCATGATAGTGTATGAGCTGAGCGAGATCAGTTGCTATAGAAGTAAACATACAATAGACCTTGTATGAGGCCTCTATTTCTAGAGCACAACATCATCCATAGTTTAGAGAGCTTAGCATTGCGAGGGGTGGTATCGAGTTAGGTAGGAACTCTATTAGATAACTAGATCTTGAGGATGATCCATAGCATATTCTTTAGAGTCCTTATCTTCCTACTAGGGATTTTCATATTTGCACTTGATCTTTATGATTTTATTTAGAGACTTATATTGTAGACATGATTTTTTATATGTATTTATTGGCCCAATTGAGGCCTCATATATATGTATATTTTTGTACTATCCAGTCACACTTGTTTAATTGATGATCATGTACTATCACATTCTCATTTTTTGATGATGATATATATGAGATATACATGCTTAGATTTAGCTCATTATATGTTTATGTGATGATTTATGGATGTCTATGTATGATGATGTATGCCTATATGTCACAACGCAAATTCATTATATTTTTTAATTATAATATAAATTAAATTATTGAGGAAATTCAATATGTGAGTGGAAATTTTGATATTTTTGAAAAGATTGAAAGAAGTTGATCATCATTGACCATGTGATCTTTTTGAATTATCTTATATATTATTATGATTTGAACATTATTGATGAATATTGGAAAGTGTAAGTGTGTGATGTAGTTGCAGGATGACAGGTTGAAGGATGAGAACACGGTTGAAGTGGGATTGTTTATATAGATAGAATGGTAAGCTAGATAGAATCTTGGTGTACACACCACAAATGGTATGATGATTTGCATTTAATTTTTTTTTGGCATATATAAGAACTTAATTGCATGATTTGAATTGATCCAATGATTGAAAATGAATGGCTTGTAGAAAAAGTAAACCCATGATTTCATATTTAAATTTTTTACATTAATTTTGGTGTTTTGAGGATTGGAGGAAAATGATAGTATGTATTCAAAAGTATGATTAAAAAGGATAATAATTTCATTATATGAAATTAATTAAATGTCCCATTTTATTTATATATATTTAATGGTCGAAATAAAATAAAATTTCTTTTATTTAATTAAATGTTGACATATGGAACACATAAACCTCTTCAAACAAATAATCTATATATATATATACATGTATGTATATATATACAAATACATACATACATATATAAACTAAAAATCACATATAAGTGAATGAGAAAGAATGTCATATATAAATAAATATATATATATATACATATATATTTATATTTTCTTATCAATTGAATTTGATAATCGATACTATAAATATCAAATTGTTAAAATCTAAATTAAAATCATGAGGAAATCCAATGAAGGTCATGGTATACCATAGGCATTAAGGAAATATTCAAATTATGAAAGTGGGGAGACAAAATAATCAATTTTGATTATCATTCAAAAGTAGCCCTTAGTGGAGGGCAGTAAAAAAAAAAGTTTCTATTTTGGAAGGACATATCAACACAAACTTATAGTGATCAGGTGGTTGTACAAAGCATTGAGGAAAAATATGAAGTAAATCCTCATTTTCAAGAGGTATTTTGGGTGATTTTCATTAAAAATATTGGTTTTCATTTCACTATTAAAGTTTTATCTATTAGCGATGCATAGAATGAATCGTTAATATGTCAATTTTATTGATTTAAATAAATCCTAATCATTGAACTTCTTGTGAAAATGGTATGTAAGTTATATTTTCTAATTAAAAACATGGCTCTATTGGTTTTTCTATGCTTGGATTTGCATGTGCATGTATCACCTAGAGATTTTGAGGTCAATTGTATAATACCTTGTAAGATTTAGATGTCACTGACCTAGTGCTTTAGTTGCATGTATGCTATTTAGATAGCTCTTCACAGGGCTATCAGGGAAATCATGATAGGATTGTGAATAGAGCATTGTGCTTTATAAATCAATGCCACGCTTCATGGGTAGGTTGAATCTCTCACAAAAGATTGTGATATACATTTTTATTTTTCTTATTATTATTATCCATTTGATGGTTGCCCATTTCATGTGAAGCCATTACCTTTGGTCTTGAATCGAAGGATACACCAACAGATAATCTTGGATTCCTCATTGCCATGGGTGATGGTGGGATTTTTTCACCCATATTGTAATATGTTTTTTTTTTCATTTACTCATAGTTACAAGTATCTATATGTTGTAGGTTTTGTATAGTTTTTTTTTCCCTAATCCTTAAAGGAAAGAGGCCAAAAAATTAAGTCGTTCTGATAATTTTCTTGCATGTACAGTATTGTAACCATTGTTTATCAGGAATGACACCCAAACATCCTTAGGATGACTACCTTCTAGCTAAGGGTAGGAACTTTTGGGTGCGGCCCCAACCACCCTATATTGAGCAACAATCAATGAATATCATTCTTAGAATGACAAGAGTATTAAAGTTTGTAGTAATGGAAAAGTAAGCCTTTTCCTTCCTTTGATAATTGACATTAAAGTTGAACTAATGATGTCTTGGAGTGGTGTTGTAATTTTTTGTACACATTCACATTGTTCTAGGACCTTTATTTAACTAAAACATCCCTTAATTGATCCTTTGCAAGGGTTTTGTAAAGTGTTGTAACACACTTTAACACTTTCCTAGGATGTATTTGTTTAAATAAGCCCAATTGGCCCCTTTTCAATAAAAAATATACATAATGTGTACCATTTTTAAGTGGTGTGAATTTTTTCAAGGAATTTTCACACTTATCTAGGTGGTCGTAATTAATTGTGGTTAATTGAAGTTATTAACCACCTTTTAATTCAAATTTAGGCCTTAATTTTGACACCTTTGAAGATCTATCCTGAAAATCATAATTTAATTAACAAATTATTTGATTGGGTGAAATTTGGTCCTAGCAAGTTGAGGTAGGACCCATTCACCCTTGATGGTGAGTGGGTTCTCCCTTAATAGGACCCCCCATTTTTATCTGATCCAAAATGGGTTTTTAACCCTCTTTCCATCCCTTGGGGTTAGGTCTTTGAAAACTGAGTCAGGACCCATTTTCCCAAGGTGGAAAATGGTTCTTCCCTTAATGAGACCCCACTTTTTGAATTTCATTCTGGTAGGAATTTACTTATCTTTCTTTCCAGATCTAGTGTCATCCTTGGTTCTTTGAATTTTGGGATTAATCTCCTATTTTAGTATAAGGGATTAATTCACATTGTTTCTCCTCGCAAGTTCATGACACAATATAAGATTTTCAAGAGAGCATCCTAATACTTTACAAGAGCATTATAGAGTAGTTCAAGATTAATTCAAGTACATTTCAAGGTAGATTATCAAGAGTTTATTCCAACATTTCAAGATCATTTCATCATGTCAAGGATTTAATGCATCCATGCATGTTTTTGAGCCAAGATTATTGATGTAGCATTAGAGATCCATCTTGCAAGCATTATTTTGACAAGATACACATCATTTTAATCTCTCAAAACTTCCCTCATTGTTTCTATAATAGTTAGGTATCATTTCTAATTGTTATTTGCATCGCTTAGCCCTCATAATTGAGTGTTTTAATACGAAAAAAATAGTGGTTTATCATCTTGTTCATTCATGGTGGTAGACTCTACTTTTTCTATTAAAAAAAGTTAAGTTTGAATGATGGTTTCAACTCGAGCCTAAAAGAGTTTTATTTTGATTCTAAATATTTTATTATTGTTGATAAATAGTTAGCAGGTTGATTGAGCCCCTTTTAAATACTTTTCAAAAGTTAATAATAGCTTCATTGGATTATCTTCTTACATGAAAGTTTATATACAACTATTTAGAATGATAAAGCTTGGAATAACAAAGCAATGGAACCTTGGAGCTGAGACTACAAACAATTGAAAACTACATCATTTTGTTATAAACAATATTTGTTTAACTATAAACACCATTGTATTAGTGCAAATAGTGATTGTTCTGCTATAAAAGACCTCATTTTGTTATAAACTATAATTGTTTAGAGGTAAACAACATTGTAATATTGTAAACAAAGATTATTTTGCTAAGAATGACAATTTTTTTAAAAAATATGAATGTTTTAATTGAAACATCACTGTTCTATAATTGTTTAGTTGAAACAACATCATTATGCGATTGTTTAGCTGAAACAACATTGTTCTATAATTGGTTAGCTGAAATATTATTGTTCTATTATAAACATTGAATGTTTAATATAAAAAAAAATCGTTAGACTGTAACTGTTTAGTTGAAAACATCATTCTATAGCTTTTTAGTTGGAAACAACATCATTATGTTATAAATAGTATGTGTTCATTTGTAAATAACATTGTTTCATTATAAACTATGATTGTTTAGCTGTAGATAGCATCATTTTGTTAAATAGTAAATGTGTGATTATAATAGAATAGTTTTTTATGATAGCATGGTTGATACAAATGACATAGTAGTATGTGAGAAACTATTCAATTATACTTGTTCTTAAAATTCTTACTTCATGTAAACCAATAGACTATATGATATTCTAAAAACATCATTTGAATGATAAAAATATGATATATTGGTTTTAAATTTAGAATGTATGCACAAATTCATAATTTAAGTAGGCACATATATGTATATCCACATAGAACTTCATCTACATACATACACGTACTTGTGACATACCTTATTTTGTTTCCTAATTTACTTTATTCTTAAATGAATACTTAGATGTGATGAAAGTAATCTTGTGACATGTGCTTTAATGGATGGATAATGTTTGATCAATTTCCATTAGATTTATTTTTGAATTATAAATTTAATAGAACAATAACACCTAGTAGACTAGAGCACCTAAGGGTACAAGTTGTTGTTGAATACCCAAGATACTGAGAGGGCAGGGTTGAATCAGTATCTTCTTAAACTTATTGAACAAACCCAATTCAATTACTTGAATGCATATAAAACTAAAAATGAGCAAGAACATTAATAGAACATAAAAGCACACAACACATGAACACTAGGATATTTACATGGAAAACCCAAGTGGGAAAAACCACGATGAGGATTAGCTCAAAATATAGTATAATTGGTTATAATATATTACAAAAGGTTGGCTCACTACCGGGACTCATTTTCCAAAGTGGGAATCTCATTGCCTACAAAAGATATAATAGCAAAGTGTCTTACAACTAGAAAATGAACTGATAAAGTTACACCTAACAAGTGTTGATTCAGTTCCTTTGAAGCTCAATAAACTGACTTAACACACTTCATCATCTTCAAATACTTGTCTTCTTCGCACACTTCACACTTCTTCACAACTACTAAAATCTCAAAATAATCCAGGGTATGTGCAGGATCATCATGGAAAAAACATGCCCTTAAGTGGCAAAAAATTCAGAAAAATCAATGTTAGGAAACTTGACGTAAAAATTTGAATAATTTATCTATATTATTTTAAAAATATGTAAGAATATAATCTTTAGAAAATTGAATGTAGTTTCTAAACTAATAGGTTTATTTAAAAATAAATAAAATATATTTGGCAAAAATTTGAAATTTCAATGCAGTAGTACTTAAATTTCAGGGAAAAAATAAGAAGTAGGTGTTTGTCCACCTTAACCATAATAAAATGATAATATTTTATTATAAGATTTTTTATATAAGTAGATGAACTGTCTGGATGTGATGCATATTTTTTGTAATTTTTTTCTAGGTAAATAATTAATTATGAATTTTTTATTACAACTTTTAAAAAATATAAAAAATTGTATGTCTAACCACCTTAACTTGGTTAAAACTTCATGAAATTTAACTTTTCTTTTTTTAATCCTATAGTATGTGAAGCATAGAATGTGGTGCATGTTTTGGATTCAAAAAATATGATACCATTTGAAAGTTATAGATGTTTTTCAATCAGCCTATTGATCAGGACTTTAGTCATAATTTTAATAGAGAATGAATCATAATTATTTATTAAATTCAAATTAAAGCATAATTTATATTGGTGGAAAGCTGAGAATCTCCTCTAAAAACCCTTTTTGTTTCATCAATTTTGGGTAAAAAAAGAGTTGCTAGCCACATACCTTACAAATACCCATAATATTGCCACTTTTTGGCTCATCATGATCTTGCACATACCCTCCAATTTATATAGCTAATTCATCCACAAGCATCAATTAGGATGGCCTAATTAGATGCAACCCTTATTCACCAAAAATATTGACTGTTGGCTTCAAGCCTGTACAAAATATTTCTAGAAGTAATTCAAACATGTATCATGCTACAAGATGTTAGCATCAACCTAAGATAGGTCACACATACATCCACACTATAAATTAATCCATTGCAACATCAGCAATACATTAGGTTGGCTAGAGATAGACCTAATAGCAAACATCAACAAAAAAGTAATGCCAACTCTACCAACTCTCCATACAATCACCTGTGCACACAAGATTATGAACATACAACCTTTTAGCATCCATCAACTATTTCCCAAAACTGAAAGAAAATATATTCATGAGTGGATGATTGTGGACCAAAATACTAGAATAATTGCATACTAGTTCTAATACTAGTTCAGAATACCGGGTCATGTTTGAACTTAAACCTGTAGTTGCAACTCATATATCATGGTGACATCAATGAAAACAAAAATCTATATAATAAGATGTTCTTCATTCTTCAAATAATCTCCCCCTTTGTCATTGATGGAAACATGTTCCAAAATAATTTACAAACCTCTTGTGTACAACACAATCTCCTTTTCTCTCCATGTCCTTCTCTCCCCCTTTAACATCAAGGACAAAGTGCGGTCCAAAAATATATGAAAACTAAAAATAATTACCCAGAGGATGGCGAGCATTGAAGCTCCTTAAGAGTACCTTGAAAAGCTATCTTTCCATTCTCCCAACTCTTCTTAGCAGCTATTAGCATTTTGTTTAGAGATTCCAATTCCACCAAACTTTCTTCTACATCATCTGGAGTACCAAGATTTAGATTGATCTTCTCTAATTTCTCTACTTTTTCCAAGGAATTGGAAATTGAAGTGTACTCCATTCTCACAAGGTCACCTAACTGATCAAATGTTTTGATGATATCTTCCTTTTGCTTCTGTAGAATAAATTTTTTTCTCTCTGAGTAGAGATAAAATTCTAGGTTGTCATATCTCTATCTTTGGATGCATTGTAGGTACTAGACAGTTGTCAACTGGGACTCAATGGAGTCCATGAGATCTTTGATGTTGTGAGTGGAATATAGACACTTTATGTAGTAAGAAAATACAATATTTACTTCAAATGCACATGCTTGCACAACTTCCAGATTCTTTTCAACATTGGTGTGTGCCAGAGCACAATAATCATGAAATTCCAAAAGTCTTTTCTCTACCAATTTCTCTTCAACCTCTTGGCTTGTCTTCTCACTTAGTCCAGAGGCATACTCATTAAAGGAGTCCAATAGAGGTTTTAGATTCTCTAATAGAGTGAGAGATGTATCCATTGATGTACTAGGTGTGGTATCCTAAAAAGCTTTGTTCCTTTTTGATGTGTTTCTAGAATTTATTTTCTTCCAAATGCATGCAATGCATCCCCTAACACCAACTTATGAACAAGAGAAATATTATCCAAGTCTACATTGCCTTGAATCATGGGGAGTTTTAGAAGTTCTAGATGAATCACTAGCTAGAACTTGATTTGCTTGGACAACAAGCCTTTCAATACATCATCACTGTAGTAGGATTCTCTAGGGGACTTTTGAGATTCTACAAGCTACCTTTTATCTTCTTCATTCTTCCTAGAGGATTACCCATTCATTTCTTCTTCCTCTACTCTTCCTTTTTCCTTTAGCTTCTCTTCTTCTTCTTTTCCATCTTCTTTTTCAACTTCATCTTTGTCTCCTTCTTCATTTCCTTCACCTTCATGTTTATCTTTTTCTCCTTTAGCTTTATCTTTTTCACCTTCATCTTTATATTTTTCACCTTCATCTTTATCCTTTTATTCTTCAATAGGCTCTGGAGGGACAACAACATGCTTCTATGGTTCAAATTCTTCCTCATTTTGTTTCTCTATCTCCAAAGGATCATTTACAACACATGTATTTGGAGGGATATCTATATCATTTGTACCTGAAGGAATGTCTTCCTTAACCTTTGCATAAAATTCTTCTCCTAATTTGGGTGCAAAAATAGATGGGAGTACACCAAACATACTATATTTTTCAGCCATACCCCTGATGGCTTCTGTAGTTTCTTTCCTTATCTTCTTTATCTACTTCTTTTCCTTTGTCATCAAAGTTTTTACCCTTTTCTTCATCCATAAAATCTTTGAACAAACCTTCTTCAAGGTTCCCAAATCATTTGGGGTCAAAGAGGACCCAATTTTCATAAATGCACCATTTCTAATATTTTCTTCCAATTCAATAGCCTCTAATTTCATTTTCATCAGAGCTTCCCATAATTTCTCAAGAACATTGTTCTTGAAATAATCCCAACTAACTTCCAAAGTGATAACATACTGAATAATAGCAACAAAAAAAAAAAATTGTCCTCTCTACCTACTTGATCATAGATTTTTGTTGTAGGTTACAACATTTCTTCAAAGTGTATCAAGTTGTTAACGAAAGCCTCTAATCTAAGAGGGAAACCAAGTCTTACTAGAGAAGCTTTTTGTTGTTCCTAGTTCAGAGATACCACTTATGACACTTTTTCTTTCTTTGATTTTGATTTGGTGTGCATATGAACACCAAAACCCTATTCTTCATCTTCTTTAGAGGACAACACATAGTGAAATCTTTTAGAACCAACACTAGCTTCCTGTGAAACACTTTCACCAAAGGGAATGCTTCCTTTCTTCTTTATTACTAATTTTGTTGTAGGGTCTTCCTCCTCTTCCTCTTACTCTTCAGTGATACTAAGGTTCTTTTCTATTGTTGCCTTTTCCTCCTTTCCTCTCTTGATAGGTACCATTGGATGAGTCTCTTTCCTTTTCCCAAATCTTGTAAGGGGTCTAGAAGGAGCTGGGCCTTTACCTTTACTAGAAGCATTGCGATCAACCTTCATTCCAGGGAGCTGTAGTTGATTTTGAAGGAGTAGTCTTGTTAGATCTCCTTGGTCCTAATGATTCTCCAGCCATATGCTTTCCCATGGATCTACCATGTCCAATTTTCTCTTTACTAGAGCTAGAATTTCTAAGAATTTCATCCACCTTCTTTCTTATCATAGGCTTCATATGCTCCATGCGCACTTCCATAGATTTCTCTGCATAAGTGCTAACTCTAGGTTCACTAGTATCTTTAGGACTTTTCAACAAAACTTGTACATAGCCTTTAGCTTCATCCTCTATAATCTCATAACCCAATGGTTGAATCCATATAGTCTAGGGTTAAATATATTCAATCATGCACTCATTAGAGGAGACATGAAATATGATATCATTCTTTTATTTTTCAACAAATTTCTTTGGAATCCTTTCTCTGTCATTCATGTTTCTCTTGAACACAACAAAGAATGTTGTCATAGCATTATCTCAATCTTCAAATCACCAAAACTATGCAAATAGTCAAAAAAATTATGTACAACTAGTCTGGATGTGTCCCAAATCACCACATCATCTCTTCCAAGAAGGTTTCTAAGGAAATAGAACAAACACACAACTAGGGAGCCAAACTTAAAAGCATATTTCTTCTCCCTAGTCATCTTCAAATTCCCAAACAATTACTATTGGAGAAGTTCACACAAATCATAGTTTGCACCATTAGCTACCATGTCATAACCACCATGTCATAACCAGTGTATATTGTTGTAGCAGACACAACATTCTCTCTATTTGTGAAGTATATTTTGTGTCTAACCATTATTGCAGCATTCTTCACAACAAGATTAGTAATAGGATTTTTAGCAATATCCCTTCTATCATATGTAGCATTGGTGAGTTCCATCGCAACTTCATTCTTCATAGACTTTAACACTAGTACTAGTCTAGTGTCACATAGTCTAATAAATACCTTAATTGCTTCCTTGGTTATAAGATGAGGTTTTTCAGTCCATAAGAATTTATCATGCATTTTGTTGAGAGTTGGTTTAACATATTTATCACCAACAATGGAGCTGAAATTAGGAAAGTAATTCCATCGATCCAGCTGCTTCAAAAACATCTTTGGATACTCAAGTTTTATCAAGAAATCATCCCTGATGAGATTATTCTACCATATATCTATCAATTTATTATGATTGTATTCATTAGTGTTAACTCAAATGAATATTCTAGTGTCTTTTGTAGGCATGACACTGTGAGGAATTGATCAGAAGGTGCCTAGAAGGTTGTCTTCGAAAACCTTCATAGAATATTTCTTATAGAAAGGTATAGGTATTTCCAACAAATTTATGACTACAGGGTTTCCCATTTTTCCATAAATTAGGCTCAATTTTTTTCAAAACAAATATTCACACAAACCCACAACAATACAGGAGAATAAAGTACCTTTTTCCTCTACGAAAACAAGAACTAGGGTTTACACAACTCACTCTTCAAATTGCCTCAAGAATGCTCCAAATCCCTCTCTACTTTCTTCAAATGCAAAAATGATCAAAATTCCATACAAATTCACTTTATAAATTAATTATCTACCCTAATTCACATTAAATACGATAGATTTCAAAAAGTTGATAAAAACCCTTCTTCACTACACAAAAAAACCCTAATTTTCTTCACAAATGATCATGCCTGCAACTTTTCTTCTAGTTCCTTTTGCATAACCTCTATTAATCCATTCATTACAACATATCTTCATCCCAAAGACTGGCAAGCCAAATATCTAGTGGGTTTGAATAATTTTCTATTAAAGCTCCCCTTAAGACCATGTTGGGTCTAATTCCTAGAGGAATTCTCTACACCAGATGGGGGAACAGACACATCTGATGTTTCTAGATCTTCTTTCTTCTTCCATATCTTGTTCATTTTTAGCTTAACTTCATTATTTTCAATTGTCTTGACTGGTTTATTCATCTTTACTGGATCAAATTGTTTTCCCTTTTTACTTCTGCATACTTTTGAAATGTGTTTAGGTTTGTTGCAGTCTTAGCAAAAAATATTTTTTCTGATTTGTTTGACCTCCGTTAACCCTTTATCTACATTGATGAGCTTTGTGTCCAAAATTATTACATTTATAGCAGTAACCAACAAAATATTGATTTATTCCACCTCCATTAAACCAATTCATCATCTAAGTTTTGCATTCACTATCTCTATGTCCAACTTTCTTGCATGCAAAACATTGTCTAGAGAAGGAACCACACTCTATTTTCTTGTGACCAAATTTATTACATGAAAAGAAAACACCATTAAAATATGGGTACCTTTAAGCATTTAGTTGTCTAATAGGTGGTCTTCTAGCAAAGTTTCATGGATTTCTTATCTCTTTTCCTTTGTTTTGAGTCTTTTGATTGTCCATTGTGTTTGAGGTCTACATAGCCTTAGAAATTTCACCTACTTCATTTCCCAAACTACCTTTGTCTTTAGTTGGTTTCCTCCCTACAATCAACTCATCAAGCTTGGTGGAGCTTGTTTTGAACTTATCTTCATAGAGTTTTTCTTTTTCTAGATCTACTTTTAGGTTCACCACTTCTTGTTCAAGTCTTGTGCATTCATCAGTCTTTGTTTACACCACTATATTAAGGAAATCTTCAATTCTCTTCTTTTCCTCCACTTGCTCCTTCAATTTGATAACCTCTTCATCTGCTTGTTTTAATTGCTCACTAACTTCTTTATGTCTCTCTTTGAATTTATTCAATTGCTCTTTCAATTTATGGATGCATTCATTTTCCTCATCAATATTTTCTTTCAAATATCTATTTTCATTTATAGCTTTGTCAAGATCTTCAAGAGTAGCTTAGAGTTCTTCTTTTTCATCCGTTTGTTTAATCTTCAAGATCTTCCTCAATATATTGAGAGGGGGGGTGAATGAATATCTTCTTAAACTTATTGAACAAACACCATCCAATTAATCCAATGCATATAATAGTAGAAATGAGCAAGAGAATTAACAAAATATAAAAGCACACAACACATGAACACCAATATTTTTATAGGGAAAACCCAAATGGGAAAACCAAAGTGAGGATTAGCTCACAATATAGTATAATAGGTTATAAGATATTACAAAAGGGTGGCTCACTACTAGGACTCACTGTCCAAAGTGGGAGACTCACTAGCTACAAAAGATACAATAGCAAAGTGGCTTATAGCTAGAAAATGAACTGATAAAGTTACACCTAACAAGTGTTAATTTAGTTCCTTTGAAGCTCAGTAAACTAACTTAACACACTTCATCATATTCTTATTCTTTTCTTCTATGCACACTTCACACATCTTCACAACTGCTACAATCTCAAAACAATCCATTATATATAGTTGATTCATACACAAATATCAATTAGGTTGGCCTAATTAGATGCAACCCTTATTCACCAAAAATATTGACTGTTAGATTCAAGTCTATACAAAATCTTTCTAGAAACAACTCAAATGTGTAGCATGCTACAAAATTTCAACATGGACCTAAGATAGATCACACATACATGAGTACTACAAAATTAATCCATTACAACATCAACAATAGATTAGGTCCACCAGAGATAGACGAATAGCAAAAAGAAGCAATAGAGTAATGCCAACTCTCCATATGAGCACCTTTGCACATGATATTTTAAACATACAACCTTTCAACATCCATAAACCATTCCCAAAAACCACAAGCAAAGATATTAATCAGTGGAGGATTGCATACAAAAATACTGGAGGATAGTAATTGCATATCAGTTTAGATATCAGTTCAAAATACTAGATCAAGCTTGAACTTAAACTTGCAGTTGCAACTCATATAACATGGTGACATCAATGAAAAAAAAAATCTATATAATAATATGCTCTTCATTCTTCCAATAGCTACTAGAGGGTAGTTATTTGTTATGAGATAACTTGATGTTGAAAGTTACATTTTGGGACAAGTGTCAAGATGGAGTTCATATAGTATAGGGTTTCTTTACCAAAACCTAGTTTTTTGTTGTTACAACATTATTATTATGCTTGGACAAGAAATTTAGCTCATTATCTATGTATGGAAAATGTGTCGACACTCTTTTTCATTCCTAGCATTCTCTTTTCTAACTTGTAGATAGAAATGCATGTTGATGTATGGGCACACACCATATTCCACCTTCTAGATTGTTCTCTTGCTAAAATTTTCATGTAGGGTCAGGTATTCTTCAAGTTGGAAGAATTCTGAGGAAGCATAAGCTTTGTGGTTGGGTGGTAAAGTGATTCAACCATTTTCTCATCCACCAGTGGAGGCAAGTGTCAAGAGGAACCTAAGATGTATACAAGACTATTTAGTCTTGTTACCTAATATAGCTACCAACTTAATCAAGTAGAGATGTGTTTGTTTTACAATGTGAATTAAAAGCTATACATTGTACTCTTCTATTTTATATCCATATGCATAAAATAAATTATCAACTACATTGCATTATTACAATATGCAAATTCATACAACACAGAAGAGCGTGAATAATTTTTTCAGAAGTAGTCTTTATTGATAATCATAAATGTATGGTGTCTCACACTAGCCGTGGGACTAACTATTTTAATGCAATAAAAGAATCAGACTATACATTTATAGATACATAAAAAGTAAAAATGCATATGGAAAGAAAGGTGATTCATCATTGCTTGAATGATGAATCCCAATTGATTTGAGTTGTTGCATCTATTTCAGCCTTTGTGGTCATCCAACCTCCAAAAATTTCTTTCTAGTTGCCACAAGGTTGCCTGCATCTATGAGAAAGAGGTTATTAGAGCTCAAGATCACCAATATTTACATGTGCAACATCTATAAACATATAGCCTACTCATCATACAACCTTGAAATAGTTTCATATCACAGATGTCTAGGAAAATAGAAAGGGTTATCATAAACATCTATCATATTCTCTATTTTTATCTAACATGTTTTCTCATTTTGCAAGTATAGATGAAATATTTGTTTCTGGTTTGTTTCATTTGATCATAGCATGTGGAGTAAAATGGCCTCCCACAAAGGTTGAGCCCAACATTTTTCCCTCTTGTTCTGCTTGAGAGGGATAGTTCATATTGAATCATCTATGGAATTCTTGAAGACATTTTCTCATAACCATGATGATATTGATAAAATATAGACACCTTATTAGTAAGGGTTTTCTCCTATTAATAGATTCACATTATTATCAATATGAACATGATACAAAAAATTCTCAACAAATTTCCATGATTGTTTCCATAAAATCAGAGCAATCATTAATTAGGAGGGATAGTCACAGAGAAACAAAGCATCCATAGTGCAAAGCAATGTTAAGTTTCTTTAGAAATGAAAGATTGTTCCTTATGCAATATACATTAATCAATAAGAAACACCATTACATTGAAAATAGATGGTCACCCAGCTATAGAGACAAGGAGTCATTTATTCCATTAGAGAAGAACTAACATGAATTATCTAATGCATTGGTTGTCACATTTCCAATCAATAATGGAAGCATATCCAACAGGTTCAACATCACAACATAGGAAAAGCATGATCAAATCTGTGAATAATATAAGAAAAATCATTCAAAGGTTTTATCTCAATGTATACTACTACTGTCTCAGTGAACAAGAACAAAATAATTTTGAGTGATCAAGTTATGAAAAAAATGTAGCAAATAACACTATGAAGTGTAATGGTATATGTTGCCAAGTTTGTTTCAAAATTTAGAAAACAGAGTAGTGTGTAAGGTAAATATAGGAGCTTTATACTATGAAACAACACTTTTCCTCATGTATATGAACATGTTTTGCTGAAGATAGCATCATTAAGGACAATGGATACATGATGAGAAATGCTTGTGCAGATAAAAGATCAAAAGAAAAAATACAATGATGCAACATAATGCCTTGAAGACCTTTACATTTAAAAGTAAGGAGATGTACTATATGTTCAACATAGTATTATTAAGCATAGTCTAGTTTGTGCCTAACATGAATGCAAATTCATTCAAAAACATTTGTATTTTTTAAATACCAGCGCATACTATTATTGTTTCAGTGAGTAGGAACAAACGGGCATATTGAATATATAATCCTAGTGCAAAGTGTAGAATGGGAAAAAGTCACCGTGAAAATGTTAGAAACCAAAGATCAGATTTGCAAACCAAAAAATCCTTCCACAGAAGAGAAAAATAGAAAAAGAAGAGATTTGCAAGATGTGCAAATGATTATTATTAAGGAATTTAATAATTACATGATAATGGTTTTCTTTATAAAAGAAAAGATGCATAAACCTAATCTTATCTTGAGAAACAAGATAGCTCAACAAGATAAAGATGAGAATCTATAACTTAGGAATTAAATAAATCCTAAGTAAACTTATGCAAAGTGTAATTAAATATTAATTACACCAACACCCCCCATAAGTGCAACTTAGGGAGAAGAAAAATTATTATGCAAAGATGAGTCCTAGTAACAAGGCCTGATCAGGTACTCATTTACAAATGCAATGATGAGGTGGAGAAGGAAAACCTAGTGGGACAAAACCCCCCTACAATGAGATGACTGCTGCAAAGAAGCACTGGAAGAACACTATGGAGTAACACTGGAACTGCAATCTGACAAGCAAGGAAAGATACCTCTGTCTACAACTGAAACAAAAACTGGAATCAAAATAATGTGATAGTAGACCTAATGCCACAAAACACTGGAATACTCACAAACTGGAAAAACCCTAGAATCTGTGAAGAAATAGTAGATGAAATGATGAAATAATTTGGAAGCCGTGTATCTCGATGCTGATGCCAAACTGTGACTGAAACTCTTCCATGGGAAGGAGTACCAAAAAAGACTCTGGAACATTAACCATAAAAACATGGCCCTCAAACTAAGAAGGATCTGAATCAATGAGGATCAAGAAACATAATCTCTCAACTGAAGTGTGAACCAATGAATCTGATATGTGTCAAGTTATAGCAAAAATGGGGCCAAAAGAAACTAGGAAACCAATAACCCATACGAGATATCATCAAATCAAGATGGATATGGAAATCAAAGTGAAAAATACACTCTCATCAGATTTATTATGCAAGAAACCCCCCTAAATGGAACTTTCTCTCAGTTCATTTATTACAATAACCCAACGATTGTAAAAGGAGAGAATCCTAAATGTGCATAAACAAAAAATAACATGATGTGGTACTGAAATGAAGTAAAAATTTTCAAGTTTCACCTTTCCAACTGCCAAAACATCCAAGTAATTTCCAAAAAACCCATTGGGGAAAATATAGAATAATGAAAAACTTGGGATAGATACAGAAAAAAGTGCATGGACAGCAAGATAGAGCTCCTCAATACCTTTCCAATACCACAAAGAAGACGAAAATTAGAGATCGTGGCAAAAAGTTATGAACTCATAAGTCCAAAATAAAAATCTAACTTCAAATAGTAATAAATGAAGATAAACAAAAAAATACTAAAAAATAAACAACACCACTGGAAATTTCTCAGAACAAGCTTTCTGCCGATATCGTGTTTGCTCGATTTCAATACCGTATACCCAAGTTATGACCAAAAGAAAAAATTGCTCCTTTAGGAAATCAGGGCTAGGAGGGGCAAAGAGGGTCATATGGCCAGGTGATGTCATGCTAACGTCAACACTTCACAACATTAAATTTGATGGCCATTTGGCCGTTGGGGCAAAAAAATGCCCCCCTGCCAGAAAAAAATTCAGTGCTAGAATATTCCCTGTGTGTTCGGAATATTCAGAGGAATCTACAGAAATTTGCTAGAATATTCTCCTGATCTAGTGGACAAGCTGGGGGCCAAGATTGGAGCTCCTGGTCCATCATAGGACCACTGGTGAAGTTGGGAGCTGAGGGCTCTAGTCATGCATATGACCGGTGGCTACAGAGAAGAAGCCCTTAGGGGTTGGCAGAGAGGCTCGACGGTGGACCGGCGGTGCTAGTCGATGGTGGCAGTGGATGGCAACTGCCTGGTGGCCCCCTAGTGGTGTGATGGTGGAAAAATTCCTTATAACTAGAGGCACCCACACAGACTTTGAAAAACACATTTTTTTCAAAAAAATAATATTTTTGTGATTCAGGGAGCATGTAGGGGAGGTCGTATGGCCCCCTAAGAAATTTTTTTTTGCCTTAGAAACAACTTTCACCAAAATTGATGAAACAAAATGTGATCTTAGGGTTTTTGGCCACTGCAAATGCAATGGTGACCTCCGTTTCTGCCCAAGCTGCTCGAAAAAATCAGCTACCTCTAGAACTTGCAAAAAATATCCCATCCTAAAACCCTCACAGATCTAGTAAATGATGGCCAAAATCTGCAAAATAAAAGTCAATCCTTACTTTCTCTAGCACTTTGAGTCCAATGGTGAAGCCCGATCTGATCCAAAATGCCACATGAATGAACTCAAGGCATGATACCCTCGAGGAATCCCGAACGAACCCTGCAATGATTTCTCAAAAATCTAAGAAGGGGTTGCAAAACAAGGCTTTGATACCATGTTAGAAACCAAGATCAGATTTGCAAACTAGAAAATCCTTCCACAAAAGAGAAAAAAAGAAAAAATAGAGATTTACAAGAAGATGTGCAAATGATTATTATTCAGGAATTCAATAATTACATGATAATGATTTTCTTTATAAAAGCCACGATGCATAACCCTAATCTTATCTTGAGCAACAAGATAAAGATAATAACCTATAACTTAGGAATTAAATAAATCCTAAGTAAACTTATGCAAAGTGTAATTAAATATTAATTACACCAAAAATGGATAGTCATCTTTTGCACAATGGAATAGCCATCATGATTTGTAAATGAGAAACAATGAGTGAAGCAGTGCTATGGAAGCATAACAATGAAAAGCATAGATGACATTATCTATGCATGTATTATGCATCTGATGGAGCTACAAAAACTAGAGGATGAGGGTTTGATGTCCCTACTTAGAGCATGACATAGATAAAACAAAACCTTGGTACCTATAGAAATATATATGCACCCACGACCATAAAAAATGCATGGCTTTCCTTTATTTGTGAAGTATAAATGCATATAAAACATAGAATATTCATCATTTCTTTTGCATATGAACATGAAATTCTTAGAAACCAAGCAAGGAATGTATGAGTTACATATTGAAGGAAGGAACATCCATAATTTTGCATAGTAAGATCAAAACAAATGAGATATTCATGGTTATTGAATAGGAATGTAAAATGTATACATTAGAGAGCTTACCTAGACCTTTTGGTCTATTTTTCATAAGAAATTGCCTTCAGAATCTGCCATGAGAGTGCAAGAGAAGCCATGGAAGAAACCCTATGTCAGTGTGTAGAAAACCCTATAAGCTCAATGTTAAAAATGAATGCCTTTGCAAATGTTTTGCATCATTTTTGTTGCCAAGTTTTTTACCCTAAGTTTATGCTGACAAGTGACTAAGGAATTTTTTCCTTTTTATTTTATTTTTTGCAAATGAAACTAATATGATTATGGGTTTTCATGCCCTAGTGATTTTTTTATGTCCCCATGTATATGTAAAGCTTAGGAGTCCTTTGGGACTTAGAAGTTTTTTATTTTTATTTCCCACATGGACTGAGCTATGCGTATTATTTTGCATCCACCCTTGAATTGTAAAATCTTTGACTAAGTGATACAGTTATAAATCACTAGTTAAGTGTTAACTAAATGCAAAATTGATGTAATGTAAATTCTTTAAAGGGATATAGTTAAGCTTTGATAACTTTTCAAGCATCTAGGGGATGGTTGAAGTAGTTGGTTGACCAAGGGAGAAGATGTAGAGAACTTTACACACCCTTTGGAGGGAATGAGGGAACATATGAGTTAGTTTATTGTGCCTTCATGATTGACATGGTCAAATTTGTCCTTTTTAGCATTTTGGAGCCTTTTTGGAGGAGACATAGTAGCTATATTTTTGGCTTTATTGTTGCATACGACCAAGAAGGTTCTAGGTCCTATTTTGGTGGATCTTGGAGGAGGATGGTTATAGTCACTTGTTGAATCATTTTGTACTCAATTCTAATTATGCTCTAATTTTACTTAGTGACTTTTTGGAGTCCTTGGGAGATGTACTCCATATTTTTTAACTCTTTTGGCATGTAAATCAGTGAGTACCTTGAATATCAATAAAATTGAGTTCCTTTTCCTTCTCTTTTTGTGCTTTATTGTGTGCATGTTAGTTGATTGATGAGATTACTTATGAATTTTGTTGCCTTAAGAGCCAAGTCAAACTTGATATTGTAATTGACTTTCAAAATGAATATATAAATTTTGACTCATTTTAATTAGACATTTGTTGCTATGATTGACTATAGATTCTTAGTTATGTCTTTTTAATTTGAATATATTCATATATCATTTGCAATAATATTATTTAAGTAATAATTTAGAATGGGTTACATTTGGTATTAGAGCTTAGGGTTCAAGCCTAGGCCTTTTGATTCTACCATAGTCTTGACTAGGGATAGTTGATCCTTGACCAAATTTAGTTGGCTTGAGAATTGACCAAACCTAGATTGAATGTAGGTATGGGGAGGTCAAACCTGTAGGAGGAAGGAAAGGGAAAACTATTAGGACATCAAATAAGAAAGCCGTAGAAGAAGAAAGTGCTAAGATCGAGGTTCACCCAGAGATTCCTGACATTGAAACTCTAGCTCAAACCCTTACATGAATTAAGCTAGAGAGAGGAAAGAAGATTGAGGAGAAGCGAGCACCCAAGATCAAAAATATCTCCACAATCAAGGATTTGCCTCTACGATGTGGACCCAATACACCCTTTTTAATTGAAGATGAAAAGGAGAGCTGGTGAGCTCAACCATCGTCTTCTGTGAAACTTGATGTAAATTCAGATGAGGACCCAGAGGAATCTTGTCTTTCTAATGACAAAAAAACTAAATAATGTAATAAGAAGCCTTTGTAAATAAGGTTCTATTGACCTAACCTTATTATAAATAAAAAAAGATGATATTTTTGGTGTGTTCAAACCAAGAACTCTAAAATATGTTTTCAATGCATGAATGTGTATGTCTTAGATGAGTGAGTGATATATGCATGTGTATGTAGTGAATTGTAGAATCAAAAAATTTATTCATACAACCCAGTGTTAAGATGCAATAGACATGAAATGTGATGCAGGCTAAGTGTGAGACAACATGGTGACCACTAGGAAAGAGAAGGGTAGTAGTAGGCTAGCTAATGTACCTAACAAGAGGCTATAATAGATTATAGAGCTCCTAAATAGGAAGTATTCTTGTATGGACCACATAGAAAAAGAGTCCCAAGTGGCATGCAAGGATCAGGACTGCAAGAATGCAAAATTCAATAAAGGAGATGGTGGTTCGAGAATAGGCCCTTGAGGTTGAATTAAGGAAGAGATTGGAAAAGATATTAAAAGAGTGGCACCACCTAAGTTTTATTATAAGGCTATTAGAGTAGGAATGGAAGTGTGGAATATTGAGATAAAAAAATACTTTGGGTTTTGTAACCTATCTGACAAGAGTAAAGTGGCATAGGCTACATATCAGCTCTCAAGTGAAGCAACAACTTGGTGAGATAATGAGAAATCATAACACAATATTTAGCCTACTGAGATTACTTGGGAACTCTTCATTCACTCCTTTAGGAAGATATGGTTACCATGGATTTTATTTAACAAGAAGGTGACAAAGTTCCAAAATTTAACCAAGGGGAACATGACTGTGATACAATATTGGGAAAATTTCACCAACTTATTGAAGTATGTGCCTCACTATTAGGGAGATGAATGTTTCCAGTATCTGGAAATTCATAATGGGAATGAGGACCCAGATTGGAGCTAAATTGGATATGCATGATCCTCTTACCATGAACAAATTCTTCCAAAAAGCTACCAAATATAAATAGAAAATACAAAAATTATCCTATTTCCATAATAATGAAAATCTTAACTCACAGTTTGGTAACAAGAAATTTCATAAAGGAAACAAGAACCATCAAATCTATAATCTTGAGAGCGGATGTGAGTCACAAGAAAAGGGTGAAGATGGTAACAATGGAAATAAAATGAAGGAAAACAAAAAAATGGTAAAAATGAACAAAAGCATAAGGGCTTTAGAGAGGACAAGCTAGGAGGTCACATAGGTCCTCATGATGGGTGCTATACTTGTTGAGGTGATCATTATGCCTCAGATTGTCCTCAGTGATCGAAGTCAAGGAAGGAAGGAAATTACCAACAAACTCAGCATCACAAGATCCACACTATAGTGGATAATAAATAGATAGAGTATCAAGCTTCTCCAATTCAACTGATAGGGAAGCTCTATGGCCAAAATGTCTCTATTTTAATTGATACCAAAGCTATTGAATGTTTTGTAGATCCTAGAATAATTTCTAAGATACCAATTAGACCTAGGTACATGGAAAACTCATGGACAGTTCAGTATGGTAATTGAGGAGAGTGGAGGGTAGATACATGTATCTTTTGTAGCAAGTTAGAGCTTCCAACTCTCCAAATCTAGGTCAACCTCTATGTGGCACCTTTAACCTCATATGATGTAATTTTTGGAATAAATTGGTTAACTAAGTATAAGGATATAGTGAATTGTGAGGATAAGGTAGTTGATTTTTTGGATGATTATGGAAACCTAATCAAGATTTGTGGAATGCAATGACCCTTAGAGATTAGATAGATTTGTACTATGCAGCTCAAGAAGGCTCATTGAAAGGGGTATGTAATCTATGTAGTAGATATCAGTAACCTTGACAACAAGGAACTATATTTATATGACTATCATATCATCAAGGATTTCTAGGATGTATTCATGGAGGAACTTATAGAGTTTCCTCCAAAATGATAGTTTGAATTCTCTATTGACCCTGTACTTGGAGCTAAGCCTCAATATAAAGCACCTTATTGGATGACCACCACTCAACTCTATGAGTTGAAAGCTTGGTTAATGGAATTGCTGAACAAAGGGCTCATTAGACCCAGTGTGTCTCCATGGGCATGACTAGTCATATTTGTGAAGAATAAGGATGAAATCTCGTGTCTATGTATAGACTACTAGATGTTGAAAAAGGAAACCATCAAGAACCAATATCCACTCCCGAGGATCAATGAGTTGTTTGACCAAATGAAGCAAGTGACAGTGTTCTCCAAAATTTACCTCAAGTTAAGGTACCATTAGTTGAAAATTAAGGAATAAGATATGTTGAAGACTACTTTCTCAACTTGGTATGGACATTACGAGTTCACTGTGGTACCTTTTGAATTGACTAATGCATGAGAAACCTCATGAATAGTGTATTTAGAGACTATTTGGATGACTTTGTTTTGATCTTCATTGAAGACATCCTAGTCTACTCAAATTCCATTGAATAACATGATAGGAACCAGAGGATAGTTCTATAATGGATAAGAGAAAAGAAACTCTTTGGGAAGCTATCCAAGTGTTTATTCTATCAAGGTAGGGTGCACTATTTAGGCCATATTATTTCAGCTAAAGGAGTCTTGATAGACCCTAAAAATATAAAGGTGATCATGGAATGGCCGGTGCCTTAGAATGTGTCTAAAGTCCATAGTTTCATAGTCCTCACAAGATATTATAGGAATTTTTTGCACAGGTTGTACAAGATTACATATCCTATTACATCACTCCAAAAAAAGGGAACATGGTTTGAACGAACCAAGAAATGCAAGTTGGCATTCCAACTCCTAAAGGAGAGGCTCACTACAACACTAGTGCTAATCATTGCTAATCTAAATGGAAGATTCACAATAATCATAGATGCTTCAAGAGAAGATTTTGGAGTAGTATCAATGCAAGATGGAAAAGTGGTAGCATATGAATCAAGGAAGCTTAAGCAACACAAGGAAAACTATGCATTGCACGATTTAGAATTGGCTGCAATAGTTCATAACTTATAGATGTGGAGCCATTATCTCTTTGGGAATCCATTCATACTCGTTGAGATATATTTTTACTCAATCAAACCTTAATGTGGGGTAGTGAAGGTGGTTGGAATTCCTTAGTGAGTATGACTTTAGGATTGAGTACATAAAAGGTAAAGAGAATAGAGTGGTTGATGCTCTTATTAGATGAAGAAATCTAATAGCCATGGTCTTGACAAGGTCTAACTTGAGACAATGGGTGATACAACATCTGTGATGGGATGAGCACTATGAGAGAGTGAAGATCACCCTAGCAAAGAACCCATTAGATCATTGATTCGATGGGTATGAGATCAAATCGGATGGCATTTTGAGATACTAGAGAAGAATGCATCATTCCAAACTCTAGAGAGCTAAGGAAGTTGGTATTAGAGGAGGTTCAAAATGCACCATATTTAGGAAACCTGAGAGTATCCAAGATGATCATAGATTTGAAAACTTTGTACTTTTGGCTTGAGCTCAAGAAGGATGTAGCAGAGTATGTATCCAGATTGTTAGAGTGATAGTGAGTCAAGTTTGAGCATACACATCCAATTGGGATATTGTATCCTCATGATATACTTGAGTATAAATTGAATGTAAATATTATGGATTCCATACAGAGGTTTCCATTGAGAAAGAATCAACATGATGTTATCTTGGTTGCGATCAATAAGTTGAAAAAGGTTGTGCACTTTATTCCAAGAAACCTTAAGGATGGATCGTTGACCTTTGCCAATAAATTTTTCTAGGAGATCTTCCATTTACATGGAGTTCTAGAATCTATCATTTCTAATAGAGATACTTGAATGACCTCAATATTTTGGATGACCCTGAATTCCATATTGGGGACCAAATTGAATTCCATCTTGGCTTATCATCCTCAAACTAATAGATAGATAGAGAAGGTGAATCAAGTAGTCGAAGACCTCCTCTAAATGTATTGTATGGACCAACAGTATTAGTGGGAATAATATTTACCATTGGTAGAGTTTTCTTACAACAAATCTTATCACACATCTCTAGGTATGGCACTGTTTGGAGCTCTTTATGGGAGAAACTATCATACACCCATCTATTGGGATAGAATAGAGGATAGGATCATAGTAGGACCTAAAATGCTTAGATAAAAGAGTTATGCTGGAAAGGAAAAAACCCTTTGATAGTTTGTGATAGGGGACAAAGTTTTCTAAAGATTTAGACCTCATAAAAGTTTTATTGCATTTGGAAAGTCTTCCAAGTGGCCACAAGATGGGTGGGACCTTTCAAAGTTTTCAAAGTAATTAACCCAATTGCTTATATTCTAGATCTATCACCTAGTATAGCTTGACTTCATAATGTGTTTCATGTTTCTTTGCTTAATCCATATCATCCTGATGTATCTCATGTGCTCAATTGGCAATCCTTGCAGGCAAAAGATCTAGAGGTGGTGCTAGTGGAGCACATTAGAATATTTGATAGATGCAACATCAAGTTGTGAAGTGGAGATATTACTTAGTTTAAGGTCCAATGGGACCGGTACTCTGAAGACAATCCTACTTCAGAGGATGCAAAAGAAATAGAACGATCATTTCCACATTTTCTTTTTTGAGAAAGAAACTTTAATAATTTTTCTCAAAAATTTTGGATTAAAATATTATGATTTTTGACTTGAAACAATTTGATGTGATGTTGAAATAGACATATATGTTTAAATTTTGATTTAATAGACATTGAGACTATGTCTCTTCCCAGAGGGGAAGGATACCATAACCCAAATTTATTGCATTTATCTAATTATAATATGATAAATTGAATTAGTAAGGAAATTCAATATGTGAGTAGAAATTTTGATATTTTTGTGAAGATTGAAAGAAGTTCATCATTGTTGACCATGTGATCATTTTGAATTATCTTATATATAATTATGATTTGAACATTACTGATGAATGTTGGAAAGTGCAAGTGTGTACAATTGCAGGATGACAAGTTGAAGGATGAGAACACAGTTGAAGTGGGATCATTTAGTCAAATCAAACAATAAGCTAGATGGAATTTGGGCACACACACCACAAATAGCATGATTATTTTCATTTGAAATTTTCCTTGCATATATAACTTAATTGCATGATTTGAATTTATCCAATGATTGAAAATGAATGTCTTGCAGAAAACATAAACCCATAATTTCATGTTTAAATTTTTTCTTTAATCTTGGTGTTTTGAGAATTCGAGGAAAATGATGTCACATATTCTAAAGTATGATTAAAAAGGATAAGAATTTAATTATAATAAATTAAGTAAAAGTACAATTTTGTTTATATGTATTTAATGGTTGAAATGAAGTAAAATTTCTTTTATTTAATTAAATATTGGCATATGGAACACATAAACCTCTTCAAACAAATAATCTATATATACATGTATGTATATAAATGCAAATACATACATACATACATACATACATACATACATATATATATATATAAACCCAATATCAAATATAAGTGAATGAGAAATAGTTTCATATACATATGTTATATGTATATATACACATATACATATTTGTATTTTCTTATCAGATGAATTTGATAACCGATATTATGAATTGATTAGGGGGGAAATGGTGTACAATATCACCTTTCTCCAACTATCATTCAATAATGTCCTAGGAGTCCTAATTGGATTGACTATCAACTTCACAAGGTGAGTTAATTCTCAACAAGGAGGACCTAAGAGGGGGTTATTTTAGCTTTTAGGGGTTCACCACCAAGCAAATGTTGGGAAAAGACAAATAAGCATTCAACCTATAAAACCTAATAATACAAGCTAAATGAAGGATGCAAATGATGAAATTATGTAACTCGGAGTTAGGATATGTGTACCTAGGAAGTCTGGAAATGTAATGATGATTTTGGAAATGTAAAGAAGCTAACAAAATATGTTGTGGAGGAAAAAGACACCTGTACTATTATCTTACTCCTGCTACTATTTTTTGGGGAAATTGCAAAATGTTTGGATGCAAGAACAAGATTTGGAAGAATCTCTACAAAATTCCCCCTAGAGGACTAAAATACCCTTACTGTTGTCTTAGTCCCAATCTGAACTTTTGAAAATTTTGAGTGTGATTCAAAGATACAAGGTCTATACTTCCTTCTCTACCAAGTATTTAGATCTAAACATGCAAAACAAAGGAAATTGGATTGATTGTTTATGGGGGTTTTCCCTGGTCAAACCCCTTATTTGGTAATTAACCTTAATGAAAAAAAATAGATCTAAAAATACAAATTTGTGTGTGCCCTAATATTAAGTGTTTCCAAGAATATCCAAGATAGAACATGGAGAAACCCTATTCAAATGTGTTAGAAACAAATTCCTAAAATGAAAATGAAAATGACCTATAAATGAGATCTCTAATAACCTTAATAGTCTATAAGCATGAAATGTACCTTCCTTAGGTAGGAAATATAATACCAATGAAATATGGAATCAATAAAGAAACAATTCCTTAAGCTTTGAATAATGGCTAGTTTTGTCTCTGAACCATCGATTTTTAGGTCACTATGGACAACTCTAGCTCTTCTAGGGTTTTTCACCTAAAAGGAGAGAGATAGGACCCAAAAATGCATGGGGTTCATTTAATTAATGTTATGTGTGATGTTGTTATGCCTAAATGAAGTAAACTAAATGAGATTGATTGATTAAAATGAACTAGAATGAATGCAAAGTGCAATGTAAAGATATGTTTGAAAACACATCATGTAATGCAATAACTAAGTAAATTAAGAAATAATGCAAAACATAAAGTAAAAAGATGAATCTAAGTGTACCTAGATGAAATGTGATGATTCTGGAGTGTTCTAGATGCTAATACAAATTACTGATTTTTCATAGTGGGACTCATTTGCCTAGGGTGGCAAATTAGTCCTTCTCTTAGTAAAAGTGTAAAGATCCAGAATTTGTCAAAAATCATATTTTTAGTCCTAAGGTGGGACTCATTAACCACTGATGGTGAATCAGTCCACTCCCAAAATTCTAGAAAATCATTAGACAACTCTACAACACCAGATCTAGAAATTTCTGCTTGTCAGGTTACTGAAGTTAGTTTTGTGGGAAACAGACAAAAAAATCTCTTCAAGCTTGAAATACACTTTATTTGACTTTGATTTCCACTTTTCAACACATAAATTCTTGATAAATCTGCATACCTAAGTCTATAAAGACACATGCAAGAGGGAAAAATGGTTGAGGGTTAGCAAATAGGGGTTTGCCTTGGTCAAACCCCACTTGAAGTAATCAAACTCTTAATAGAATAATGAAATGTAAAGGAAAGATAAACTAACAACATGCAAATGTTATTAACTCACCAAACCCTTGATAATGCAAGTCTGAATTAATATCAATGGATGCTTCAAAGTGCTTGAATGTTTCTTGAATTGATGTTATAGGATGCTTGAATGCTTGAAATTAAATGCATGAATGATAAGATGTGTTGGAGATGTAAAATGAGGTGAAAAATGCCTATTTATGCAATCTTGTGTCATGTTTTATTGTTCATACCTCATCACAGGGTGACATCAAGTGACTTTTAATTAAATCCCAAAAAGAAATTTAAAATACTTGGAATTTGGGGCCAAGGGGGACTCATTTGCCACCCACGGTGAATGGGTCCCACCTAGGACCTAAAAAAAAGTGTAAGGAATTATTTTTAATTTAATGTTGTTTATTAGGATAATATCCAAAAATACACTTAATAAAAGCATATGAGGGCATAAAGGGGTCAATTAAGTCATAAGAAGAGATAAATAGTGAAGTTGTGCCTAGAAAAGTGTGAAATCTTGTTACAAGACTTTACAACACTTCAAAATAGGACCTAATGATGTGTAAAAAGGTGATTTTTAGGTGAATTGTAATGAATAAAGTCTATAAGAATGTAGAAATATCTTAAAAAACTTCACAACACCTGCACAAGACATCATTATTTGAATTTTAGTACCTAAATATGCATGTTCAAGCCATGTTGCAACATAAAATAAAATCCAAACATATCAAATACCATGAAACAAGACCTAAAATTCCATGAAAATGATAAGGGGTCATTTTTCTATGACACATTTAGCCCCCAGTTTAGTGGGTATGTGCAGGATCATCATGGAAAAAACAGGCCCTTAAGTGGCAAAAAATTCAGAAAAAATAGAGTTAGGCAACTTGACGTAAAAATTCGAATAAGTTATCTATACTATTTCAAAAATACGTAAGAATAGAATCTGTAGTAAATTAAATCTATTTTCTAAACTACTAGGTTTTTTTTTCTTTTTAAAATGTATTTGGTGAAAATTTGAAATTTCAATGCAGTAGTACTTAAATTTGAGGGAAAAAATAAGAAGTAGGTATTTGTATAACCACCCTAACCACAATAAAATGATAATATTTTTTTATAATATTTTATACATAAGTAGGGGACTCATGTCCAAATGTGATGAATATTTTTTTGTAATTTTTTTCCAAGTAAATAATTAATTATGAATTTTTTACTACAACTTTCAAAAAATATAAAAATCTTGTATGCCTGACCACCTTAACTTGGTCAAAACTTCATGAAATTCAATTTTTCTTTTTTTAATCCTATAGTATGTGAAGCATAGAATGTGATGCATGTTTTGGATTCCAAAAATGTAATATCATTTGAAAGCTATAGATGTTTTTCAATCAGCCTAGTAATCAGGACTTTAGTCATAATTCAAATAGAAAATGTATAATAATTATTTATTAAATTCAAAGTAAAGCATAATTTATAGTGGTAGAAATATGAGAAACTCCTTTAAAACCCCTTTTCATTTCATCAATTTTCGGTAAAAATAAATTCATCAGCCACATTCCCTACAAATACCCATCATATTGCCATTTTTTGGCCCATCATGATCCTGTACATACCCTAGTGAGGGGATGAACTTTCTTCAAACTCACAATAAAGTAGCTATGAACATTGAGGAGAGGGTTCAAATGCACTTACATTAGCAAGATGGAATACAACAATCAAGAGAGATGATCAAGCCCCTAGGATAGAGATCCCATGGCAAACTAAGCATAAGAACAAAGGAACACACAAGTGTTGAAATGAATTGAATGAAGCTTCGATCACTGATCCAACTAGTTGTGGATAAGATCTATGCTAGAAGAGAATGTGTACTCACTCTGGGGTGATAAAACACAGGATGGTTCTTTGGGTGAGAAATCCCAAATGTACTGACTCTGGGGCCACAAAACTAGTTGTCCTTGGGGTGAGAAGGCCCAAAAAGTAAGATACATATGCTAGTTGGTATGCACTCACAAAAACAAAAAAGTGGCTAGGGGAAAAGTCATGCCACTAGGTGGGCTTCCCACTCAACCATGTTAAAGTTATGCCCGTTGATAACTTTAACAAGGCACCACAAAGAAAAATGCTATGAACAAAAAGACAAGGGGTACCACAATCATGCAAGTTGCATTATGCAAGGTGGTAAAATGCCAAAATTAATGTAAAAATATGTTGAAAGGAGTCTTGTTAAGTTTATCCGAGGTCATTCACTTAGGGAAATTTGTGTCTAATGTCTCCAAGAGAGAACCAATCAAATAATAGTATTTTCACAACTTAGTGGATGTCGTGTGTCACACCAAACCACCAAGAGGAATGCAATATTCTAAGATAAATCACACTTATGAAGGACATCACACCCAATTTCATCCACAGTAATAAACCCATCACAAAAACAGAAAAGCTACACTAAGAATGCAAACGAATTATGGTAATGTATGCAACCCACTTTAAAGGAATTGCTACACATTGTTCTATGAGAAATTACTTGAAAGTAGAGAAGAAAAGAAAAAGAAAAAAGAAAACAAGACTTAAGAGCCAACTTGGAAATCCCTATGCCAAGTCATATGTTTCTAAGTTAGGTTGCGTCATGTCAAGGAAAATAAAAGACAAAGAAAGGGAGTTTCCCCCTAGAAAAAAAAGCACACCAAACACATAAGGGATCTATGGATTTGGGGTTAGTATGTTTGTTGTAGTGTTTTTATGAAATAGCTCGAAACTGTCATCATTCCCCAAATACACATAGAACTGGAAGAATGACATAAGAGAGTGAAAAAAAAAGAAAAAGAAAGTTCACTTTGATTCAACATGGAAGTGACATTGTGGTCCCAATGCTTTACATCGTCCCTAAAAGGAAAACACAAGAAAAAAGGAAATGAAAAGGAAAATAAGCTTATGAGTCAACTTGAAGGAGAGATTTCGGTCTGAATGCTTTGTATCATCCCCAAAAGGAAAACACAAAACAAAAAAAAAAAGATAAAAAGAAAAGGACCTTTTGGGTCAACATGGAAGAGACATGGGCCATCTCTATGCTTTGCATCATCGCCAAACAGAAAACACAAAAAAAAACAAAAGACAAGGGCCTTTTGGGTCAACATGGAAGAGACATAGGGTGTCTCTATGCTTTGTGTCATCCCAAAATAGAAAAAAGAAAGAAAGAAAAGACAAGAAACTTTTGGGTCAACATGGAAGAGGCATAGGCCATCTCTACACTTTGCATCATCCCCAAATGGAAAACACAAAACAAAATAGAAAACAACAAAATACAAGGAACGACATTTAGAAGAATAAAGAGATGAATAGAAGAAGTGTACAAAGAGATAAAACATAAAACACACATCATAAGGGAACATGATATGTACATGAAATAAAAATAAAATAAACAAGTAATGCAAGTGTAAATCAACCATTAACTAAGTTATTGGTTTCTCAATCTTAATAGGTAAGTAAAAAATGAATAGCATAGTTAAGAGATAAAGACAAGTGCATTACAAGGTCAAAGGCTAACAACTACTTGTGTCCACAAAGGGGAAAAAAAGAATGATGCAAACATGAAGATGGAGAGGATCATGCAATAGTGAGAATGGAAAATCCTTCAACTATGGCATGATAAGGAAATGGTTCTTTAAGGGATGAGAGGAAAGCAGTTGGTATTAGTGAAGTGATACTTATCCAGTATCTTGTTCAATGTTTGACATGCTTTCGTTCTATGTCCAATAATACGATGATATTTGAAATATGGTATGTGGGAATAGTTAGTACAAATGACCAACCTATTTGAAGGTGGTAAGAGTATAAGACCTTTTTTTAAAAGCAATTGAAGTATCCTTTCACATTTACGTGGAGGATGTGTAGGAAACTTTAGCTTCTTCAATTTGTATGGTCATTTTTGTTTGCTAGGTTTTATTTTTTCATGAATAGAAGAAGGAAGGGGACCCATGGGGATCCTAACATACTTATCATTAGAAGGACAAAATGATTGTTCATGTGGAAGGAGAATGTTCAAGTTAAGAGGAAGATTCAAGATCACTGTACTAGCATCCCAAAGTCTCCTAGGGTGAAGAGGATGTCTATTAGGATGAGAAGGATCTTGATATCCCTAGTCCTGTTGTGCTTGCTTACGTGGGGTTTTGTTCCATAAACTAATGAGTGTAATTTTCATGTTTCATGTCACAACCTTGTTTACTCAAGATAGTGAAACTATTGCCATATGTTGCTTCAAGGTTTATGGAAGTGTTTCTAACTTTATGATCATAAAAGGGGTTTGAGTGTGTTGGGTTAAAGGAACTAGATCCTCTTGAGGGAGGAACCATAGGTCCACCATTGATTTCAGGATGTAAATATGCAAAGTGATCAACAGGTGCATTAGGTGGAAGAACTTGTGACTTCATGGAAGGATAAAAGGTTGCGTGGGCTTCTAAGTTATCAAGGAAATCATTGTAGAACTAGTTCATGCTAACATCATCTTCTCCAATGATGTCTACATCATGAGGAGGACAATCATAAGGAGTTGAAAGAGCATGAGGTAGCTCAACCTCATTAGGGTCACAAACAAAGGCATAGTTGGACATGTCTACCAAGGATTTTAATGAATTCAAAAACTTATTGAAATAAAATGCCATGATGCAAATAAACTACTATGCAATAAATGAATAAGAATAGAGATTCTAGAAATTAAAACAAAATGTAGGAATAGTGAACTAAAATGTAGAAAAATGCCAGAAAAATGTTTGAAATGTTGTCTAAAAAGTACAGAGGGACTAATTCACCTAGGGTAGTGAATGAGTCAAAGGATGTAATTTTTTTCTTCTTCAGAAATTTAAGAATGATTTACATGTTCTATAGAATGAAAGTGTAGATGCAGAATGCAGATTTCTTTTTTTCAATGAGATGCAATGCAAAAATGAAATCTAAATGGCGTTTTCAATAATGCAATATGAAATACTTGGAATGCAAAAACAAAAAAATGACCTAATTGAATGTGAATGCAAATGTAAACTAGGATGAAATATGAAATTAGAAATCTAAAGTGTTCAAAAGTCGAGTTCACCAAAATGAACCATCAATTTTCTGGTCACTATGGACAACTCTAACTATTCTAGGGTTTTTCACCTAAAAGGAGAGAGATAGGACCAAAAAATGCATGGGGTTCATTCAATTAATGTTATGTGTGATGTTTTTATGCCTAAATGAAGTAAACTAAATGAAATTAACTGATTAAAATGAACTAGAATGAATGCAAAGTGCAATGTAAAGCTATGTTTGAAAACACATTATGTAATGCAATAACTAAGTAAATGAATAAATAATGTAGAACATAAAGTATAGAGATGAATATGAGTGCACCTAGATGAAATGTGATAATTCTGGAGTGTTCTAGATGTTGATGAAAATTACTAATTTTTCATAGTGGGACTCATTTGCCTAGGGTGGCGAATTAGTCCTTTTGTTGGTAAAACAGTGTTGGGAACAAAATCTGACAAAAATCAGATTTTTAGTCCTAAGGTGGGACTCATTTGCCACTGATGGTGAATCAATCCACTCCCAAAAATTTGGAAAATTAAAGACAACTCTGTAACACTAGATTAGGAAATGTCTACTTGTCAGGTTGTCAAAGTCAGTTATGAGGGAAACAGACAGAAAAACCTCTTCAAGCTTGAAATACACTTTAGTTGACATGAAACACCTAGTTGAATTTTCTTTCCACTTTTCAACACATAAATGCTTGATGAATCTGCATACCTAAGTTTGCAAACACACATGCAAGAGGTATAAATGGTTGAGGCCTAGAAAATAGGGGTTTGCCTTGGTCAAACCCAACTTGAAATAATAAAACCCTTAATAGAATAATTAAATGTAAAGGAAAGATAAACTAACAACACAAAAATTTTATTAACTCACCAAACCCTTGATAATGCAAGTCTGAAGTAATGCCAATGGATGCTTCAAAGTGATTGAATGTTGCTTGAATTAATGTTGTAATATGCTTGAATGCTTGAATTTGAATGCATGAATGATAAGACGTGTTGGAGATTTGAAATGGTGTGAAAAATGCCCATTTATACAATATTGTGTCATAGTTTCCCATTCATACCTCATCACAGGCCAACATCAAGTGACTTTTAATAGAATCCCAAAAAGAATTAAAATATTTTGACTTTGGGGCAAGGGGGACTCATTTTCCACCCATAGTGAATGTGTCCTACCTAGGACCTAAAAACAAGTGTCAGGAATTATGTTTCATTTAATGTTGTTTGTTGGGATAATATTCAAAAATACACTTAATAAAATCATATGAGGGAATAAAGTGGTCAATTAAGTCATAAGAAGAGATAAATAGTGAATTTGTGCCTGGGAAAGTGTGAAATCTTGTAACAAGACTTTACAACACTTCAAAATAGGACTTGATAATGTGTAAAAAGGTTTTTTTTAGGTGAAGGGTATGTGCAGGATCATCATGGAAAAAATAAGCCCTTAAGTGGTTAAAAATTCAAAAAAATCAGAGTTAGGAAACTTGACATAAAAATTTCAATAAGTTATCTATATTATTTCAAAAATATGAAAGAATAGAATCTGTAGCAAATTGGATGTAGTTTCTAAACTACTAGGTTTATTTAAAAAAACAAAAATCTATTTGGTGAAAATTTAAAATTTCAATGTAGTAGTGCTTAAATTTCAAGGAAAAAATAAGTAGGTTTCTATCTGACCACCCTAACCACAATAAAATGATAATTTTTATTTATAATATTTTAGAGATAAGTAGAGGACTCATGTCCTGATGTGATGCATATTTTTTTGTAATTTTTTTCCAAGTAAATAATTAATTATGAATTTTTTATTAATTTAAAAAATATATATAAACTCGTATGTCTGACCACCTTAACTTGGTCAAAACTTCATGAAGTTAATTTTTTATTTTTTTAATCCTATAGTATATGAAGCATAGAATGTGACACATGTTTCAGATTCAAAAAATATGATATCATTTCAAAGTTATAGATTTTTTTCAATCAACCTATTAATTGGGAATTTAGTCTTAATTCAAATAAAAAATGAATAAGAATTTTTTATTAAACTCAAAGTAAAGAATAACTTATATTGGTGGAAAGCTGAGAATCTCCTTTAAAAACTCTTTTCATTTAATTAGTTTTGGGTAAAAAAAAAGTCATTAGCCACATGGGCTATCATATCACTTACATATTGCCACTTTTTGGCCCACCATGATCCTGCACATACCCTGAATTGTAATGAATAGAGTCTAGAAGAATGTAGAAATTTCTTACAACACTTCACAACACCTTCATAAGACATCATTATTTGAATTTTAGTGCCTAAATATGCATGTTCAAGCCATGTCGCAACATCAAATTAAAGCCAAACATATCAAATATCATGAAACAAGACCTAAAAGGCCATGAAAATGAAAAGGGGCCATTTTTCTACAACATAGTCTCCAACCTAGAATCTCTCATCATCCTCCATATGAATCCATTATTAGTATTTGGCAATGCTAGATCTTGACTTGAAAATAGACTTGAAAAACCTGCAAAAAAACTAGAAGGTTTCCCCAATACTTGAAACTCTCCATCAAACTTGCTTCATTTGTCTCAACATATCACTTGCTTCAACTTGTTTTCAATTTATGTCTTATGTGAAAAATGGTGTGTGAATCTTAGTTTTATAGGCACTCCCATCTAGTAACCTGATTATTAGATCCCAAAGGCTAAAAAATTCCAAATAAATCCAAATATTTTCATTTCCCACTCTTAATTCCCAAAAATAAAGCACTAAGGAGTAAGACACCCTAGGTGGCATCTTGGTCCCACTAGGTGGGACTAAGATGCCACCAAGGGCATCTTTCTCCCACAATTCTTAATTTGCAACTTTGAAAGGTGGGCTACCAATATTAATGGTTGTTTATGGATTTTGGTCAAGTTTATGGTTGAAATATGCCTCAGGATGCATAAAAATGGGTCTTAGGGGCCCATAACAAGTGACCTCAAGGGAATTTATTACAAGGGGTGCCAAAATAGGTGCAAATTAAGTGTGAAAATGAAAAGGTAAGCATGTTTATAAACTTCATCAATATCAGACTATTAGAATCTAAATGAAAATCATGAGGAAATCCCATGAAGGTCATGGTCTACCATCAACATTAAGGCATTATTCGAATTATGAGAGTGGGGCTACAAAATAATCTATGTTGATTATCATTTGAAAATAGTTCTTAGTGGAGGGAAATAAAAATAAAAGAATTTTTCTATTTTGGAAGGACATATCAACACAAACTCATAGTGATTAGGTGGTTGTATGAAGCATTGAGGAAAATTCCAAAGGAAATCCTCATTTTCAGAGGTATTTTGGGTGATTTTCATTAAAAATGTTTCTTTTCATTTAATTGTTAAAGTATTATCTATTAGCTATGCATAGACTAAATCATTACTACATCAATTTTATTGATTTGAATGAATTGTGATCATTTAACTTTTTGTGCAAATGATACGAGTTGTATTTTATAATTAAAAGCAAGGCTTTGTTGCTTTTTCTATGGTCAAATTTTCTTGTGCATGTATCACCTAAAGCTTGTAAGGTTGACTATATAATACCTTGTAATTTATTTAGATGCTACTCAACCTTTTGCTTAAGTTGCATAAAAAAGGGGTCTTAGGTACCCATAACAACTCACCTAAAGGGAATTCAATGCAAGGGGTGCCAAAATAGGTCTAAATTAAGTGTGAAAATGCAAAAGTATGCATTTTTCTACACTACATTTAGCCCCCACTTTAGTGCCCATATGACACTACATGCATATGCAAGCTAAAGTACTTCAACAAGTAACTTTACAAAAGGATACGCATATGGATTTGTTAGGGAGAATGAAGCCCCCACTATAGTTACTTGCAAAACCATAATGTTAAGAACCACATCCTGCATCACAGATTCATTAGTAGCTCAAAAAATAATCCTCTTATCTAACTTGCCTAGAAAATTACATTTGAAGGTAGATGTATGCCCTCCCTTGATTCAACTTATTTTATGGAGGTGGAATAAAGGTAGAAATCCAACCACATCAAATTGGACAAGTCCATCATAGGCAATTTCCAAGTACCATGTCACCTGATGATAGATAGTTGATGAGAATGAGAGTGAACCATGATGTCAATGTAACAAACAACATCGAAAATGGAGTTAACTAGCTCCAAATATGCTAGTTTAAATAAAAAGAACTTTTCTTTTTAGCAAAAAGTTACCTAAAAATGCATGTTTAAAAAGATAAAAGGGAAGGTAAATTTCATTAATTTTATCTTTTACCTTTTGTAGAGTGAGCTAGCATGCTGAACAAACATCCATCCACCCATCCACAGATGGAGCGTATATGGGAGGTCATACGAGGTGAGCTACAGTCTATTGTGAATGGATTCTACCTTGTTCATACTTCGATTTAACCATTTTTTAATGCTTTATGAAATTTTTAGATGAATTTATAGGCTAGGAAGGGATTTTATTTCAATTTTTTAGATTGTTGTAAAGTGTACCACTTTGTCATAAAGTGTCCCACTTCATCGCAAAGTCTCCCACTTCATTGCAAAGTCTCCCACTTTGTCACAAAGTGTCCCAGTTAAGGAAAAATGTGTCTAGAATCCATAATTAAGATATCCTAAAGAAAATTTAGTACACTTTTTGACCATTAAAGCACGAAATTAAGATTTTAAGATGTTTTAAATGATATTTTTCTTCTTTTCTTATGGAATACTACACCTCAGTCGCATCAACACCTGGGTGATCATATGTTCAACCATCTTCAAGAGCTTGTTGATTATCTACCTCAGTAGGATGCACAAATCCTCTAGGAGACGGGTCTCTATTGGGCCTATCTCTCACCAACCATGTGATATCATGACACCATGTTGATGGTGCTAGAAAAGAGATGGGATGTGGACAACTATACCTTCCATCTACTGACAAGAGAGATGATAGTCACACTGGAGGATGTGTACTACATACTATGAGTGCCTATCCAAGGAGAGTGTATTCCTAGCATAGGGAAGGATCTTTAAGGAGATATAGTCTAGCACCGAGTATTTCTTAGGAAAATTGGTTCACCACAAGATCATGGGACCGTGCATTAAGTTATCATGGATTCTTCATGCACATTCACTACTAGTGAGACACATCTTGATTTTCATAGTAGCACTTATACTAGTCCTCGATGGCCATGAACCACATCTGGAGGGGGGATACTACACATGATTCTAGACATGGAGCACTACCATGTCATCTTCATATGGGTTCAAAGCATACTGAAACACCTATTATATGAATTGGGTCATTTCACTTATGGAGAGCTACACAACAAGCTACACTACACCCTACTATAGACCTAGATCCTGGAGCACATTACCTACACTAAGCCTACAGGATTCCCAATTGCCATAGTGGTGGGATACCCATGGGTCTTTAGTTATCCCCTTAGGTAGCCATGGTAGCATGGTGATGTACTATTCTGGAGGGTTAGACTTGATAGACTAAGCAAGGAGGACATTTTATGGAGACCCTAACTAATGGAGCTATTCTAGCTAGACACTATAGAATAGCTATGGTAGATGCAAAGGAACAATTTTTTCCTAGAATGGGGTGATCACATAGTGAGACCCTTCTACTATGATCGCATCATGAGATATTTTTGGGAGGTACAAAATTGACCATGACTATGGGATTCATACAGACAACAGAAGATGTCATCCTGAGCCATGCGAAGGAGGAGGATACATGCATTCCCCCAGTCTTCGACATTGAATATGCAACATGAAACAAGAGTACAATGAATGGTGGGAGGTGGTTTATCCAGGATCTATCTTTCCTATGGACTATCCTATGGGCTTCTCAAGGCTGTTACATGATCCATGGGAGGAGGATAGAGAGTTAGGTAGGAGGATAGATCCAATAGATCTACTCTTGTAGGGGGATGAGGATTCAAAGGAGGATAGCAACTATGAAGGGAAGGAGGAAAATGGGGAGAAAATGGATGAGTAGAGACAAATGATGAGTGAGGAATGTGATAGAGGTGAGGCTAGTCCTCTTAGGCCTAAGTGGAGAGATATAGTTCCCACATGGGTTATGAGGTCACAGTCTACACATGCTAGTGTCCAAGAGAATAGGGAGAGTAGTAGGGCATTCAAGATCCCTAGAGATCATGATATAGACCCAAGTGATGATATTTATTGTTATGATTTATGTTTTTATTTATATCATGCTCACGTATATGTATATATTATGATGATGTATATTGATTATTCTTATGATTTCTATCTTGCAGGGCTTGTGATAGATCCTAAGGACCTCTTTCGATGTGCAACTACAAACATAGTGCCACCCTTTCCTATAGATGAGGCTACTTCCATAGAGTACAAAACCCCACCTTTCATGGTAAAGCTCATGGATCTATTCAAGCCTTATGTTAGGCTCAGGGAAGCATATGATGGCATATCCAGGCATGATTTTTGGGTTGAGGGTCAGGTATCAACATTGGTGGTAGATTTAGAGGAGGCTCAAGTGGCTTGATGATCTAAGAGAGAGGCTATCTTATAGTCAAAGGTCAAGTAGCTATAAAGAGAGAATGCTAGAATCCATGATGATAGAGACCACATAGATTGAGAGTGTGGAGGAACTGATACACAAGGGTGAGTTACATGGGTCACTATGAACTATGCAGGAGATCTCTAGCATGTGTAGATCCTAATCACACACCACCATATCTCGATAGGAATGGACACCACATCTTAAGGGATCCAACAGTCATAGGCCATAGTGACATTTTACTATTGATCAAATGTATTAAATTTTTTGACATATATATATGAGCATGCTTGGATTTTGTGTTTATGTGTTAGATGACAATGTTACTTATTAAATAATCTATGTTAGACTATTCAATAAATATCTCTATGATCTAACATGCATTTTCTTAAGTTTTCTTAAATTTATGGTGTATTATGTTATGCTAAATTAAATGCAATAATGATTTAATTGTAAAATATTAAATACCAATAAGGATTTATTGTAACATAACATACACCATAAGGTATAAATAGCATGATACCCAAAGTAAGAATCCAAAACCAAATTAGACCCACTACCCCACAACTCAAGGCACAAACTACTATGTGTCATGAATGAAGCAAGCATGATAGACAATGACATACTATCCATTAACTCTAACAACGCTACTTTAAAAACTAACACTATTTAGAAAGGATAGGTGTAGTACCAACAAAGATGCATGACATTGACAAGTTCCTAAAGTGGTGTACCATCCATTTTGAATGTCAAGTATTCTCCAAACCCATAGCTCTCTTGAACTTCATAAGGTACTAACCAATTATGGCTAAACTTTCCTTTCTCTCAGGTTGGCATTGACATTTCATAATTTTTGTATAGCACCAGATCACCCTTGTTAAATGAGTGAAGGATGACATGGTCATTATAACTTCATTTCATTTTCTTATAATAAGCTTCTAGATGTTTGAGGGTGTTGATGTGCCTTTCATCAAACATTCCAAGTTGGTGTAATCATTGTTCCCTATAAGTATTGCCATCAATTAGCTCTTGAAAAGTGATTCTTAAGGAGGGAATCTCTAACTCTAGGGGCATAATTTCCTTGACACCATAAATAAGGTTATAAGGTGTGTTTCCCATTGAAGTTATGATACTAGTGCCATAAGCCCATAACACATGCTAATTACATATGCTAGTCTTTATTATGTTTGTTCATTTTTTTTCTTAGTATTTGTTCAAGATTTTTGTTAGTTGATTCAACTTGTTTGTTAGATTATAGGTAGTAAGGCATTGAGAATCAATGTGGTATATTAAATTTTTCCAATAAATTATTCACATCATTATTCTTAAATTGTGTTCCATTGTCTGAAACTAATGCGGAAGGAAGTCCAATGTGAGCAATAATGTGTTCCAATATGAAACAACATATTACATCAGTTGTTTTTGAATGCAAGGGAATAATGTTTACCCATTTCGTGAAATAATTTGTTGTTGTGATTATAAACATGTAATTTAGACAAGGGTGGAGATATTTTTCCAATAATATCAAAACCCCATATCAAGAATGGCCAAATAGGAACTTGTGTGTGAAGCTCATAGGTAGGAGCTTGAAGTAATTTCTTATGCTCTTGACACTTGCAACATTTCTTAATGTATTCAAAAAAATCTCGTTCCATGTTCTTCCAATAATATCCTATGCGGATTTGCTTTTGAACTAATGATCTTCCTCCAAAATTCCCCCCAAAAACACCTACATGAACTTGTTCAAGTGTTATAGTGATTTTGGATTGCTTAAGAAACCTAAGTAGAAGGGCATTAGAGGACTACTTATATAATATGTCCACCAGGATGATATATCTAGATGAATTCTTTTGAAGACAAGAGTGATTTTTTTATTGGTTGGCTCGAGAAGGTGCCATCTTTCAAATAATTGAATATCATATCATATGATTCATTCGAGCTTTTTGATTATTTTTGCTAACTCTTCATCTATTGTATCATTGATAAATGGTTTCATAATTGTATGCACAATAAAAGTGAATTCTTTTGAATGATCTTGAGGGGAGATAAGAGAAGTTGCACTTGCCATTGCATCTGCATGATGATTATCTTTTTGAGGGATGCTATCAATGGTGAATGATTCAAACTTCTCAAACAATTTCATTGTTAGATCCTTGTATTTTGATAATTTTTCATGTTTATTTGATATTTTTGGTTTATTTTTTTGATGGCTAATTATGAATCACCAAATATCTTAATGTCTCTAGGACCCATAACTAGAGCAACATGTAATCTATCAAGCAATGCCTCATATTCAATGGTGTTGTTTGTACATAGGAAATTTAACCAATATGATAAGGGAATAGGCTCTTCTATGGGTGGTTTTATTATAAACCCCACATCAAAGCAAGTTCTGCACTTAGATTTTTCAAAATACAATTCCCATGTATCTTTGTCGATTTTCAACACACTATCATCAGGGAAATAATCATTACTAGGTAATGCTAAAGGAGAGGGAGCATCAACCAACTAGTCGGTCAAGGCTTGACCCTTAATTTATTTTTGTGAAACAAACTTAAGTTCAAACTTAGTCAACAACATTACCCACTTAGCTAAGCATCTAGATAAATTTGTTTCAGTGAAAAGGTGTTTTAAAGGGTTAAACTTTGTCATTACTTGTATTTCAGCATTCAATAAGTAATATCGTAACTTACTACTAGCAAATACAAGAGACAAACATTTTTTTTCTATTGTTGTGTATCATTTCTCATAATCAATCAATGTTTGAATAATTTAATAAATGAGATGATCTTTACCTTTCTTTTCTTGTTGAGCCAACAATGTTGCAAGAGCATGGGTTGATGCTAATGTATAAAGGATGAATGGTTTATTTTACATAGAGAGTTGAAGATAGGTGGAGTTACAAGGTAATATTTCAAACTCTCAAAAGCCTATTTACAATCCTCATTCTAATCAAAGTGTATACATTTATTGAGAAGATGTGTAAATGGTAATGTCTGATCTACTAAGGATGCCACAAATTGTCAAATGGCTTGAATTCTTCCTTGTAAGGTATGCGATTGAGAGATATTTCTAGGAGGTGGCATGTTAACTATAGCATCAATTTTCTTTGTGTCCACCTCAATGCCTCTATGAGATATGATAAAACTTAAAAAATTTCCGCTATCTACACCAAAGACACACTTTTTTAGATTCAATCACATGTTATATTTTTTAATTCACTCAAAGATCTTCTAAAGAAAATTCACATTGTCTTGTCTTATTAAAGGTTTATTTAGAATATCATCAACACTTTCTTCGAAAATCTTATGCATGCAATCATGGAATATCAGTGTCATATCTCTTTGATATGTTCCACCTACATTCTTCAATCGAAAAGGCATCATAAGCCAAAAAAATGTTCCCCAAACAATTGTAAATGATGTTTTTTACTGATACTGAGGATTCATGAAAAAATTATTTTATCCATAAAATCCATCCATGAATGAAAACAAAGCATGTCTCATAGTCGAGTCTACTATCATGTCAATATTAGCAAAGGGGAAATTCATATTTTAAATAATATTTATTCAAATCATGAAAATGTGTACACATCCTAATACAATTGTCAAGTTTTGTGACTACAACAATGTTTGAGATCCAAGGAGAATAATCTATAGGTCTTATGAAACCAACCTCATGGAGTTTTTCAATTTCGTCCTTAACTAACAAGTCTAATTTAGGGTTCATTTTTTGAATCTTCTATTTAATAGGCTTAGCATTTTCAACAAGGACTATGTTTTGTGTTACAATCTTAGGGTCAATTCTTGGTATATCCAAAAAATTCCAAGCAAAAAGTTCAGCAAAGTCATGAAGCAAAGTTGCAATATCCTCTTATTCTCTATCATCGAGGCATTTTTCTATATTAATGACTTTATCTTAATCATTAATTTCCATTGCTATATCCATTGTATATCCTAAATGAAGTGCATTTGATCTCATAAATTCAAGATTATATTCTTCATTATTCATTTCTATCTCATCGTTCTCTTTTTCTCCATCTTTTTGCTTAGTGCTTATCATAGCACATGGAACCTTTTTCTTGTGAAGAGGAGTAGATGGCTTATCATAAACTCCTAGCATTTGTTTGAAGGATTCATCATATTCAAAGCACTCCCATGATGGTAGTAGATCCATATCAAGCAATTCAGGATGTTTCATAGTGAGGTTGATTTTTGGTTTACACAAAATAGTGCTGGTGTTTAATGAAGGTCTCTTGTTTGCTTGTGTTATCTTAGAAGGATAGTGTCCCAAACCATTTTTCATTTCTTGTATGCTAGGTTCTACAAGAAAAAGAATTCCTTGTTCTTTAGGGTATGTGCAGGATCATCATGGAAAAAAGGCCCTTAAGTGGAAAAAAATGTAGAAAAATCAGAGTTAGGCAACTTGACATAAAAAATTGAATAATTTATCTAGATATTATTTCAAAAATATGTAACAATATAATCTATAGCAAATTCAATGTAGTTTCTAAACTACTAGGTTTGTTTATATATATATATATATATATATATATATATATATTTGGTGAAAATTTGAAATTTCAATGGAATAGTACATAAATTTAAGGGAAAATAAGAATTAGGTGTCTAGGCCACCATAACCACAATAAAATGATAATATTCTTTTATAATATTTTAGATATAAGTAGAGGAATCATGTCCTGATGTGATGCATATTTTTTGTAAATTTTTCCAAGTAAATAATTAATTATGATTTTTATTACAACTTAAAAAATATAAAAGCGGTATGTCGACCACCTTAACTTAGTCAAAACTTCATGAAATTCATTTTTTATTTTTTAAGCCTATAGTATGAGAAGCATAGAATGTGACACATGTTTTGGATTCAAAAAATGTGATATTGTTTGAAAGCTATAAATATTTTTCAATCAACCTATCAATCAGGACTTTAGTTGTAATTCAAATAGAAAATGAATAATAATTACTTATTAAATTCAAAATAAAGCATAATTTATATATGTGAAAAGCTGAGAATATCCTTTAAAAACCCTTTTTGTTTCATCAATTTTGGGTTTGAAAAAAGTTTTCAGCCACATACCCATCATATTGCCACTTTTTGGCCCATCATGATCCTACACATACCCTTTATTTCCACATCGTTTTCCACTATAACCTAATTGTTTCGGAAGTTTGTAACCTCTCACATAAATTGTTTCCATTTATTTCAGGTTTGGTGGTTGTTGATAGTCTATCTCATTAAAGTTTGTTGTGTATCTAGTGTCTTCTTCAAGAGTATATTAGGTAGATGTTTGCGAATTTTCTCCTAAGTTCTATGTTGACATAACCATTGGTTGCTTTTTATTTTCATCCTCTTTTCTTGTGATTATATATTATGCCATGAATGAAGGTGTGAACTCCAAGGAACCCCAATCATCATCTACTAATTTTGACACTATTTGCATCTCTTGTGTTTCCTCTATCACATGCTCTATTTTTTATGTTAGTTCAGAGGACTGGTAGTTCCTTTTTCAATTTGGAAGAAAATTTCAGGTTTGGGGTCCATTTCAATCTAGTATATCTTGTTCTTATAGACATACTTCATGATATGATGAAGAGTTGAAGGAACCACATGCATCTCATGAATCCATGGTCTTCCTAAAAGATGATTGTATGAAATTTCATGAGGCATAACATGAATAGCCATTTGTAAGGTATCCTTTCCAACTAAAATAGGTAAAGTAATCACAAGGAGCAATTTCTTTCCTATATTGTAAAATCCTCCAATTGATAAGGAATCAATTTTTATTATTGATTTTTCCACTCCCAAATTATCTAAAATATTTACAATGCACACATTCAGAGCTGATCCATTATCAACAAGGGTCCTTTTTTATTCTTGTGGTGTTGTATCTAGCTATTATCATGAATGCATCATATTTCTTTCACATTTTCAAGGGAGGAGCTCATGTTAGTGAAAGGTAATTTCTACATTAACTTTATTCATTCCTTATATTAGAGATGCCACATCATTTGCATTTTTGTTAGGAGAAACCACAACTTGTTGCAAATTTATTTGAAGCATGGTGTGGTAACTAGTTGAAGCTTGAATAAGATCCCATAAGGAAATATTAGTAGGAGTATTCTTAAGTTGTTCAACAAGATCATACTACTTTCCACTATGTGATGATAAATCAGGAGCACTAGGTAACATAGGATTTGACAATGGTAACGAAATGAGATTAGGTTGAAGTTGTCTATTATTCCTTGTGTTATATGTATGACAAAAAATATTATAATTTGATTGTTGCAACAAATTTTCTTTAGGTGCTTCAAGGATAAGGATAGGTTTGTTTGAAGGTGGATAAAGGATAAGTTGATGTTGAATGACATTTACTTCTTGTTGTTTATATTTTATTGAACAAGCCTTAGTGGATGAACCTTGTGAGAGGAAGTCTTCAAGGGATTTGTCCAACATATCAAATCCATCACTACTAAAAGGCTCGGGTTTGTTAATAAGTTGAGGTTGGATGACATTTAATTCTCTTTTCTTATGTTTGTTTAAACAATCCTTAACCTGGACAAACCTTACGAGGTGAAGTCCTCAAGGGCTTCATCTAACATATCAAAGTCATCATGACTAAAAGGCTTGAGGGTTAAGCTAACTTTGAAAAATGGTTTTAACATGCTTAAGTAGCCATACATCTATGCTTGTTTAATTTTAATTTTTTTAGTTTTTAGTTTTGATTTTCTAATGAATGCAAAATAGAGTCTGCAACTAACAATATGAAAATCCAATGATATATCTTTATCAAGAAATTGTAAGCATAAACTATGAAAATGCATGAAATAGTAAATTGGAAAGCTAAAACAATAGACTAACTATAGTAAGCAGAAGCACATAAATGTATTGTTTAACTCTAGAAACTGTAACCTCAAACTACATAGGGACTAAGATGCCAAGATGAGCATCTTGGTCCTCCTGATGAAATTTGGAGGTTCCAGAAACTAGAATAGACAACACATAGCTCATCAAGATTTTGGATCAAAAACCCTGAGAGGGACTAAGATTCCAGTAAGGGAATTTTAGTCCCAATAAAGGTTTTTTCTAAAAAATAGCAAAATCTGAGTTAATAATAGTGTTCCCAGGTTGGCTACCTAGGGACTTGATGTTGAGAAAGAAAAAACTATGTAAATGAATGCAAGGAAAAGTAACTAGTAATAAGCAATAGAATGCAAAGTTAAATGCTTTTTTTTTTCAATTTTGGATGCAATAAGAATGTTTCTAAAGGAAATTAAGATGATGAAAAATGCACTTTTCAGTCTTTGAATGAAATGAAATGGTGAAATAAAATAAAAAAGAAACCTATATGCACTTTCACTAATGTAAACATGAGAAATCCTAAATAAAATTTCACTAATGCAAGATAAAATTCAAGAATGAATAAAATCTAGATCTAGGACTTTAATGAACTCCAAATCAAAAAATTAAAGCTCAAAATGGTCGGGTTCACCAAAACAATTAAGGGGGAAATGGTGTGGAATATCACCTTTCTCCAACTATCATTCATTAATGTCCTAGGAGTTCTAATTGGATTAACTTGCAACCTCACAAGGTGAGTCAATTCTCAACAAGGAGGACCTAGGAGGGGGTTATTTTATATTTTAGGGTTTCACCACCAAGAAAATGCTTGGAAAAGACAAATAAGAATTCAGCCAACTAATAATACAATCTAAATGAAGGATACAAATGATGAAATTATGTAACAGGGAGTTAGGATATTTGTACCTGGGAAGTCTGGAAATATAATGAGGATTTGGGAAATGCAAAGAAGCTATCAAAATATGTTGTGGAGGATAAAGATGTCCTTACTATTGTATTAGTCTTGTTGCTATTTTTTGAGGAAAATACAGAATCTTTGGATGCTAGAAGATCTGAAAGATTCTCTATGAAATTACACCTAGAGTAAAATTCCCTTAATCTTTCCTTAGTCCCAATCCAAATTTCTATAAATTTTGAGTGTGATCCCAAGATTCGAGGGTTGTACTTCCTTCTCCACCAAGTCTCCAGATTTGAACATGCAAAATGACTTACAAAACAAAGAAAATTGGATTTATTGTTTATGAGGATTTCCTTGGTCGAATCCCTTGTTTTGTTATTAAAGCTTGATGAAAAATCATAGATCTAAAAATGTAAATGTGTGTGTACCATAGTCTTAAGTGTGTCTAGGATTATGCAAGCTAGAACATGGAGAAACCCTATTCAAATGTGTTAGAAAAAAATTCTTAAAATGCAAATGAAAATTACCTATAAAGGAGATCTCTAATCACCCTAATAGGTAATAAGCATGAAATGTACCTTCCTTTGGTAGGGTATGTGCAGGATCATCATGGTAAAAATAGGCCCTTAAGTGGCAAAAAAAATTAGGAAAACAGAGTTAGGCAACTTGATGTAAAAATTTGAATAAGTTATCTATAGTATTTCAAAAATATGTAAGAATAGAATTTGTAGCAGATTGAATGTAGTTTCTAAACTACTAGGTTTATTTTTATTTTAAATCTATTTGGTGAAAATTTGAAATTTCAATGCTGTAGTACTTAAATTTTAGGGAAAAAATAAGAGGTAGGTGTCTGTTAGACCACCCTAACCACAATAAAATGATAATATTTTTTAATAAGATTTTATATATAAGTAAAGGAATCATGTCCCGATGTGATGCATTTTTTTTGTAATTTTTTTCCAAGTAAATAATTAATTATGAATTTTTTATTATAAATTTTAAAAAATATAAAAGCTTGAATGTCTAACCACCTTAACTTGCTCAAAAATTCATGAAATTCATTTTTTTTTTTTATCCTATAGTATGTGAAGCATATAATGTGATACATGTTTCTAATTCAAAAATTGTGATACCATTTGAAAGCTATAGATGTTTTTCAATCAGCCTATTAATCAGGAATTTAGTTGTAATTAAAATAGAAAATAAATAATAATTATTTATTAAATTCAAAGTAAACAATAATTTATATTGGTGGAAAGCTGAGAACTCCTTTAAAATCCCTTTTTGTTTCATCAATTTTGGGTAAAAAAAAATCGCTAGCCACATACCCTACAAAAACCCATCATATTGCCACTTTTTGGCCCATCATGGTCCTGCACATACCCGGTAGAAAATAGAACAAAAATGGAAGATAGAATCAATAAAGAAACAATTCCTTATGCTTTGAAGAATGGCTAGTTGCATCTCCAAGCTAGAATCTCTCATGATCCTTCGTAGGAATGAATTATTAGTCTTTGGCAATGCTAGATCTTGACTTGAAAATAGACTTGAAAACATACAAAAAAAATAGAAGGTTGCTCCAATACTTAAAAATCTCCTTCAAACTTGCTTCATTTGTTTCAACTTATCACTTGCTTGAACTTTTTTTCAACTTATACCTCTTATGTGAAAAATGGGTTGTGAATCTTACTTTTATAGGCATTCCTATCTAATAACCCAATTATTCTATCTCAAAGGTTGACAAAATGCCAAATAAATTCAAATATTTTCATTTCCCACTCTTAATTCCCAAAATTAAAGCGCTTGGAACTAATACACCCTAGGTGGTGTCTTGGTCCCACTATATGGGACTAAGACGTCACCAAGGGCATCTTTGTCCCGTAAGGCTTAATTTGCAACTTTGAAAGGTGGGCTACTAAGATTAAAAATTGTTTATGGATTTTGGTCAAGTTTACAGTTGAAATGTGCTTTGGGATGCATAAAAAAGGGGTCTTAAGGGCCCATAAAAAGTGACCTAAAGGGAATTTAATAAGAGGGGTGCCAAAATATGTTCAAATTAAGTGTTAAAATGCAAAGGTATGCATTTTTCTACACTACATCAATATAAGACTTTTAGAATCTAAATGAGAATCATGAGAAAATCCCACAAAGTTCATTGTCTACCATCAACGTTAAGGAATTATTCAAATTATGAGAGTGGGGTGCCAAAATAATCAATGTCAATTATTGTTCAAAGAGAGCGCTTAGTGGAGGGTAGTAAGAAAAAAGAAATTTGTTATTCTAGAAGGACATATCAACATAAACTTAAAATGATCAGGTGGTTGTACAAAGCATATAGGAAAAAGATGAAGAAAATCCTCATTTTTAGAGGTATTATGGGTGATTTTCATTAAAAAAAATTCTTTTCATTTAACTATTAAAGTTTTATCTATTAGCTATGCATAGAATGAATCATTACTATGTCAACTTTATTGATTTGAATGAATCCTGATCATTGAACTTCTTGTGCAAATGATGCAAGTTGTATTTTTTGATTAAGAAAGGGCTCTATTGGTTTTTATATGCTTGAATTTGCATGTGCATGTATTTCCTATATCTTGCAAGGCCGACTTTATAATACCTTGTAAGATTAAGATGCCACTGACCTTGTGCTTAAGTTGGATGTATGCTATTTAGATAGCTTTGCATAATGCTATTGAGGAAATCCCTATAGACATGTGAATAGAGCACCAAGCTTTATAAATCAATGCCACCCTTCATGGGTAGGTAAAATCTCTCACAGAAGATTATGATATACATTTTTATTTTTCTTATTATTATTATCCATTTTATGGTCACCCATTTAGTGTGAAGTGATTACCTTTGATCCTGAATCGAAGGATACACCAACATATAATCTTGGATGCCTCATCACCATTGGCGATGGTGGGATTATGTCACCTATATTGTAATGTGTTTATTTTATTATTTTCTTGTAGTTGTAAGTATCTATATGTCATAGGATTTGTATCATTTCATGTCTCCTAGTCCTTAAAGGATAGAGGCAAAATGATTAAGTCATGCTCATAATTTTCTTGCATGTTTAGTATTGTTACCATCGTTCCTCATGAACAACACCCAAACATCCTTTCAATGGTTACCTTCTAGCTGAGGGTAGGAAATTTAGGCTATGGCCCTGGAAACCTTGTATTGAGTAAAATTCAATGACTATGGGTCATTCTTAGAATGACAAGAGTATTAAAGTTAAGTTTGAATGAGGATTTCACCCCAAGCCTGCAAGAGTTTTATTTTGATTCTGAACATTTTATTATTGTTGATAAATAGTTAGTAGGCTATTTTAGCCCCTTTGAAATACTTTTCAAATGTAAATAATAGCTTCAATAGATTTTCTTTTTACATAAAATTTTATATACAACTATTTAGAATGATAAAGATTATAATAATGAAGCAATGCAATCTTGGAGCTGAGACTATAAAATATTGCAAACTACATCATTTTGTTATAAACTATAACTTTTTAGCTGTAAAAAACATTGTATTAGTGTAAGAAATGATTTTTTTGTTGTAAACAACCTTGTTTTGTTATAAAATAAAACTATCTAGCTATAAATAACATTTTGCTATTATAAACAGAGATTGTTTTGTTTAGAATGACATCATTTTATTAAAAGCTATGAAAATTTTACTTGAAATAGTATTGTTCTATAATTACTTAGCTGAAACAAGATCATTTTGTAATTGTTTAGTTGAAACAACATTGTTCTGTAATTGGTTAGCTAAAACATTATTGTTGTATTATAAAAATTAAATGTTTTATATGAAAAAAAATTGTTCTATAACTACATCATTTTGTAATTATTTGTTTGGAAACAACATTGTTATGTTATAAATAGTATGTGTTCATTTGTAAACATTATTATTTTGCTATAAATTATGTTGTTTAGTGATAGACAACATCGTTATGTTAAACAGTAACTATGTGATTATAATAAAATAGTTTCTTATCATAGCATGTTTAATACAAATGACATAACAACATGTGGTGAACTATTCAATTAGACTTGTTCTTAAAATTATTACTTCATGTAAACTAATAGACTGTATGATATTCTAAAAAAAATTATTTGAATGATAGAAATATGATCTATTGGTTTTAAATTCAAAATGTATGCATAAATTCATAACTTAAGTAGGCACATATATGTGTATGCACATAGACCTTCACATGTAGACCTTCATCTATGTACATACACATACTTGTGGCATACCTTCTTTTGTTTCCTAATTTACTTTATTTTTAAATGAATACTTAGATGAAATGAAAATAATCTTGTGACATGTGCTTTAATGGATGGATAATTTTTGACCAGTTTCCATTAGATTTATTTCTAAATTATAAATTGAATAGAACAATACCTAGTAGAGTAGAGCACCTAAGGGTAGATGCTGCTAGAGGGTAGTTAATTGTTATGAGATAACCTAATGTTGAAACTTAACTTTTGAGATGGGTGTCAAGATGGAGTTAAGAGAGTATAGGCTTTCTTTACCAAAACCTATTTTTTGTCATTGTAACTTTATTATTATTCCTGGCCAAGAAATTTAGTTCATTATGTATGTATGGAAAATGTGATGACACTCTTTACCATTTCTAGCATATGTATTGCATTCTATTTTCTAACTTGTAGATATAAATGCATGTTGATGTATGGGCATGCACTAGATTCCACCTTACAAGTTGTTCCCTTGCTAAACTTTCCATGTAGGGTCAGGTATTCTTCAATTTGGAAGAATTCTAGGGAAGCATGAACTTAATGGTTGTGTAGTAAAGTGCTTCAACCATGTTCTCATCCACCAGTGGAGGCGAGCATCAAGAGGAACCTTAGATGTATACAAGACTATTTAGTCTATGATGCAAACTTTATGTACATCCTTGATGTAACCTTGATGTAAAAGTTGTTCATTGTATTGACTTTGTGGCCTTAAGAGCCAAGTCAAACTTGATATTGTAATTTACTTTTGAAATGAATATATACTTCTTGACTCATTTTAATTAGACATGTGTTGCTATGATTGACTAGTTATAGCTTCTTAGTTATTTATTTTTAATTTGAATATATCCATATATCATTTGCAATAATATTATTTAAGTAATAATTTAGAATGGGTTATTACATTTGGAATCAAAGCTTAGGGTTCAACTCTAGGCATTTCCAGTCTACCATAGTCTTGACTAGGGATAGTTGACCCTTGACCAAATTTAGTTGTCCTAAGAATTGACCAAACCTTGATTGAATGAAGGTATGTGAAGGTCAAAGCTAGGATGAAGGAAAGGGAAAACTGGTAGGACCTCAAATACGAAAGTTTTAGAAGAAGTGCTAAGACTAAGGATCACCTAGAGATTCATGATTTCGAAACTCTATCTCAAGCCATTACAAAACTTAATCTAGAGAGAGGTAAGAATATTTAGGAGAGGGAAACACCTAAGATCAAAAAAATCTGCGCAATCAAGGACTGGCCTCTAGGTTGTGGACCCAATGCACCCTTGTTAACTAAAGAGGAAAATGAGAACCTACGATCTCAACCATCCTCTTCTGTGAAACTTGATGTAAATTCAAATGAAGGCCCAAAGAAATTTCTCTTTCTAATGATGAGAAAGTTAAATAATGTAATAAGAAGCATTTGTAGATAAGGTTCTATTGTCCCACCTTTATTATAAATAAAACAAGATGATATTTTTTTTGTGTTCAAATGAAGAACTCCAAAATATATTTTCAATGCATGAATGTGTGTCCTAGATGAATGAATGATAGATGCATGTGTATGTAGTGAAATGTAGAATCATAAAATTTATTTGTATAACCTAGTGTTAAGATGCAATAGACATGAAATGTGATGAAGGTTAAGTGTGAGACAACATGGTCATTTCCCGACAAGAGATGGGTGGTAGTGGGCTAGATAATGGACCTAACAAGAGGTTGGAATAGATTATAGAGCTATTGAATAGGCAAGAGGCTTGCATGGACCACATAGAAAAAGAATCTCGACTAGCATAGGAGGACCAACATTGCAAGAATTCAAAATTCAATCAAGTAGGTGGTCTAGGAGTAGACCCTTGAGGTTGAATTGAGGAATAGCTTGGAAAAGATCTTAAAAGAGTGGCACCACCTAATTTTATGGTAAGGTTATTAAAGCAGGAACAAAAGCATAGATTATTGAGATGGAAAAATAGTTTGGGCTTCGTAACTTATCTGACTATACTAAAGTGACATGGGCTACATATCAACTCTCAGGAGAAGTAATAACTTGGTGGGATAATGAGAAATTAGAAAAGAATCTTTAGCCTACTGAGATTAATTAGGAAATCTTCCATCAATCCTTTAGTAAGAGATGGTCACCATAAATTTTCTTTTACAAGAAGGTGATAGAGTTCCAAAATTTAACATAGGGGAACATGTCTATGATCCAGTATTGGGAAAAGTCAACTAGCCTATTGAAGTATGTGCCTTAATATCAGGGAGATGAAAATTTTCATATTCAGAAATTTATAATGGTACTAAGACCCCACATTGGAGATAAAGTGGATATGCATGATCCTCTTACCATGAATGAAGTCTTCCAAAAGGATACCAAACATGAACCAAAACTACAATAGTTATCCAATTTTGGCAATAATGCAAATACTAAGACACAATTTGGTAATAATAAATTTCATACAAGAGACAAAAACCATCAGATTTGTAATATCAAGAGGGGAAGTGATTCAAAGGAAAAGGGTGAATGGTAATAGAGGAAAGAAAAAGAAGGAAAAAAAAGGGTAAAGATGACCAAAAGCATAAGGGCTTTAGAGAGGACAAGATAAGAGGTCACAAAGTGCCTCACAATGCGTGCTATAATTGTAGAGGTGATTATTATGCCTCAAAATTTCCTCATTGGTTGAATTCATGGAAGGAAGGAAATTACCAACAAACTTAACATCACTAGATCCACACTACAGTGGATAATAAATAGGTAGAGTATTAGGCTTCACCAATTTAGCTATCAGGTAAGCTCTATGGCCAAACTATCTTTATTTTAATTGATCCCAGAGCTGTTGAATATTTTGTAGATCCTAGAATAACTTCCAAGATACCAATTGTTGGAATATATTGTCATTGATATCAAAAGGGGATCAGAGGAGAAGTGTGTTGATCCTATGAAAAAGTGCAAATCATGTAAGGGTTATTGTTGGCATAATGATAGAGGATGAGTGTGAGAGAAGTGAATCTAATGGCAGATTTGATCTAGGTTTCTTGAGAGATTTCTAGAAAGGTATTTTTTAAGTCTAGAAAGTGAGGGATACACCCAAAAATGAATTAAATTCATCTCCAGGTGTTTTAGGGTTTATTAGTTAAACCCTAGGTTATTTTCAGTCATGGTATCCACAAAATGTTATATTTTAGTGTTCACTTTCAATAGCAAGTAACTAGTTACATAAGTAATAACTTATGTTATTCATCCCATGGAGGTGACCAACCCATCTACCTAGTGCTTTAAGGTTATACATCTTCTTTAGATTGGAGGGACACTTGTGTATTGCCAAGGGTCAAGCAAGAGTCTCTTTGATGGCCCTATGGTTACTTTTTTAGTGTGACCATGCATGATTGACAAGAGAATGGGATATGTCTCTTCAATGTGGTGATGTAGAAAGAAAATTAAGTTTTCATTGGTGTGACGAGTGCTTATTGGTGGTACTTACATTGTAGTCTCTCTGATGGCTCAATATCCATATGCTTTCAAGTTGTGAGTTTTCATAACTTAGTAACCTTTGATAAAAGGTTCTAAAGTTCACACTTTTAGCAACTTAGTGATGGAGTGATAAGGGTTGCGGTAGTGTCATTGTAAAGACTAGATGAAATTACTAAAACCTTTGGCTATGTATCTCTAAAAAAGTGATGAGAAGGTAGCATTTAGTGTGGGACCTAGTCATAATTATGTGGCTGATAGTAATGATGTAGTAGATGCATGGCATAACAAGATTTGGTGAATAGTAATTCACATCCTTGTTGTGGATTATATAGCAGTGACATGGTGATGATGTGGACATGAGACAACAATATGTGGACCCCAAATTGGAATGGCATGCTTGGCGCTATTGTTTTCATCGAAGTGACATTCCATCATTAGTAGGACTTTTAAGGTAGTCCCTTTGATGTAGCAATAAATTTCATCAGGTAGAAAAAGTGATATCACTAGGACTATCAAGCTAGTTTCTCTGATATGGCAATGGAAGAATGTAATGCCAATGGTGGGCCCAGTAAGGTAAGGGTGATGTGTATATGGAAGAAGAATAGAACAAAGACACATGGTGATGAAGTGGATAGGTGACATCATCAATGGTCTTCATTGATGTGACTAAAGGTCATCGATAGGAATTTAGAGGATGTCTCCCAAACAAAGTGGTGACTCTTTCATTAGTGAGACATTAGTAGATTGCCAGGACCTTGAGGAAGGTCTCTTCAACAAGGTGATGAGTGTATGATGTTGACTATAGGACCCAGTAAGGTTGAAATGCATTAACGATGCATTTAGAGAGTGAACGACAGAAGGACATGTGGAAGAAAGCAAGATTAGACAGTGGTCACACACCCCACAAAATTTCTAGTGGGACCCAATCAAGACCTGTGAGGTCTATGAGGAATAGTGGAGATTAATCCATGATGGTTGAGATTAGACAGTGGTTGTACGCCTCACAAGGTTTGTGTGGGCCCATTTTCAAGCTCACAAGATGAGTGAATTTTGTGTGTCCTAGTGGACTCTATATATGGTGAACAATATATGAATGTGCTCAATGGTGAATATTGATCAAAGGTTGATCACACAATGTTGGTGCAAAGTTGCTTCATCAGTGTGAAGGTTATGTATTGGCAGGACCTTGATGCATTTCCTAGTGACAGAGTGATCAATGAGTGTATGTGCTTCATCGATGTGACTTTGGTGTATTGGCTGGACATTGATAGATGTCCCTCCAATGGAGTGATCAAGCGAGAAGCTAGTGGGAATTTATTGTGATGAAGGTTGATAGGTGGTGGAGAATGATTGCTTGGTGTACTAATTTGCATTGCTATTGTGAATTAGGTGGTGATGTCATGGAAGACATGTAGGTTGTGGGCTTGATTAGATAAGATTACAAGCATATCGGTGTGACCTACTTGTTTTAGAGAGAGTTGGTAAGGTGTCCCAACAACAGAGTGATATGATTGATCAACAATGAAGATCAAGCTGAAAAGATCAGATGGAAATAAGCAACTGGCATGAGGGAGAAATCAAAGTTCAGTATTCAAACTTGAAGATCTACAACGGTCTAGTCTATGTGAACAAGGTTTCATCTAGTAACCAACATAAAGGAAGGAGTTAATTGGTCTAATTACCTCAGTGACCAAAATATGAAGAATTGATCTGCTCAGGAGTGAAAAAGATTGGAGAATCAATCAAGATTAAATTTTATCTTATGGAAAGAGAATATATTTAATGTGTATTAGATTTTAAGGTTGATAAAGACCTAATTCAGGAAATTTCTCTATAATTGAATTAAATGTGGAATCAGCTCAATTTTGAGGTAGAGTGATAATGAAGATATCCAATAGATCCTAGCAGATGAATTTATGATAAGTTGTACAATGGTGTGTGGCTCAAGGAAAATGTAGCTTGCTGGTGAAGTTTGCAAGCTAAGGAAATCCTAGCAGAAGGTTAGAGATGATATAAATGGTAGAGATTGCAAGTTGATGGAGATAGAAAATCAGATGTTGTCAATTTTAGGTCACTATAGTAAGTGTTCATTAATAGAGAGAACAAGCTGCAATTTTATGTAGTGCTAAATAGTGTAACATCTTGTAGAGGTATGCTACTAAGATAGGAAGTTTTTTTGTGTGTCTATGCGAAAGAGAGTGTTGCAAGAATGAGCATATTTGGTGGTGTTATCATTAAATTTTTCATTGATGTCAGCATAGTTTAGTATATTGCAAGTTATGTATGTATAGTTCAGATACTATTGAGATATTTTGAGTACATGGAGCTATCCTTATGATGTTGTAGATGTGCTGAATTGATGAGTTTCCAAGTTCCTTTTAGAAAATCAATAAAGAGAGAAGTTAGAGTTATGAATGTGTTTAGAATGTGCTCTGGTATGTGCTCTGCATTTCTCCTATGTTGATCCTATGCTTCTGCAGATTTGAAGGGTTGTTTTTTTAATGATTTGATGGTGATATGTACTGATTTGTAGTTTCTAGTTTGATGAAGTGTGAAAGTTGTGTTCATTGGGGTGTGTGAACCATTCTAGTAGAGTTATCTTTCTATGTCTAGGAGAAATTTTTCTACTCTGCAATCCTCTGTTGTTCTATTTTAGATATTGTGGATCTAGAATGTGTCTTATAATGGTGTTCTCTTGATTCTAGAAAATATGTGTGTGGTTTGGTGATTTGGAACTCAATTTTTAGAGTTGTATGTATTTGCACACTCTGAATGGACTGATGAAAGGAGTTCGGTGTTTGAAGAATGTTTCACTTGTTGTGGATGTATCTGAAGGAACCAGAGATGTTTTCTCATACATAATGAAGCATTTTGTGTCATCCACATGCTATCTTCTTGTTGGTAATTGTGTACATCAATGTTCATTTGTGTTTTCATTAGGTTTGATCGACCTAGTGTTTACACTTCATTTGAAGAATTAAATTTAATTAAGGAAGCATGTGGTTGATATGAGACATTATTTTTTGTCTTTCTTGAGTATTTTTATTGGTCCACTCGTATTCCTTTCCACCACGAGAATGTTGAGTTTTTGACCTAATTTGAATTTATGAAATGAGGCATGTGTGGCTAACCTTGGAGAAAGTTTCTAAGCTTGAAGATGGTATAAATTCAAGTTGAATTGCAAATAATTGGATGATGTTAAAAAGTAACAAAGTAAGCCAAAAATTAAAAGAGTAGAAGTGTGCAAAAGTGAGTTGAGGCATCATTACTTAATTGTGTTAGTTTTCTAAAGGAAGTGAGCTAAAGGTTTCTACAATCTTCTAATCAAGGCTATAGATGTGTGTTAATTGTTGTGGTGGATCTTTTGTTTTCTTTTGTATCAATAGGCAATGAGCCTCCCTATTGGATAGTGAGTCCTTTCTATAGGTATTGATGCTTTGTATTTGGACAGTGAGTCCTCTTCAGGGTAGTGACCCTTGACAATGAGCCTTTGTAATTGGTTTTACTATCTCTTTATATTATGAGTTAATCCTCACTTTTGTTTTTCCCTCATTGGATTTTCCACAAAATTTGGTGTTCATTGTGTTGATTTTACTTTGTGTTATTTGCATTTCATTATCATACCTAATAACATAACTGTGTGGTTGTGAAGCTAATAAGTATTTAATGTTTTTAGTTTGAATTTTGTGACAACTAATTCACCTCCCCTCTCAATTGTCTTATGCCTCTTAACAATTGGTATTAGAACTTTGGTTCCTTGGTGTAGAGCTTTGCTGCTTAAGGAAATTCAATGGCACATAAGTTGGTGATCCCTTTGTTTGATGGATCTTATTACAACAACTGGAAAGCACAAATGAGAGGATATATTATCTCTATTGAATTCAAGACCTAGAAGGCTATTGAGATGAAGTATATATTCATGATGGGTGGTCTTACTACCACATATGATATTTTTGCTTATGAGGAGAATGAGAAGGTGAGGTATGCTATTTTCATTTCTTTATCTAAAACTGAGTGAAGTAAGGTTCTTTCTTTAGGAACTACTCATGAAGTCTAGAAGAAGTTGGAAGAACTGTATGAAGGAAATGAAAGAGTAAAGTTAACAAAGAAGTTGGTGGCAAAGCACAGATATGAGAATCTAAAAATGGAAGAAGGTGAAGACTTTAAAAGTTATTTCTAGAGGGTTGAACTTGTAGCAAACAAAGTTAGTAATCAAGGGGGAAACTTGACTGATGAAGATATCATTGAGAAGATCCTGATCAACCTACCAAATTGCTATAGTGATAAGATCTCAATTACTGAAGAGATGTATGATCCTAAGAAAGAATGGTTATTTGACACCTTGACAACATTTGAGATGAGAAAGTTTGGAAAAAAAGTGATGGTTATGATGAGATGGGAGCGAATTTCACCAAAAAGTTGAAGGACACCAGTAAGTATAAATATGTGTTTCTCTTTAAATGTTTCAGTTGTGGTAATATTGATCATTATGCTTTAGGATGTCCAAAGAGACTTGTACATAAGAAGAAAAAGGATTATAAAGATAAAGATAGAAAGGATACGAAATATAAGAAGTTGCATTATGTTAAATAAGAAGCCAAAATATCTGATGATGAATCTAATTATGAGGGTAATGATAGTGAAAGCTTATTTTTAGATTTGGAGAATAAATCTGTGTCTACTAACCCTAGAAAATGTGCAAGGAAGAATGTTTCATAAAAAATAAGAATTGGATGGAAGGTACTGTGGTCACCACCTTTCATGCTAAGCAGGATGATGATTGTTGGGTAAGTGATAAAAGTAAGTTTTCTAAACTAAAAAAGTATGATGGAGGCATGGTCATGTTTTGTGATGATTCAAGAGAAAAAAATATTTAGAAAGGTACAATTAGTTTTGATTGAATACAGAACACGGATGATGTATATTATCTAAAGGGTCTAAGGCATAACCTTTTCAGTGTTGGAAAGATGTTTTGCAAAGGATTTAAACTTGTGTTTCAGAATAATGCCTATGATATCATAGAAAGATCTAGAGATATGGTTGTTTCCAGAAGGAGAACTCATGGAAACATATATCAACTTAAAGGTGTGGATGGTTAGTCCCTTGTATCTCAAATTAATGAAAGTTGGTTATGGCACTTGTGAATGGGACATGTAAACTTTAATAATCTGGTTAGAATCAGTTCAAGAGATGTTGTCCAAGGTCTACCTAGAATCACAAAGCCTGCTAATTCTATTTGCAGAAGTTGTCAACTAGGGAGACAAACAAGATGCAACTTTAAGGGAAAAGAACAATCTACTACCAGAATGCTAGAGTTAATTCATATTGACCTTTGTGGTCCAACTAGAATAGGAAGCTTGAATGGTGATAGGTATTTTATGCTCCTTATTGATGATTATTCTTGAATGGCATGGGTTTCTTTTCTTAGAGAGAAGACTCAGGTTCTAGATAGGTTTAAAGTGTTCAAAGAAAGAGTGGAAAATGAAGTTAATTTGAGAATCAAATGTTTGAAATCTGATAGAGGTGGATAATTCACTTCTGGTGAGTTTAATACATTTTGTGAACATAATGGCTTAAAAAGATAGTTTTCTACTCCGAGAACCCCTTAGCAAAATGGGGTAATTGAGAGGAAAAACCAGATGATACATGAATCTACAAGAACCATGATGAAAGAATCAAATATACTAGATGTGTATTGGAGAGAGGCAATACACATTGCTATTTATGTTCTTAATAGAGTTTAGATTAGAGGCAAGAACACAAAGACTCTTTTTGAGTTATGGACTAGTAAGACTCCTACTGTGAAGTACTTGAAGCTATTTGGAAGAAAATGTTACATTCATCAAAGCATTTATCTCATTCACTAGTTCATTCAAGCATTCAATTGCATTCAAGTATCATTCAATCAAGAAATCATCAAGCATCTTGGAGAAGCCATTGACATATCTTCAAACTTCAACAATAAGGTTTTGGTGAGTTTAGGACACTTTCATGTTTCTATTCATCATTTCTTTATTTATTTCATTTTATTTCTTTATCAAGGGTTTGATTACCAAAGTGGGATTTAACCAAGGCAAATCCCTATACTCTAACCCTTAACCATTTACCCCATTTTTCATGTGTGTCTGTAGACTTTGTATGTAGATTTTTCAATAAAAAAGGTGTTGAAAGGTGGTCAATAAGTCATCAAAGTGTTTCAATTCAACCAAACCCTAATTCAAGCTTGGAGATAACCTATAGTGCATTTTTTATAGATTTGACTCTGTCAACCTGACAAGAAGACAAGTGTAGATCTAGACCTACAAGATTGACCTTTGAATTTGAAGAATTATGGAGGACTAATTTTCCATTAGTAGAAAATGATTCCCACCTATAGCCTAAAAATTTTGATTTTGTTAGAATCTAGTTCCCAACAACTGGAAAGCAATTTTAGGTCTTTTTACTAGTAGGAGGACTGATTCACCATCAATGGAAAATGAGTCCCACTAGTGATCAATAGTAATTTCTACCAGTTTTCAAAACCTTCTAGGTGTAGTCTATTAAACCTCATTCAATTCTACTTGCATTAGTTCATGTTTTTAGTTCATTTTTGCATACCTCATTGTGTTTTCAAATATTGCATATTTTACTAGTTTTACATTCATAAGCAGTTAATTTCATCACTTAGTTGCATTTAGATTATTTAATTTAGTCTCAATTCCATATTGCATACCTTATTTTGAGTGAACCACCTCAATTTTGGGGTTCTATCTCTCTCCTTTTAGGTGAAAGATCCTTAGAGTGCAAGAGAAGTAGATAGAACACACCTCAAAATTGATGGTTCATAGAGCAATAGATAATTGGAGATAAGAGTGAAGGTGTGAAGACAAGAAATAAAGTATTAGGTGAGGTAAATCTATGTTTACTCTCTAAAATTGAGCCTAAGTATGTGAGAAAATCATGTGAAGGTGAGAGTTGGATGAGAGTCATGGAAGAATAGTTGAAACAAATAAAAATGAATCAGACATGGGAATTATTTCATAGACCGATGAATAAGAAAGTAATTTGTTCAAAATGGGTGTTCCAAAATAAGTTAAATGAAAATGGTGAATTTGTAAGAAATAAGGAAAGACTTGTATGCAAGGGATACTCACAAGTTGAAGGCATAGACTTTGAAGAAACATTTTCCCTTGTGGCTAGAATGGAAGTTATTAGATTTCTTTTTGCATTTTCTGCCCACAAGGATTTCAAAGTATATCAGATGGATGTCAAGTCAGCATTTTTGAATGGCGAATTAGAGGAAAAAGTATACATGGAACAACCTAAAGGATTTCAGTTATCTAACAAACCGGATATGGTTTGTATGTTGAAGAAGGAATTGCATGGACTAAAGCAAGCTCCCAGAGCTTGGTATGCAAGATTGGATAGATACCTGACAAAGTAAGGATTCAAAAAAGGCTCTACTGAAAAAAATCTTTACTTCAAAGTGCAAGGTAAAAAAGTGTTAATAGTGGTAGCATATGTTGATGATATCATCTCTGGTGGAAATGAGGAATGTGTAAAAGATTTGTAGAAGAAATGATTTTTTTTTTAAATGTCCATGATTGGTGAGTTGAATTTCTTTCCTAGTCTTCAAGTTAATCAAATTGATAAAGGGATATTCATTTCAAAATCTAAGTACATGAAAGAGATGTTGAAGAAGTTTGGAATGGATGATTCCAAACCGGTTAGTAATCCTATGCTAACTAGATGTAAGCTAAGTAAAGGTGATACATCTGCTAAAACTGATCAGAGAAAATACAAATCTATGATTGGTGGGCTATTGTATCTTACTGGTACCAAACTACATATTATACATGCAATATGTTTAGTTGCCAAATTTCAAGCAAATCCTAAAGAGGCACATGTTACAATAGTAAATAGGGTATTTAGATATCTTAAAGGTACACTAGATTATGGCTTATTATATCCTAAGGGTGTTGATTTCACCTTTAGTGCTTTTACTGATACATATTGGGTTGGTTGTGTGGATGACCAAAAGAGTACTAGTGGGGGTTCTTTCTTTCTTGGTGGAAGATTGGTTTCTTGGTTTAGTAAGAAACAAGACTTTGATTCTTTATCCACCATAGAGGCATAATACATTGTTGCAACATCTTGTTGCACACAAGTTTTGTGGATGAAGAAAAATATGAAAGACATTGGAGTAATATGTAATGAGCCTATTCCTATTTTTTGTGACAACACAAGTGCTATAAACATTTAAAATTATCTGGTTATGCATTCAAGAACAAAACACATATCTATCAGATATCATTTCTTGAGAGAAAAAGTGTTAGAGAATGAAGTTAGGTTGGAGTATGTGACAACAAAGGAACAAATATCATATATATTTACTACTTAAGGCTCTTTAGAAGGATACTTTTGAGTATCTTAAGGAGAGGTTGGGGGTCATTTTCCCTCTAAACTAGGTGCACATGAAGGTGCATCAGTCTAGTGAATTCATAGATTCTTCATTTAGCTGGACTAATGAATGGGTCTACTCTGCAGGAGGAGTAGAAAAGGTTTTCATTGTTGCAGTATGAGTTGAATGGGTGCACTCATAAGGGGAGTGATTACAGTTTTTGAAATTTTCCATTGATGTCAAAGTGGGAGAGAAATTCATTTGAAAAATAGTAACAAAAGGAAGAAAAGGTGTCGTCCCAAAATATTATGCAGGATGTTGTCTTTGATGGTTTTTTTCACATCATGTGTTGACATCCATGACAAAGGGGGAGATTGTTGAAATTATGAGCATATTTGGGGGTGTTGTCATTAATGTTATCATTGATGTCAAAATAGTTCAGCATATTTCATATTTTTCATGTATAATTTAGATACTATTGAGATGTTGTGAGTAAATGGAGATATCCTTATGATGTTGTAGATGTGTTGAATTGATGAGTTTTCATGTGCTTTCGAGAAAATTAGTAGGGAGAGAAGTCAAAGTTATGAATGTGTTTAGAATGTGATCCAGTATGTGCTCCATGTTTCTCCTATGTTTATCCTATGCTTGTGCGTATCTAAAGGGTTGTTTTCTTGATGATTTGATGGTGATATTTACTAATTTGTAGTTTTTGGTTTGATGAATTGTGAAAATTGTGTTCACTAGTGTGTGAACTGTTCTAGAAGAGTTAGCTTTCTATGACTAGGAGAAATTTTTATGTTCCAAAATCCTCCACTGTTCTATTTTAGATCATTCATATCTATAATTTTTTTAATAATGGTGTTCTCTAGGTTCAACAAAATATGTGTGTGGTTTGGTGATTCAGAAGTCAAGTTTTAGAATTGTTGTATGTGTTTGCACAATCCAGATGGACTGATGAAAGGAGTTTGGTGTTTGAAGATTGTTGCACTTGTTGTGGATGTATCTAAAGGAAACTAATATGTGTTCTCATGCATAATGAAGAATTTTTTGTCATATGTGTGCTATCCTTTTCTGGGAAGCATGTACATCAATGTTCATTTGTGTTTTCATTAGGTTTGGATGACCTGGTGTTTACACTTCATTTGAAGAATTAAATTTAACTAATGAAGCATGTGGTTGATATAAGACATTATTTTTGGTCTTGGTTAAGTATTTTTATTGGTTCGCTCTCATTCCTTTCCACTATGGAATGTTGAGTTGCCAACCTAATTTGAATTTATGAAATGAGGCGTATATGACCAACCTTGGAGAAAGTTTCTAAGGTTGAAGATGGTATAAATGAAAGTTGAACTGTGAAGAATTGGATGATGATAAAAAGTAGCTAAGTAAGCCACAAATTAAAAGATTAGAACTATTTAAAAGTGAGTTGAGGCAACAATACTTCATTTTGTTAGATTCTTGAAGGTAGTGAGCTAAAGGTTTCTACAATCTTTTGATCAAGGCTACTAATGTATGTTAATTAATGTGGTGGATCTTTTATTTTATTTTGTAACAGTAGGTAGTCAGCCCTTGGTAGTGAGCCTTTGTAATCATTTTTTCTCTCTTTATATTGTGTGTTAATCCTCACCATGGTTTTTCCCTCAATGGGTTTTCCACATAAAATATGGTTTCATTGTGTTGATTTTACTTTTAGTTATTTACATTTCATGTTCATACCTAATAAAAGAACAGTGTGGTTGTGAAGCTAATAAATATTTAAATTTTTTAATTTGAATTTGGTGACAACTAATTCACCCCCCCTCTCAGTTGTCCTATGCCTATTAATAAAGACATATGCAATAGATAGAGAATGCATTTGTAAATCCCTAGATTGTAAAATAGAACATCATCTACATTGGAATTTAGGAGAGTGCAAATGTGTGAGATATTGTAGAAAGGGAAGAAAGTGTAGAACAAAACATAGGAGTGTGTATATTAGGTTTATGTGTTGCTAAGTATGTAGCTTCAAGAAACATAGTGTTTGTTGCAATAAAAGCAACAATGTATTGAATGTAATATTGCATTATAGGTTGTGCAAAACCAAATTGTATGCATATATGAATTTTTGGTATTGATTTATGGCTCAAATCAAGGGATTGTAGTCTCCTTGAATTTGTGGCTTCTAAATTAGGTAGTTGATGCTTTCATGGGTTGTATCCCTAAAACATTGCCATATAGATTTGGATTGTGACACTAGAATTGAGCAGTAGACTCAAGAAACCTTAGTCACCATGGTTTTTCCCATATCGAGCTTTCCACATATACATGGTGTTATGTGATGTTTTTGTGTACATGCATATTTTTGTATCACATGTTTAATATCTTCACATTAAGGGTTAAAAAAAGTAGTCTACACAAAAGTTTTTAGGAGATAAATTTTTAATATCTAATAATTCACCTCCCTCTCAATAGATCATTGTGTTCCAACAATTTTTATCATAGCCCTAGGTTCCCTAAGAGAAGCTTTATCAGCTCGAGTAGATCTTTTTTTGTGAAAACAGCAATGGTTAGTCAATAAATCTTACTTGCATATGATGGACCTATCTTTGATAGATCAAGATATAATTTTTGGAGCTCATTGATTAAATGATACTTGGGATCCATAGGATGTGATGTTTGGATGTCATTTGTAAATGGATATAGAGTTCCTACTACATCTCCAATAACTAAAGCTGAAAAAAAGGAATATGAGGATAATTCTATAGAAAGAGGTGCAATTCTTCATGGACTGCCAATTTCTATGTTGGTCAAAGTCATGCATTGAAATTGTGCAAATGCAGTGTGGAATAAGTTGAAAAGAATGTATGGAGATGATGAGAGTTTAGTGTAGGCCAAGATTCACATATATGGAAGAGAGTTTTAAAATGTGAATCTAAATGAGGATAAGAAGACCGCAAATATACCTAGAAGAGAAGCTAGAACAAGAGGTAATGGGGGAGAAACATCTACCTTTGGATCCTAGGATTCCAATGAAGAGCAAGCTGATTACCTTAGAAGATCAAGAATTGACTTTAGGAAACATATAAGTAATCACAATCATTTTTTTTCTAATTTTTTTTATGATGAATTAAATGATTCAAATAAGGAAAAGGACAATAGAAATAATCTGTACATAAGAAGATAAAGTGGGTTATTTGATGTAGATGCAAAATCAAATGATGAACATGAAATTTTCTATGGGATTGACCCATTTCCAAATACCTCTGATGAAGAGTTTGAGAGGTCTGATAAAGATGAAGAAGATGAAACTTCTGATAATGAAGGAGTAGATCTAGAAGGTGAACTCATCAATGCTCTTGATGAGATTAAAATATTAAAGAAGGAGAATGAAGAAAAAAACTTTCATGCACAAGAAGAGATTGATAACCTGACCAAAATTCTTGAAGAACATAATCAAATAGTGATCAACTTGAAGATTGAAGTGGAAGAAGAAAGAACAAAAAAAGATGTAGTTCAGACTTAACTATAGTCTAAATCAGAAGAGTGCATAAAGTTGAAAGAAGTAGAGGCCTTGAGAAAATGTTTAGTAATTGCTAAAGAGAAGATTGAAAAAGGTGTGAAATTGAAAGGTGGCTCTAAGATACTTGATGAATTAGTGAAATCACAAAAGCCATAAAAGCCAAAATAAAAATCTAGCCTTGGGTTTTGAGAAAGGAACAAGTTCCTCTATTAGTACTTCTATAAACTTGTATGATAGATTTAAATCAGAAGGAGGATGTTGCACAAAGGAAGAGGAAGCTTGTACAAGTTGCTCTAGAGAAAGTACCTCTAGAGATGGAAGATTAGAAAAAGGAACTGTTGGAGTGAAGAAAGAAAAAGAAGAAAGGAAGCTTGCCACTGCTAAGATGAAGAAACTAGATAAGAATACTATTGCTAAGTTGAAGGAGCTTGCAACAGATAAAAATATGGAGAAACCAATTCCTAGAAACTTGAAGAAAAATCAATACACAAAGGGAGCTGATGCAAAAATATTTACTAGGATGAGATTAATGAAAAAGTCAAATAAAAGAAAACCTCCTCATCCTATTTAGAGGAATGCTATGACTAGGTACTCCCCATGTATTAATGGTTACTATTATACCTGCAATCAGTTTGGTCATAGGGCTAGAGAATTTAGAGTTGCACTTAGAAGGAGCACTAAATACATAAATAGAAATTCATTTTCTCCTATAAGAAATATGTATGTAGTATGCTACAAGTGTGACAACTTTGGTCACCTATCTAAAGATTGTAGATTAGATCTAGTAAGACTTGTAGTATAGAGTAAGAGGAATACAAGTTACATGTATAGAAACTCATCTAATCTTGTAATAGCCATGAATGTACTATGCTAAAAATGTGATAACTATGGTCATATAAATAAGTATTTTAGATTAGATTGTGCAAGACCACCTGCACATTATGAAAGATCAAATACATACAATAAGTAGAAGAATATATCTCCCAAAGTGAACTATGGTTCACATGATGTTGAAAAGTGTGTTGATGTATCAAAGAAGGTGCACAAGATGGTTTGGAGAGAGAGAAAAATAGGTAGACAATGGCCCATGAGGTTGCTTCTGCATTACATCACTAATTTGTAGTGATGGAACATGAGTCCAAGGGGAGTTTAATTGGAATCTTATTTATCCCTAGAAAGAGAGGAAAGAGATCAGTTCAAGTAAAACATGTTTTACAAATTTCTAATGAATTGATGGTTTCAGATTTATGGTCACATTCTTGCTCTTTGAAATGCTCATCAGAGGGTAAGAACATTAGTAGAGAAGTGCATTGTCGGCTACAGAAAATGATATCAACCATTGGTATCAATCATTGCCAAAAAGGTGTTGTAGATGCTTTGTTAAGAGAAATTATTCTTACGTGCAAGAAGAAGAGATATGGCTAAAAGGAAACTATTATGTATATTTATTTTAAATTGGTATCAAACCTTTATAAATTGGTTTACAACATGTTAATGGGTACAAATCCCAAAATGAAGCTCATGCTCGGGTACACAGGAAGTGAGAATGGAGCAAGGTCTAAGAGGGAGCTGCTATTGTACCAAATCAATGTTATACTTGATATAGTGCAGTCCATGATATCATTTGGTTCATAGCATAAGGTGAACATATTCGCATTTGGTATTAGAATGATAATCAATATTAGGGCATGCTATCATCAATTGGTGTCAAGCATATGATTCAATTGGCATAAAGCATGAATTAGAATAATTAAAATTGGTATTAGACCTAATTGGGGAAGAGCTTGTAATGGCACTTCAACTAGCATCAGATATAATTTTTAATTGGTATAGAGTAGTTGAGGCATATGGGATTTCCATTGAAGTAAAATGGTTGAATGCAATAGTTGGTATGAGAAAAAAAAAATTCAATTGGTATCAGTCAAAAGGGGAGAAAATTCCTTTTGCCATTGCTAATAAGTGAAGGTTCTAGTAGTATGGTGACCTGAGAAAAAGAAGAGGAGAAAAGATGAACAAGTGCTCAAAATAATTGACTGTGGGGGAGAAAAAGTGAGGAAATGCTCAAAGTAGAGCATAAGAGGGAAATTTGTGCAAATGCTCATAAGAATGAGCAAAGGAGAAGGAATGTCAAAGGAGGAGAATACTTTCAGGAGTGATCCCTTTTCCATTGATGTCAAATGGGGAGAGAGTATGCAAATGTTCAAGTATTTGAGCATGAGAGAGAAAGTCATGCAAATAATCAAAGAGGAGCATTGGAGGGAGTTGCAATAGAAGTAGAAAGTAATGATGATACTGGCACAAATGTTGAATTGATCAATTGGTATCATTAATCATTTAGGTTTTTCCATTAATGAAAAAGGGGGAGATTGTTGGAATATGTTGTCATTCATGTAAAAAGGGGATCATAGGAGAAGTGTGTTTATCTTGTGTAGAAGCATATATAGTTTTTATTGATGTCAAAAATGCAAATCATGCAACAGGGATTGTTGGCATAATGATAGAGGATGAGTGTGAGAGGAGTGGATTTGATGGAAGATTTGATCTTGGTTTCTTGAGAGCTTTCTAGAAAGGTATTCTATAGGTCTAGAAAGTGAAGGATACACCAAGAAATGAATTACATTCTTCTTCAGGTGTTTTAGGGTTCATTAGTTAAACCCTAGCTCATTTTTAGTCATGGTATCCAAAAAATGTTCTATTTCAGTGTTGATTGTCAACAGTAGGTAACCAATCACATAAGTAATAACTTATGTTATTCATCCCATGGAGGTGACTAGCCCCTCTACCTAGCACTTTAAGGATAAACATCTTCAAATCGGCAGGACACTTGTGTATCTCTAGGAGTCAAGTAGTAGTCTCTTTGATGGTTGAATGGTCACTTTGTCGATGTGACCATGCGTGATCAGTGAGAGAATGGGATATGTATCTTTGATGTGGTGATGTAGAAAGAAAATTAAGTTTTCATCGATGTGACAAGTGGTTATCAGCAAGACTTCTATCAGATTTTCTTCAACAATTCAATATCCATATGTCGAGGCAAGTCATATTTTTCATAACTTAGTAACCTCCAAAAAAAGGTTCTAAAGTTCAAGTTTTTAGTGACTTAGTGATGGAGCGATAAGGGGTGTGGCAGCATCATTGGCAAGACTAGGCAACATCAATGAAACCTTTGGCTATGTCTCTCTAATAGAGTGATGAGAAGGTAGCATTCAGTGTGGGACCTAGTCATAATGATGTGGGTGATAGTAATGATGAAGCAGACACATGGCATGACAAGATTGGGTGAATGGTAATCCACATCCTCGTTGTGGTTTACAAAGCAGTGACATGGTGATGATGTGGATACGAGACAACAATATTTGGACCCCACATTGGAATGGACTTCTTGGTGCTATTGTTTTCATTAGAGTAACATTTCGTCATTATTAGGAATATTAAGGTAGTTTGTTTGATGTAGTGATGACCTTCATCAGCTAGACAAAGTAATGTGATGAATGTAATGCCAATGGTGGGCCTGGTAAGGTAATGGTGATGTCTATATAGAACACAAATAGAATAAAGACACATGTTGATGAAGTGGATAGGTGATGTCATGAATGGTCTTAATCAGTGTAAATAAAGTTCATCGATAGCACTTTTAAGGATGTCTCCCCAACAAACCAATTACTCTTTCATCAGTGAGGCATTGGTGTATTGCCAAGACCTTGAAGAAGGTATCCTTGATAGGGTGATGAGTATATGATGCTAATTGCAAGACCTAGTAAGGTTTAAATGAATTGATGGCACATTTGGAGAGTGAATTATAAGACATGTAGAAGAAAGAAAGATCAAATGGAGGTTGCACATCGGGCAATATTTCTAGTGGGACTTGATCAAGACCTATGAGGTCTATGAGGATTGGTGGAGATTAGTCCACAATGGTCAAGATTGTATAGTGGTCGTACACTTCACAAGGTTTGTGTGGGCCCATTTTCAAGCTCTCAAGATGAATAAATTTTGGATGTGTGTACTAGTGGACCCCATGTATATAAAACAATATATGAATGAGCTCAATGGTGAAGATTGATCAAAGGTTGATCAAAAAATGTAGGTAAGAAGTTGCTTCATTGGTGTGAAGGTTGTGTATCGTCAAGACCTTGAAGCATGTCCCAAGAATAGAGTGATGGATGAGTGTACATGCTTCATCGATGGTGACTTTGGTGTATTGATAGGACATTGATGGATGTCCCTCCAATAGAGTGATAAGGTGAGAAGCCAATGGGAGAAGATTGTGATGAAGGTTGATAGGTGGCAGAGAATGATTGCTTAGTGTACTAAATTTTATCATTGTTCTAAATTAGGTGGAGATTACATGGAAGAAATGTAGGTTGTGGACCCAATCATATAACATTTCAAGCATATCGGTGTGACCTGCTTGTTTCAGAAAGAGTTGGTAAAGTGTTGCAATGATAAAGCAATATGATTGATCAACAGTGGAGATCAAGTGGCAAAGATCAAATGGCAATAAGTGATTGACATGAGATTAGGATCTTGGTGTGAGAGAGAAGATCAAAAACTAGTATTCAAACTTCAAGATCTACAATGGTCTGGTCTAAGTGAATAAGGATTTCGTCTAGTAACTGACATAGAGGAAGGAGTTAATAGGTCTAACTACCTTAGCAACAAAAAAATGAAGATTTTATTGGCCAAGTGGTGGAACATATTACAGAAGTGATCAATATCAACTATGATCTTACTCGAAAGAGAATAAATTTAGCTTTTATTAGATTCTAGGGTCGATAGAGAGATAATTTGGGAAATTTCTCTATAACTAAATTAAATGTGGAATCAGCTTGATGCTAAGGTAGAGTGAAAATGAAGACATCTAATAGATCCTATTAGATGAAGCTATAATAAGTTGGACAATGTTATGTCGCTCAAGGAAAAGGTATCTTGTTGGTGAAGTTTGCAAGTTAAGGAAACCCTAGCAGAAGGTTAGAGCTAATCTAAATAGTAGATAGAATATCAAGGTAAATCTTGTAGGTCGATGGAGATAGAATAAAATAAGATATTGTAAATGATAGATGGCTGTAGTAAGTGTGCAAAAATAGAGAGAATAGCCTACACTTCTATGTAGTGATAAATAGTGTAACATCTTATAGAAGTATACTATTGAGATAGGAAGTTTTTTGTGTCTATGACAAAGAGAGATGTGCAATAGACAAAATGCATTTTTAAAGTCCTAGATTGTAAAATAGAACATCATCTAGGCTAGCATTTAGGAGAATGTAGATGTGTGAGATCATACAGAAAGGGAAGGAAGTGTACTGTAGAGTAGAGGAGAGTGCAGAGTAGAGGTATGTGTTTTTGAGTGTGCAGCTTCAAGCAACATTACGTATATTGCAATAAAAGAAAAAAATTATTGAATGTAATATTACATTATAAGATGTGTAGAACCAAATTGTATGCATATATGAATTTTTAATGTTGTTTTGAGTTGTGGCTTTTGAATTAGGGTGTTGTTGCATCCTTGGGGTTGTAGCTCCTAAAACAAGGTGTTGTTTCATCCTTGAAGTGGTTTCTTCTAAATTAGGTAGTTGATGATTCCTTGGGTTGTAGCCCTAAAACACAGTAACAAAGATTTGGATTGTGACACTCGATTTGAGAAATAGAATGAAGTAGCCTTATTCACTTTTGTTTTTTCCATATCAGGTTTTCCACGTATACATGGTGTTATGTGATTTTTTTGTGCATGTATATTTTTGTATCACATGATTAATATCTACACATTAAGGTTTAAAGAAAGTAGTCTACACAAAAGGTTTTAAGAGATAAATTTTTAATATCTACTAATTCACCCCCCTCTCAGTAGATCATTATGTTCCAACACTAATTAGACCTGGATGCATGGAAAAGTCATGGATAGTCTAGTATGGTAATTGAGTAGAGTAGAGGGTGGATACCTGTCTCTTTTGCAATGAGTTAGAGCTTCCAACCTTCCAAACCTAGGTCAACCTATATGTGGAACCTTTAGGATCATATGATGTAATTTTGGGAATAAATTGGTTAATTGAGAATAAGGATATAGTGAATTGTGAGGATAAGGTAGTCAATTGTCTAGATGATTATGGAAAACCAATTGAGATTTGTGAAATGCAAAGACCCTTAGAGATTAGATATATTTCTACTATGCAACTCAAGATGGTTTGTCAAAAGGGGTGTGAAATCGATATAGTACATATCAGTAACCCTAGCAATAAGGAACCATATTTAGATGACTATCCTATCCTTAAGGAGTTCTAGGATGTATTCCCAGAGGAAATCATAGAGTTCACTCTAAAATGAGAGTTTGACTTCTCTATTGATCTTGTATTATGATCTGAGCCTCAATCTAAAGCACCTTATTAATCTATGCGTTAAAATCCCACTTAATGGAATTGTTGAACAAAGGGCTCATTAGATTTAGCATGTATCCATGGGGAGCACTAGTTATATTTGTGAAGAATAAGGATGGTACCTTGCATCTCTATATAAACTATTGGATGTTGAAGAAGGAATTTATCAAGAACCAATATCCACTCTCAAGGATTGATGAGTTGTTTGACCAAATGAAGAGAGTGATAGGGCTCTCCAAAATTGACCTCAGGTTAGGGTACCATTAGTTGAGAATTATGGAAGAAGATATTCCAAAGACCACTTTGCAAAATTTGTATGGAAATTACGAGTCCATTATGGTACCTTTTGGATTGAATAATGTGCCAGAAACTTTTATGAACCTCAGGAATAGTGTATTTAGAGATTTTTTGGATGACTTTGTTATGATTTTCATTGATGACATCCTATTCTACTCAAATTCCATTGAAGAGCATGATAGGAACTTGAGGATAGTTCTATAGTAGCTAAGAGAAAATAAACTCTTTGGTAAGCTATCCAAGTGTTTGTTCTATCAATATAGGGTGCACTATTTAGGCCATATTATTTTAGCTAAAGGAGTCTCGATAGACCCTAAAAAGATCAAGGAGATCATTGAATGGATGATACCTCAGAATGTGTCAAAATTTTATAGGAAGTTTGTGCAAGGGTTCTACTAGATTACATTTCCTATTACATCACTCCAAAGAAAGGGAACATGATTTGAATGGAAAATGAAATATAAGTAGGCATTACAACTCATAAAGGAGAGGCTCATGACAACACCAATGTTGATCATTCCTTATCCTAATGGAAGATTCACACTAATCATACATACTTCAGGAGAGAGATTGGGAGTAGTATTAATGCAAGATGGAAAAGTGGTAGCGTATGAATCAAGGAAGCTTAAGAAATACGAGGTGAACTATGCACCGCATGATTTAGAATTGGCCACAATAGTTCATGCCTTCCAGATGTGGAGGAATTATCTCTTGGGGAAGCCATTCAAACTCAAGATAGACCACTTGGGATTGAGATATATTTTGACTCAACCAAACCTTAATGTGTGGTAGTGAAGGTGGTTGGAATTCCTTAGTGAGTATGAGTTTAGGATTGAGTACATAATAGGAAAAGAGAATAGAGTGGTTGATGCACTTAGTAGATGAAGACATCTAACAAACATGGTCTTGAAAAGGTCTAACTTGAGACAAAATGTGATACAACATCTACCAAGGGATGATCACTATGAGAAACTGAAGAGTTCCCTAGCAGAGAACCCATCAAATGATCGGTTTGATGGTTATAAGATTGAACTAGATGGAATTTTGAGATACCAGAGAAGAATGTATATTCTAGACTTTGGAGAGCTGAGGAATTTGGTATTAGAGAAGGTTCATAATGCATCGTATTTAGTACACCCTAGAGTATCCAAGATGATTGTAGAGTTAACAAATTTGTACTTTTGGCCTAAGCTCAAGAAGGATATAGTGGAGTATGTAGCCAAATTCTTAGAGTGCCAGCGATTCAAGGCTAAGCATGCACATTCAGCTGGGCTATTATATCCTCAAGACATACTTGAGTATAAATGGTAGGTAATTAGTATGGATTTCATAAATGGGTTTTCATTGAGCAAGAATTTACATGATGTTATCTTGGTTGTGATTGATAAGTTGACCAAGGTTACAAACTTTATTCTAGGAAACCTTAAGGATGAATCATTAACCTTGGACAAGAAATTTATCTAGGATATCTTTCATTTGCATAAAGTGAAAGAAAATATCATTTTTGATAGAAACACTTGAATGCTACATTGGGAACCAAATTGAATTTCATCTCGGCTTATCATCCTCAAACTTCTAGAAAAACAAAGAGTGTGAATCAGGTATTCAAAGACCTCCTCCGAATGTACTGTTTGGCCCAATAGTATAAGTGGGAAGAATATTTACCATTGGTAGTTTTTTCTTACAACAACTCTTATCACACATCTCTAGGTATGGCACTATTTGAATCTCTTTATGGGTGAAAGTGATGTACACCCATTAGTTGGGACAGACTAGAGAATAGGATCATAGTAGGAGCTAAAATGCTTAAGGAAATGGAAGAAAAAATGAGTCATTAAGAGCAGAATGAAAGAGGTGACAAATCTATAGAAGATTTATCCCAACAAATATAAGAGCAGACTGATAGGGGACAAATTTTTCTTAAGAGTTAGACCTCATAAAAGTTCTATTTCCTTTTGAAATTCTTCCAAGTTGGCCCCAAGATATGTGGGACCATTTGAAGTTTTAAAAGTGACTAATCTAGTTGCTTATAGACTAGCTCTACCATCTACTCTAGCTCAACTTCATAATGTGTTTTATGTTTCTTTACTTAAGCCATATCATCCTGATGTAGCTCATGTGCTTGATTGGCAATCCTTATAGGTATAGGATCTAGGGGTGGTGCTAGTAGAGCCCATTAGAATCTTGAATAGATGCAATGTCAAGTTACATAGTAGAGATATTGCTTAGTTTAAAGTCCAAAGATACCATTACTTTGAAGACAATGCTACTTGGGAGGATGCAGAAGAAATAGAATGCTCCTTTCCACATTTCATTTCTTGAGAAAGAGACTTTAATAATTTTTCTTGAAAATTTTGGATTGAAATATTTTGATGTTTGACTTGAAAAAAATTGATCCGATGTTGAAATAGACATATATGTTTAAATTCTGATTTAATAGACATCATGATGATGTCTCTTCCAAGAGGGGAAGAATGTCATAACCCAAATTTATTGCATTTTTCTAATTATAATATGATAAATTTAATTATTGAGGAAATTCAATATGTGAGTGGAAATTTTGATATTTTTGAAAAGATTGAATGAAGTTCTTGTTAGGAATTGCATGCAGAAAATATCAATTGAATGCAAATAAATATTAAATAGAGGAATGAAAATGCACAAAAATAATCATAGCGAGAGACAATTTTAACATGGTTTACCCAAACTCAGGTTACATTTACCAATAGAGAGTCCAATATTATTATCTAAGAAATTGAACCAATTACAACTAGCAATCCTTGCAACTCAATACCACTGCAAATGCTACAATACAATATCAAAAAAACCCCTAACCCTTAGTCATTTTATCAATAATTATGTTAGGTTTTTATTTTTCTTTTTCTTAAGTTGTCTAATAGAAAAAATAATTCCTAGCACTACCCCTTGACCCCATCTTTGGGGTGCTGCACCCAAACCCCTATTAAATAATTTGGGGGAAAAAATACACTGATAAATTTGGAAAAATTTAACCTTCAAGTTTGATTAGGGTCCATATAATAGTTGTTGACAGTTGTCATTGACCATGTGATCTTTTTGAATTATCTTAGATATTATTATAATTTGAACATTATAGATGAATTTTTGCAAGTGCAAGTGTGTGTAGTTGTAGGATGACAAATTGAAGGATAAGAACACGGTTGAAGTAGGATCATTTAGCCAGATCATCTTGGCATATAGTTGTCATTGATGTCAAAAGAGAAAATCATACAAAGGGGATTGTTGGTATGATGATAAATGAGGAATGTGAGAGTAGTAGATATGATGGAAAATTAGGCTACAGATTCAATGTGGGTTTTCTGAGAGCTTCTTAGAAACATAAATTGTAGGTCCAAAGGTTGAAGGATTTTCTCAATGTGGTTTTATTTGTGCTATCAAATAGAATTAGGGTTTACTACTTAAACCCTATGGTTGTAGTCATGGGAATAAAAATATTTTCTAATTTTCCATTTACTAGGTGTAGCAGGTCACAGGTAGCTTAAGTTACTACTTCATCCTTCAAAGTTGTTCGAGGAACTAGCCCCTTCACCTTGTGTTTACCATCTAAGAAAATAATTGGTGTGTTCAATATTTCCTAGGTATCATGCAAGTATTTTCCTTTAGTGAGATCAATAGTGATGGTTAAGGAAGAAAAATCTAACGGTGCTTGCATACCCTGCTAAGATTTCAGTGGGGCCTAATCAAGACCCGTGAGGTCAATGGGGAGTAGTGGAGAGTAATCCATGGTCAATGGATATTGACTATTGATGAAGATGGTGGGACCTATGAAGGTGGCACATGATGAAACTAGAAAAAGCTTAAGGTGGGACCTAATAGGCTTATGATGGAGTCTTGTGACATGTGATGACAAGTGGTGAAGGATTATTTGCTTGGTAGAAAAAATTACATAGTTTTTGTGAGTTTTGTGGTGATGATTGGATGACAAATGGTAACAACCCACAAACCCCATGTGCCCCATTGTTAGAGCTTGCGGGATAATGGGTTTTGGATGCATGTATTGGTGGATACCATGTATGGCAAGTGATGTATGAAGGAGATTGATGATTCAAATTATTTGGTGATTAACCCAATAGTGGTCATCATTCAATGGAAACCGATGCCACATGATTAAAGGTAATTGATTTGACAAAAAGGTTTTAAATATATGAAGTTAAATGTGAGCCAAGGGATCATGTCATGAAGAAAGAGATCAACAACCCAAATTCAAAGATGATGATCTCAAATGGCTAATTTTGTGTGAATAGGATTTTGACTGGTAATAGACACAGAGGAAGGAATTAATTGGTCCAACTGCATCTATGACTATTGTTGGTGAATATTTGATCTTGAGGGCTATAATACGGGATGTAGATGTGATCAAGATTGAATCTGATCATATGGACAATGAAACACATTTAATGCAAATGTGATCCTAGGGTTTTCAAGTTTCTATTCATAGAAAATTCTCAGAGATAAAATTTATTGTTGTGAGGCTCAATGAAGAGGTTGTGTAGGGAAGGTTTCTTGAAACCCTAATAGGTTATTGAGAGTGAATCAAATTGAATGGACAAGAGAATGCATTGAATGCATATCAATTTCCAGGGTTTTACAAAGAATGAATGAAGGAAAATTATTTGTAATAGAATTCAATTTTGGGCAGCTTGATGCAAGATATGTCAATATCTAGTATACTCTATCAAATGTCTTTATGATGTGCTAGATGATGTCATATAGATCAATGTATAAGTAGCTTGCTGGTGAATTTTTCAAGCAAAGGACACCCTAGCAAAATATTTGAGAAGATTTGGATGGTAGAGAGAATCTTGAGGTAATAATTATAGGTTAGTAAAGAAGGAAGAGAATAATGTAATGTCTAATTGTTGAGTCTACAAGTGTGGAGTAGTGTGAGAAGTTGGATAGAGCATAGTGTGTTCAACAAAGAGATATACAAATAAATATGCAATAGAGAAGAGAGTGCAGAGTAATACATAAAGATTGCAGAGCAGAGGGGATGTGTTGTTGAGAGTGCAGTTTTAGCAGCATAAAGTAAGTTTCAGTAAGTGCAACAATGTATTGTATGTATTGATGCATCTCAAGTTTTGTAGAACCAATCTTATGCATACTTGAATTTTTAACTCTTCAAAGGTTACAGCCACATTCTATTGATTTGTAGCTCAAATTAGGTGTTAGTTATCTCCTTGGAGTTATATCTCCTAAAACAGGGTGTAGCAACATCATTGAAGTTGTAGCTTCTAAACAAGGATTTGTTGCTCCCTTGGGTTGTATCCCTAAACATTGTAACTAAACTTCATTTCTTGTGAGGATGGTATAGGATAATAGATCCTAATAGTGTTTCTCACTGTGATTTTTCCCATCTTGGGCTTTCCATGTACATCTGGTGTTATGTGTTGATCTCTCTTATGCTTGTGAGTATTATATCTATTCAAGCTTTGAATTGCATATTTGAGTTTTTCTAAGGTTAAGTATGCAAAAGGTCTCTTTGAATTAAAATTTTTAATATCTATTGATTCACCCCCCTCTCAGTAGATCATTTTGTTGTAAAAATTGGTATCAGATCACTAGGTTCCCTAGTAGAAGCTTAATCAGCTTAGGTAGATCTTGGATAGGTAAACACAATGGAATGTCAGGAAGGTTCAAGCAAGCCACCTATATTCAATGGAGCAAACTATGCTAAGTGGAGCTCATTAATGGAAGGATACTTAGGCTCTATAGGAACTAAAGTTTGGATATCTGTTGAGGTCAAATATAATATTCCTATTGACCCTACAAGAAAGAAGGATTATGAGAGAAATAAGAAATATTTTTTTTCCATTATGAACAATTTGTATGATTTGATGCATGGAAAAGTTAAGCATTATAAAATTTCTTATTATGACTCAAAAAAATTGAAGAAAATCTATAAATGTGACACTAAAGTGAATTTGGCAAAGTTTTTTCTATACAATAGGGGTGTCCCATGATGTTGGAAAAGTAACAAGTGTTGAGAGCCAAATTTGAAGGCTTGAAGATGTTTGAAGAAGAGAAGATTGCAGACTATCTTCAAAGAGTTGATGATGTGGTGAATTCCATTAAAGGATATGGCATAGAACTAAAAGAAGAAGATGTGTGAAAAGTTATCAAGTCTATGATAACTAAATATGATACCAATATTTCTACTATCGAAGAAGGAAGAGAAATTGATAAAATTATTCTTGATGAAGTGCATGGCATAATTACTGCATATGAGATGAGAATGCTAGATGCTGAGTCATCTAGGAGAGAAGTCGCATTTAATATTGTCAAGAAAGAAAAGGATCAAGCAGAAAAGGACAAAGCTACAATCACTACTTCTAACATTGAAGAAACTGATGAAGAAGAAGCAAACTTCATATGGACACTAAGGAGAGGATTTGGAAAATATAAAGCTAAGCTACCATTCAAATGCTTTAACTATGGTAGAGTAGGTCATTTTTCTTCTAAATTTCCATATGATAAAGTGGATAACTCTAAACAAGGAGATAGTAAAAAGAAGAAAGAGTTTTATCCTAAAAGGCAGAATTATGGGAAGACGAGGAGTCTATGCATTCAAGAAGATAGTGATGCTTCTGATGCTAGTGATATTTTATATGAGGATCAAGATTAAACTTTAGTTGTGAGAGAAAGTGAGAAATAATCTCTCTTCATGGAAAATGCAACCTAGGATTAGAAGGATGAAAAATTTAAGGACTCACATGAAGAAGTTGATGCATTTGTTGATCATGAAGGAGAATAAATTAATTATCTTGAAGACATTGATGAGTTAAGAGATAAATATGATGATCTTAAGATAGTAAACAAGAAATTGAAAATGAATGCTCAAAAAGAGAACATTAAGTAACTCAAGAACTTGAGGAATCAAATAAGTTGGTGGTAAATCTAAAAATGTGAGTGGAAGAAGCTAAAATAGGTGAAGACGTAATGAATTATAAAATAGAATTTGAAATGGAGAGATGCATGAAGTTAGAAGCAGAAGTAGTTTCCCTTAGAAAAGAATTGGAGAAAGCTAAGGAGAAAATCAATAAGGGTCTAAAACTAAAAGGGGGTTCTGATATTCTTGATGAATTATTGATTACATAAAAATCATCCAATAAGGAGAAATTAGGCTTGGGACTAGAAAAAGGAGAAATTTTTTTTGTTGATGCCTCTGTTAAGCTCTATGAAAGATTTAGAGTAGAAGAAAAATTAGTCCTTGGTGGTGAAAAATATGACAAAGGAGAAGCCTCTGAAAGTGAAAAGAAGTCAGCTATGGTCAAGAAATATAATAAAGAGAAGAAGCCAAGTGAAGACAAGGAAGTTAAAAAAATAGTCCCTGATGAAAAAAAGAAGCAAAATACTAAGAGACTAGACAATGATGGATTCACAAGAGTGAACTATCCAAGGATTCTTAAACAAATAAGATCTCCTCACACAACTACAAGAAACACCATGACTAGGTACTTATCATACTTGAATGGATAATTCCATACTTGTAACAATTTTGGTCATAGGGCTAGAGAATGTAAATTCATTCCAAGGAGGAAAATAAATTTTGTAAGAAAAAAATCATTTGCTCCTTTGATTTACATGAATGTAGTATGTTATAATTGCAACAATTTTGGTGATATAGCTAGAAATTATAGAGAAAAATTTGCAAGACCAAATGTGAAATCTGAGAAGAAGAAATCTTGACCTCCTAAAAGGGAAAAAGAAAATAAGAATTCTAAGATAGATGAAAAGAAAAACATAACTCCCAAAGATTAAAAGGAAAATAAAGTCTTTGAGAAAAAGGAAGAAAAAGTTGAAATTAAGCCCAAGAAGATATGGAAGGAGAAAGAGAAAAAATTTGCTTAATCCATGATTTCTCAAACAACACTACATGTAAAGGAACAAGATTTGTGGGTAATTGATAGTGGATTCTCTAAGCACATGACTAGAGACAAAAAGAAATTCATTAAAATTTAAATGAGAAAAGGAGAATCGTTAAGCCTAGGTGATAATACTGATGTCAAGATTCATGACAAAGGAATTTTGAGCATAGATGAAAATAACAAAACTAAATATGTGCTCTATGTTGAAGGTTGAAACATAATATTCTTAGTTTTAGCTAGATGTGTGATAATGGATACAAAGTTGTATTTAATTTTGAAAGTTGCAAGATAATAAAGAATGGTAAAATAATTGCTCAAGTTGTCAGGACCAACAATAATCTATATAATCTTAGTGACATACAAGGCCAAACATGTCTAATCAACTGAGTAGATGAGTGTTGGTTGTGGCATAGAATACTAGGACATGTAAATTATGATGTAATTTGTTGAAGATAAGCTCAAAAGGATTAGTTAAAAATATTCCTAAGATTGCAAAGCATGAAAATACCATCTTCCAAGGATGCCAAAAAGGAAAACAAACAAATTATAAGTTTCCTACAAAGGATTATTCAATTACAAAACCCTTGGAGATAATTCATACTGATCTATGTGGTCTAATGAGGAAAAGGGCATTTCGAGGAGAAAGATATTTCATGCTACTGATTGATGATTATACTAGAATGGCATGGGTCACATTTTTGAAGAATGATGAAGCATTTGAAAATTTTAAAATCTATAATAAGTTGGTAGAAAATGAGATTGGGAGAAAAATTAAAAGTCTTATATCAGACAAAGGTGGAGATTTTACATCAAGTGAATTCAAAGAGTAGTGTGAAAATCATGGAATCAAATGCTAGTATTTAGCTCCAAGAACACCATAGGAAAATGGTGTGGTAGAGAGAAGAAACAAGATTATGAAGGAGATGGATAGAGCCATGTTGAATGAGGAAAACTTGATAGATAAATTTTGGAAAGAAGCAATACAAACTATTATATACATTCAAGACAGAGCTCTTATTAGATTTAACAGTGGTAGAATGACATATGAATTATGGTTTATTATGCTGACATCAGTCAAGAATTTCAAAGTATTTGGTAGTAAATTCTATATTAAAAGAGAAGATGAATATTTAGGAAGTTTTGAGTCAAGATGTGATGAAGGGATATTTTTTAGGTATTCTAATCAAACCAAAGCATATAAATGTTACAACAAGAGATTGCATAAAATTGTAGAGAGAGTACATGTCAACGTTGAAAATACAAATCAAGCCAATTCCATTAGAAACAATCTTGACATAGACTTAGATGATGAGGATATATGTGCAACAGTAGAAGAAGAAGAATAAGAAGAGAATGGCAATAGGTTGAATGTGCTCCTACATAATATGTTCTAAAAGATCATCTTGTAGATTAAATAATTGGTGATAAGAATGAAGGTGTGCATAATAGAAGAAGAATTGCAAAGAACAAGGAACAAGTGAACTTTTCCTTCTTATCTCAAATTGAACCAAAAAATATTTTATGAAGCCAATAAGGATGAGATTTGGGTGAAAGCAATGCGGGAGGAACTCAATCAGATAGAAAAGAATAAAACTTTGGAATTGGTTCCTAGGCCATCAAGGAAAAAGGTAATAGGCACCAAATGGGTATTCAAAAATAAGTTGAATGAAGATGGAGTAGTGGCTAGGAAAAAAGTGAGGTTGGTATGCAAAGGATATGCTCAAGTAGAAGGTATTGATTTTAAAGAAATATTTTCTCTAGTTGCAAGATTAGAAGCTATTAGGATGTTTCTTGCATTTTTTGTGTATAAAGGATTTAAGGTATATCAAATGGATGTCAAATCTGAATTCTTGAATGAAAACCTAGAAGAGGAAGTATATATTGAACAACCATAAGGTTTTCAGCTGTCAAAGAATGATGATTATGTTTGTAAATTGAGAAAATCATGATATGGTTTAAATCAAGCCCCAAGAAAATGGTATTCAGGTTGGATCAGTATCTACAACAAGGATTCAAGAAAGGTTGTGCTAATAGCAATCTATATCTCAAATCTGAAGATAAGTATATAGTCATTATTGTAGTATATGTAGATGATATCATATTTGTTGGTAATAGTGATAAAATGTGCACAATATTTGCTACAAACATGTAAGATGAGTTTGGAATGTCCATGCTAGGAGAACTCAAAATTTTTCTTTGTTTGAAAATTACACAAACTGAAAAAGGTATATTTATATCACAAACCAAGTATGCAAAAGAAATGCTTAAAATTTTTGGCATGGAGGATTGTAGACTAGTCAGTACTCCCATGATCACTAGTTGCAAGTTGAGTAAATAAGATGAGTCACCAGATGCAAATTAGACCTTGTATAGATCAATGATTAGAGGTTTGATATATTTAACTACATCTAGTCCAGATATAATGCAAGAGATTTGTATGTTAGTAAGGTTTGAGGATGCGCCAAAGGAATCCCATGTTAATGTAGTGACAAGGATTCTTAAATAGATGAAAAGAACTCTTGATTATGGGTTGTGGTAACCCAAGTGTAAGGATTTTTGATTAATAACATATATAGATGCAAATTGCGTAGAAGTGTTGATGACAGGAAGAGTACTAGTGGTGGGGCATTCTTCTTGGGAACAAATTGGTTTCCTAGATGAGAAAAAAACAAGATTCTATCACTTTTTCTATTGTAGAAGTTGAATATGTTGTCACAACTACATGTTGTACACTAGTTTTGTGGATAGAGTAGATGTTAAAAGATATCAAAGTGGAATACAAAGAGACTATCTCTATTCTTTTTAATAATTCTAGTGCCATTGACATATCAAAGAATCTACTGATACACACCAAAAAAAACATATATCAATCAAGTATCACTTCATCAGAGAGAAGGTTGTAGATAAGGAATTCAACATGGAGCATGTTCCTACCACATAGCAAGTGGATAATATATTTACAAAGCCTCTTCCTACAGATAAATTTGAATACCTGAGGTAGAAGTTGGGAGTATTTTCTCCCACATCATATCACTAAGCCATATTGATCACTCATATATCTATGGGGATCTTCATTTATCATTTATTTAACCCTAGTTAAGAATAGTGTGATCAAGTCAGGTTAAATCTTGTTTTGCAAATTTCTAATGAATTAATGGTTGCAACAATTGTCAAATTTATGCTTTTTCTTAGGGGGAGTTTACCCTTTTCAATTGATTTCAAAGGGGGAGAAAATATAAATATGGGTAAATATGAAGCATGTTGAGAAGAGAAGAGATATATGTCATAGGGGGTGTTGTTATGTTGTTGTGAGAATAGTTGATTTGGTATAGGGATTCAATGTTATATATTGTATGACCACTTCAAGTTTTTCCATCAATGCCAAAGGGGGAGATTGTTGGCATATGGTTGTCATTGATTTCAAAAGAGAAAATAATGCAAAGGGGATTGTTGGCATGGTGAAAAAGGATGAATCCCAAAGCAATGGATCTCATGCAAAATTAGGCTACAAATTCAATGTGTATTTTTAGAGAGATTCTCATAAACATAAATTTCAAGTTGAGAGGTTGAAGGATGTGCTAAAAAAGGTTTTATTTGTGCTCTCAGATAGTATTAGGGTTCACTAGTTAATCCCTATGGTTTCCATCATGGGTTCAAAAGGATTTTCTAATTCGTTGTTGACTTCTAGTAGGTTGTAGGTAGCTTAAGTTACTACTTAAGCCTTTGAAGTTGTTCAGGAAACTAACCCCTTCACCTTCCATTCATTATCCAAGCAAATACTTGGTGAATTCAATATTTCTTATCTATCATGCAATTATTTTCCTTCAATGAGATCAACGATGATGGTTAAGGTGGCAAGATATGACAGTGCCCACATACCCCTTTGATATTTCAAAGGGGCCTGATCAAGACCCATAGGGTTAGTGGAGAGTGGTAGATATTAATACATAGTGGGACCTATGAAGGCAACACATGATGACACCTAATGAAGCTTAATGTGGGACCCAATATTCTAATGGTGGAGTGTTGTGATGTGTGGCAAAAAGTGGTGAAGAATGATTTTCTTGGTAGACAAACTCACATCTTTGTTGTGAGTTATGTGGCAATGATGTGGATGACAAATGGAAACAACCCATAAACCCTACAAGGTTTTTGTGACCCCTGTTGTCAGAGCTTGCAAGATAGTAGGCTTTGGACACATGTATTGGTGGACCCCATGTATGGAAAGAAATGTATGAAGGAGATTGATGACGCATATTGTTTAGCGATTGAGCCAATGGTGATAATCATTCAGTGGAAATCTATGACACATGATTAATGGTAATTGATCTGACGACAAGGTTTTAAAGATATGACGTTAAATTTAATCCAATAGATTATGGTGCAAAGAAAGAGATTGATGACCTAGATTCAAAGATGACTATCTGAAATGGCTAAGCCTATGTGAACAAGATTTCAACTGGTAACTAACATAGAGGAAGGAATTAGTTAGTCCAACAACATCTATTACCATTTTTGGTGAAGATTTGATCTTTAGGGCTATAATACAGACTATAGAAGTGATGAATATCAAATATGATTATATGGATATCAGAACACATTTAATGCAAATATGATCCTAGGGTTTGCAGGTTGCTATTCGTAGAAAATTCTCTAAGATAAAATTTACTATTATGAGGCTTGATAAAGAGGTTGTGTAAGGAAGGTTTTTGGAAACCCTAATAGGTGATTGACAGAAAATATAATTAAATCAACAAAAGAATGCATTAAATGTATGCTAGTTTCTATGGTTTCATAGAGAATGCATGAAGGAAAATTCATCAGAACAAAATTAAATGTTGGGTAGCTCGATGCAAGATATGGCAATATCTGGTTTACTCTATTAGATGTCTTTATGATGAGTTGGATGATGGTGTGTAGCTTAATGTACATGTTGCTTGATGGTAAATTTTGGAAGTGAAGAAAACCCTAGTAGAATATTTGAGAAGATTTGGATGGTAGAGAGAATCTTGAGGTAATAATTTTAGGTTGATAAAGAATGAAGAAAATTAGGTATTTTCTAAGTGTTAAGTCTACAAGTGTGGAGCAATGTGAGAAGTCAGTTAGTGCATAGGGTGTTGAATAGAGAGATGTACAACTAAATATACAGTAGAGAAGAGAGTGAAAAGTAAGACATAAAGAGTGCAGAGTAGAGGGAAGTGTTGTTGGGAGTCTAGTTTTAGTAGGATACAATAAGTTTCAGTAAGTGCAATAATGTATTGTATGTATTGATGCATCTCAGGTTTTGTAGAAACAATCTTATGTATGCTTGAATTTGTAATTCTTCAGAGGTTGTATCCTCATTATATTGAGTTGTAGCTTAGATTAGGTGATATTTATCTCCTTGGATTTATAGCTCCTAAAATAGGGTGTAGCAACATCCTTGAAGTTGTAGCTTCCTTAGGTTGTATCGCTAAAACTTGCAATTGAACTTCATTTCATGTAAGGCTTGATTAGGATAGTAGATCCTAACAACATTTCTCATTGTGGTTTTTCCCATCTATGGTTTTCCATGCACATCTGGTGTTATGTGTTGATCTCTCTTGTGCTTGTGAGTATTATATCTATTCATGCTTTGAATTGCACATTTGAGTTTTTTTAAGGTTAAGCATGCAAAATGTATCTTCGAATTAAAAGTTTTAATATCTATTGATTCACCACCTCTCTCAGTAGATCATTTTGTTTTAATAGATCAAATGGTAAGCTAGATTTAATCTAAGAGTACACACTACAAATGGCATGATTATTTGCATTCAAACTTTTTTTTGGCATATAGAAGAAATTAGTTGCATGATTTGAATTGATCCAATGATTGAAAATGAATTGCTTGTAGAAAGATTAAACCCATGATTTCATTTTTAAATTTTTTTCTTTACTTTTCGTGTTTTGAGAATAGGAGGAAAATGGTAGTACATATTCTAAAGTATGATTAAAAGGGATAAGAATTTCAATATATGAAATTAAGTAAAAGTACCATTTTGTTTATATGTATTTAATGCTCAAAATGAAGTAAAAGTTCTTTTATTTAGATAAATGTTGGCATATGGAACACATGAACCTCTTCAAACAAAAAATCTATAAATACATATATATATATATATATATATATATATATATATATAATGTATGTATATATATATATACATGTATGTATATATGCAAATACATATATATATATATATAAACTAAAGAACAAATATAAGTGAATGAGAAAGAATGTCATATATAAAAGGTATATATATATATACATATGCATATACATATTTTCTTATCAATTGAATTTGATAACCAATAATATCAATATCAAACAATTAGAATCTAAATAGAAATCATTTGGAAATCCCACAAAGGTCATGATCTACCATCAACATTAAGGAAATATTAAAATTACGAGAGTGGGGTGGAAAAATAATCAATTTTGATTATCATTCAAAAATAGCCCTTAGTGGAGGGTAGTAAAAACAAAGAGTTTCTATTTTGGAAGGACATATCGACACAAACTCACAGTAATCAGGTGGTTGCACAAAGCATTAAGGAAAAGGCCAAAGGAAATCCTCATTTTCAGAGGTATTTTAGGTGATTTTCATTAAAAATGTTGCATTTCATTTCACTCTTAAAGTTTCATCTATTAGCTATGCATATAATGAATCATTACTATGCCAATTTTATTAATTTGAATGAATCTCGATCATTGAACTTCTTGTGCAAATGATATGAGTTGTATTTTTTGATTAAAAACATGGATCTATTGGATTTTCTATGCTCATATTTGTGTGTACATGAATCACCTAGAGCTTGTAAGGTGGACTACATAATACCTTATAAGATTTATATGTCATTGACCTTGTGCTTAAGTTGCATGTATGCTATTTAGATAGCTCTTCATAGGTCTATCAGGGAAATCTTGATAGGCCTTTGAATAGAGCACTGTGCTTTATAAAGCAGTACCACCCTTCATGGGTAGGATGAATGTCTCATAGAAGATTATGATATATATATTTATTTTCCTTATTATTATTATTATCCATTTGATGGTCACCCATTCGGTGCCAAGCCATTACCTTTGATCCTGAATCAAAGGATACACCAATAGATAATCTTGTATGCCTCGTCTCCATGGGCGACAATGGGCTTATGTCACCCATATTGTAATATGTTTATTTTGTTATTTCCTTGTAGTTGCAAGTATTTGTATGTCACAGGGTTTGTATGGCTTCATGTTTCCTATTCCTTAAAGGATAGAGGAAAAATGATTAAGTTGTTCTCATAATTTTCTTCCATGTATAGTATTGTAAACATCATTCATCATGAATGACATCCAAATTTCCTTGGGACGATTACCTTCAAGCCAAGGGTAGGCACTTTAGGCTATATCCTCAGCCACCTTATATTGATCAATAGTCAACAACTATGGGTTGTTCTTAGAATGAAAAGACTATTAAAGTTAAGTTTGAGCAAGGGTTTCAACTTGAGCCTAAAAGATTTTTATTTTGATTATGAACATTTTATTATTTTTGATAAATAGTTAGTAGGTTGTTTGAGCCCCTTTTAGCTAAAAATGACATTGTACTAATGTAAACATTTTATTTTTTTGCTGAGAATGACATTGTTTTGTTAAAAATTGTGAATGTTTTACCTGAAATAACATTTTTCTATAATTGTTTAGTTGAAACAACATTAGTCTATATTTTTTAGCTAAAACAATGTTGTTATGTAATTGGTTAGTCGAAACAGTATTGTTTTGTTATAAACATTGAATGTTTTATATGAAAATAATATCATTCTATAATTTTTTAGTTGAAAGCAACATTTTTCTATAACTATTTAGTTGGAAACAACATCATTCTATTATAAACAGTATGTGTTCATTTGTAAACAATATTTTTTTGTTATAAATTGTGATTGTTTAGTTGTAGACAACATTATTTTGTTAAACAATAGCTATGTGATTATAATAGAATAGTTATTTATCATAGCATGGTTGATATAAATGACATAATAGTATGTGGGAAACTATTCAATTAGACTTGTTCTTGAGATTCTTACTTCATGTAAATCGATAGACTATATGATATTCTAAAAACATTATTTGAATGATAGAAATCTGATCTATTGGTTTTAAATTCAAAATGTGTGCACAAATTCATAACTTAAGTAGGAACATATATGTGTATGCACGTAGAACTTTTTCTATGTACATACACATACTTGTGACATACCTTCTTTCGCTTCCTAATTTACTTTATTCGTAAATGAATACTTATATGTGATGAAAGTAATCTTGTGACATCCAATTTAATGGATGGATAATGTTTTTATAGTTTCCATTAGATTTATTTCTAAATTATAAATTGAATATAACAACACCTAGTAGACTAGAGCACCTAAGGGTAGATGCTACTAGAGGGTAGTTATTTGTTATGAGATAACTTGATGTTGAAATTTACCTTCCAAGATGGGTGCCAAGATGGAGTTTAGAGAGTATATGTTTTCTTTACCAAAACCTATTGTTTGTTGTTGTAACATTATTATTATGTTTGGCCAAGCAATTTAGTTCATTATGTATGTATGAAAATTGTGATGACACTCTTTTCCATTCCTAACATAGATCTTGCATTCTCTTTTCTAGCTTGTAGATAGAAATTCATGTTGATGTGTGGGCACACACCATATTCCTCCTTGTATATTGTTCTCTGGCTAAAATTTTCTTGCAGGGATGGGTATTCTTCAAGTTGGAAGAATTCTGAGGAAATGTAAGCTTTGTGGTTGGGTGGTAAAGTGCTTCAACCATGTTCTCATCCACTAGTGGAGGTGAGCGTCAAGAGGAACCTTAGATGTATACAAGAATATTGAGTCTATGATGTAAAATTGATATACATCCTTGATGCAACCTTGATGTAAAAGTTGTACATTGTACTGACTTTGTAGCCTTAAGAGCCAAGTCAAACTTGGTATTGTAATTGAATTTGAAATGGATATATAAATCTTAACTCATTTTAATTATACATAAATGTGTTTCTATTTTTGACTATAGCTTCTTAGTTGTCTTTTAAATTTGAATATATTCATATTATTTGCAATAATATTATTTAAATAATAATTTAGAATGGGTTATTACACTACACATATTTTTTTTGTACTTTTTTGATGTATACATATGATGTGGATGGATGGACTGATCATATGATGTTGTATTATGTATATGATGTTGTTGACATCTAATAGTTTTATGCCAAATGTTTCATATAATTTTGCCACCACATGGATTTTAGGAACTAATGTAACAAAATTTTGATGCTTCACATTCAAGGATGCCAAAAAGATCTCAATCAAATAATGCTAATGGGAGAAAGAGATCTCCTAAGGGACTATCCTAAGGTTTGAATATAGACTAATGAGGGGTTCACTACCAAGTAAGAACTTGGAAGGACAAATGTAATGCAAGTCGAAATGCAAAACCCTAATGTGATGCAAACTTGAACTAGATGACCTAGAAATGCATATAAAATAGAATAACAAGTTGTGAAATGAAATATATGCACCTTGGAATCTGAAGATGACTAGAAGGAACTTTTAAATGTTGGAAATTTTTATTTTTTTGACCTAATAGGACTCATTTTCCATTCTGGGTGAATCAGTTCCAGATCTTGATTTCTACATAGGAACAAGTTTAAGGAAAAATGGTATCTAAATCTTCCAAAATCTTTGGAAAGCACCTATAGTGGGATTCATTTGCCACATTCAATGAATTAGTCCCATTCCACTTTTTTGGGAATGCAAAGTTTGAATCTATTCTTCTCAGTTTGCGTAGTCTACTTCTCCAAGTTTCCAGATTTGAAACTTTAATTTTAGGGTTGTAGGTGACCATTTAGTGAAGATTACAACCTTGCAAATGAGGATAAAATTCCAACAACTTTCTACAAAATTTTAACCTAGTATTCAATGATCCTTCAAGTCTTCAAAGTACCTATATTTTCAATTACACAAAGAAAGAGAGAGAAAGTGGTGATTATTAGGGAATAGGGGTTTCCCTTGGTCAAACCCCTTTTAGGAAATTAAACCAAATGATAAAATGAATGAAATAATGCATGGACTTGAAATAATGTAAATGATGTCACCTTGGATTATGTCTTGTGAATAAAATCTACAAATAATCATGGATTGGTCATGAAGGTTATAGATCTTGATCTTGATAATAGGAGTAAAATAATGGTTGATCTTGGATCTTCATTGCTACATCACAACACTATCTCAACAACATGCTTGATGCTTGATATACTTGACATGATGAAATATCTTGAATTGCTGCAACAATTGATGAATAATTTTTCCCTTGAATAACTTAAAAATGATCTTGAATGCTATCTTGATGAGCTTCTAAAGTCTTGGAATGCTTAAATATTGCTTGTTTGAATTGATATAATGTAGGATTGATTAAATAATGATTTGAAAGCTCATTTATATATGTAATCCATCTAATATCCCATGTATTATATCCTAAAGGATGAAATACATAAAATTTAAACTTAAAAACTAATTTTCCATCTTATAACCTCAAAAATAGGCCAAATAGGACTAATTCACCATTTATGGTGAATGGGTCCCACTTGGATGGAACTCATTTTCCCAAAGTTTTGAATGGTTCCCACAAGGCCTATTTTACTACTAAAATGTTGGGGAGTTTGTAAATTAATTTTATAAGTTGATATTGTCAGGTTTTTTAATCAAAATATGCCTTGCAATGAATAATAATGGGTCACAAGGGCCTATTAATGATGATATAGAGGTAATAAATGCAATAAGGCCCAAAATCCAATGTGAAAGCATAAATAAATACACTTTACAACATTATATTAAGGCCAAAATGGGTCTATTTAGCTTAGATGGGCCCTAAATCCCATGTGAATATGTAAAACACATTTCAACACTAGATTAGGTCCATTTTACTTTACAAGCCTCCTAAACTTAATGTGAAGGTGTGAATAAATATACTTTACAACATTAAATTAGGGTAGAGTTAAGTTTATTTAGCTTTAAAATGGCCCAAGACCTAATGTGGATGTGTAAAACACATCAAAACACTAGATCAAGGTGACATTAAGCTCAATTTATCATTAATTATTCCCAAATTAAGTATGAAAATGTACATGATGACATTTTTCAACACTACATTTAGCCCCTACTTTAGTGAGAGCATGAAATTGCTTGAAACTCACACTAATGTAGACATTCAAGAGGGTTCCAAGTGTACTAATGTGGGGGTTCTAGGATAAAAAGGATCAAGGAGGTATTCAAGCCCCCAAGATCCAATATCCTAAGTCAAATTGAAATAAGAAAAAAAGGACACACACAAGGTGTATGATATGCACATCAAGATACAAAAACATGCAATGTAAATAACTAAAAGACAGAGAAGAAACAAGCAAAAATAAAATTTAGGTGGATCAAGCTTTGACTATTTTTCCAACATGATGTGGATTAGATCTAGGCTATTTGTCCAAAAATGCACACTCACTTAAACCATTGGTTGTTTGTTGGGTGAGTAATCCAAGAAGGTGAGACACATACGACTGATATGTGCTCACACAAACACACACAAGTGGCTAAGGGAAATTCATGCCTCAGATCAGCTTCCCGTCCAACCATACCAAAGTTACACCTCCTGATAACTTTCATAAGGCACCACACAAGAAAAATGATCTTCAAGCTTCATGAGACAAGAAAAAATTCATATGCTTGGAGCTCAGGAACAAACAAGGTAGGCTCCGCAGGCATGCAAGTTGGCCATATAACAATTGTTGTAAATGTGAAATAGTGTAAGGTATGTTCAAAAGGATTTTTCTTAGTTCATGCAATGTCTCTTCTTAAGGAACATTGTGCCTAATGTGTCCAAGAGAGGAAAACTCAAAGAAGTATCAAACTCTTGGAGGAAATCAAACCTAATGAAACCACTAAGAAAATGATGCATCACAAGAAAAAGAAAAATCACATAGTGAACATGAGTGTTGATGTATGCCTCCACTTTAAAGTTGTTGCTAACACCATTACTATGAGAAATTGATTTAAAGTAGAAGACATGAGAGATTATTTGGAAATCCCTATGCCAAGTCATATATTTCCAAATAAAACTACATCATGAATAAGTATGTCACATGCAATTCAACTTAAGGCATGTCATCTACATCCCAAGCTTTCTCTTATATTTACATGAAAGGAATTCAACTAAAATAAAGAGACAATGTCAAGTGACATGCGAGAACAAGGCTACCTAATCCTTTCCCCCCACTGAGTATGAGAAAAGGGTGAGATGAGGATGGATGATGGGAAACATGAAAATCAATATCAATTAGAGAAATTAGGTGCTTGAACACAAGGAGGAGCACCACATTCCTTAAGATTTTGAATTTTGTCACTTAAAGCCTTATATTTGTTAGTAGAATGACCATGAACTCTATGATATGTGCAAAAATGAATTATTGCAGTAAAATTTATTTTGTGTTGTTGGAGGGAGAGATATCAAGTGATCCTGGAGGAGTCTTGACAAGATAATCTCTTGATTAATAGTAGAATATTTTCCTTTATTTATGCAAGATGTCTTACACACACTAAATGATAAGGCTTTAGATGAAAATGGAGATAAGGGTGGTAAACCTAGATCTTTCTTAAAAGAACATGGTATATCAATTTTCTTCGTGTGTTCATTGCATCCATGTGTAGGAGGGAGATCATTTCCAATACCATAATAATCTTCTAAGTCAGATGAAGGGGGTTTATGCTTTTGAGAAGGATTGCTTTCTTCATGAGAATGCAGATCCTTTTTGAAGTTATGTATCATCCCTTCATGAGGGAGGGGAGTTATATAGCCCCCATCATCACCATGCGGTAATGTTGTAGAACAAAATTGAGTGAATGAAACATAAGGTTATTTTGATTTGGATTGTGGGATTTTGCACTCTCCTATAAAGAAAGGTGTAAAGCCCAAATTGTCACTAGAACTTGTATCTGAAAATGAATCATTTGTATATGAATCTTTGGATTTTGAGGGTGATATTTTGGATTATTTATTGAAATGAGGTGTAAAATATAATGACCCCCAGTTATCACTAAATATTTTAGGGTTGAAATCAACTTGTATAGGTTCAAGTTTTTATTTTGGAATGAAAGTATTATGGGAGTTCAAAATGTTGGGATTGTATGATTCATAGCTTCGTTCATCTTTTTCAATGATGTATATCTTGTTGTTCTATTAAAATTTCATTGCATGGTGATGAGTAGATGGGAATCCTTTAATAAAATGAATCCATGGTCTACCTAGGAGAAGATGGTATGAAAGAGGTCCTCACATGATATGGATAGGGGTAGGAAACACTATAGGTTTGACCTCAATAGGTAATGTGATCATTCCCAATGGTTTCCTATTAAAATTTTCAAAGTGACAAATATGAACATAATTAAGTTGAATTACATTCTAATTGAACCATAGATTTTAGGGGCTAAGAATGCTAGGTCTCTTTTTCTCAATTAGGGTCTTTCACCTAATGAAAAGACATAGATCCCACACCCAAAATCTAGGTGGTTCACTCAAATAAAGGATTCTATGATGAAATTATGTCTAAATTCAATTATCTAGATGTAATAAATAGATAAAATTCATTGATTAAGTATACAAAGACTAAGAAATATATATTTCTGAAAACACATGTTTAATGCAAAAACACCTAGAAATGAATACAAAATGCAACAGAACTTGATGAAACTGAAAGTGTGCACCTAGAATATGGATGAAGACTGGAAATGATATTTGAAATGATGGTGATGCTGATTTTTAGGCCTGGTGGGACTCATTCACCATTCTAAGTGAATTAGTATCAGTTTTGTAAAACTGAACCAGAGCCTGTTTTAGAAAAACTAGTATCGAAAGCTCTAGAAAATCAAAATCAGGCCTAGTAGTGGGACTCATTCACCATTTATGGTAATGATTCCACTTTTTAATTTCTAAAGATTCAAAAGTGGAAACTAAAGTCCCTGATCTACTCTTTGGCTCCTAATAGGTGTCTGCTTCTGAAACTCTAATTTTTGAATCTGAAAGTGAGTTTTTGTTGATATTTTGAATTGATCAATGAGGAGAAGACTTCAATAACCTTGCAAGTTGATCTTCAATGATTTACAAGCTTTGAAAATGTCTAAATCTATAAACACACAAGAAGAGAAGAAGAAATGTTGAATGTTAGGGCATGTGGGTTTTCCTTGGTCAAACCCCTTTTAGGTAATTAAACCAAAATAGAGAAATAATGTAATGAAACATGAAATAATGGAGTTTATTACCTTTCCATGATGTTTTATCTTGAAATTTTGTTGCAAAATATGAAGGATTTTCCCTTGAATGTTTGAAAATTCATATCTTGATGCCTTGAAATGATAAAACCCTAAGTTGCTTGACTTGAGATGGAAGATTGGTGGATGAATAATGAAGAATGAATGTGATTTAGGGTAAAAATACCTATATTTATAGGAATTTCACCTTATTTTCTCATTAATCAGATCCCTAAGGCTGACATGAAAAAATAATAAACTTAAATTTCACTTTTTCCCACTCAAAGGTCAAAATTGAGCCAGATGGGACTCATTCACCACACATGGAAAATGGGTCCCACCTAGATGGGACTGATTTTCCATGCATGGTGAATGGGTCCCAAAGGGGCCATATTGATAGCTAAGATGTTAGGAGATAAGTAAATAAGGTTTAAATTGCAACTTTGTCAGTTATTTGATCAATTTAAGCCTCGGGATGCACAATATGGGGTAATACAGGGCTATTAGTGATGATGTAAAGGTCAATTAGGGCTTGCGACATAGAATTCAATGTGAAAGTGTGAATTAAATACACTTTACAACACTAAATGAGGTCCACATAGCCTAAAAAGGCACAAGAACCAATGTAAATGTGCAAGACACATTACAACACAAGTTTAACATTAAGTTTAATTCAAAACCCTTCTAGATTAATGTGAGGATGTATTTAAATACATCTTATAATGTTGAATTAAGGGAGACTGGGTTTATTAATTCTATAAAAGCATGAAATTCCTTTACAACACTTTACAACACATTTACAAGACATCATTAAAAGCATGTTATTTAATTTGCACAGGTTCATGACCTAGTGTGGATGCATAAAATGCCTCACAACACTTGAATAAAGGCCTCATTAAGTTCAATTTATCATTAATTATTCCCATGTCAAGCAAGAGGTACTTTTTTCTATGGTGCATTTCTCCCACACTTTAGTTAAAGGATGAACTTGCTTCAAACTCACACAAAAGTAGACATTCAGGAGAGATCTAAGTGTACAAATACATATGAAAAAAAATGACAAAGATCAAGAAGGAAGTCAAGCCCCCAAGATCCAAGATCCTAAGTAAAACCAAAAAGATACATAATCATGAATTGGAAAGAACTAGAAAAATGAAAATGAAAAGGTGGATCAAGCTCTGATCATTTGACCAACTAGTTGTGGATCAGATCTAAGCTATTTGTTTTGGAAAGAAAATGCATACTCACTCTGAGGTGATGGAACTCTTGGCTATCCATCAGGTGATAAATCTACAACATACTCACTCTAAGGCCACAAAACTTCTTATTTTTTATGGGGTGAAGAATCCCAAAGGTGAAAAACATACACTAGTTGGTATACACTCAAACACATAGGTGGCTATGGGGAAAGTAGTGCCTCAAAATGGGCTTCCAACTCAACCATACCAAAGTTATACCTCCTGATAACTTTAATAAGGTGCCACAAAGGAAATTATTTTTGAGCTCTATGTGGTAAGAAAAACTTTTTATACTTGAAAATCATAGACATTGTTAATGAAAAATAGTGTAAGGATTGTTCAAAGTTATTTTGTTTAGTTTGTGTGAGGTCTCATCTTAGGGAACATCGTGCTTAATGTATCCAAGAGAGGATAAATGCAAATAAATTATCACACTCTTGGAGGGATTCAGGCCTAATGACTCTACCAAGAAAAGGACACATCGCAAGAAGAAAGAAATCACACAATGATATGCGAGTGGTGATGTATGCCCCCACTTTAAAGCAATTGTGAAAACCAGTACAATGAGCAATTACTTTAAAGTAGAAGAAGGAGAAATGAGAGCTTAGTCAGAAATACCTATGCCAATTCATATGTTTTCAAGAAGCTATGTTATGAAAGAGGTAAGTATGTCACATATGAGCCAACTTAAGGAACATCATCCATGTCCCAAGCTTGCTCTTATATGTTCATGAAAATTTAACAACTAGTGAAAAGGGGCAACAACAAGTGACATATGAGGATATGGCTATTGAACCCCTTATCCCCACTTAGTGTGGGACAAGGGTGAGCTGAAATGATTAATGGAATGTAGGAAAAATTGAAAATTGGTATCAATTAGAGGAATTATGTGACCCCATAGAGGGAATCATACAAAACTCCTGAAAATATTGGATTTTATGACTCAAAGCTTTACATTCATTAGTTAAATGACCATGAATTCTATGATAGGAACAAAATGAAGTATTGGAATAACATTTCTTTTGAGTTTTGGGAGGGAGGGTGATAAAGTGATCCTAGAGGAGTCTTGAGAAAATACCTTCTTAATTAATTATAGAAGGTTGTCTTGTGGTTGGCATCAAAGATATATCTTGCTTAGTAGTAGATGTCATACTTACGCAAGGCTCTTGAGATTGCAATATTTTGTTATCTCCATTATACGAGGGTCAAAAATATAATGTATTCAAATCATGAACATTTTGTGAGATGACATTGTCATTAAGCGAAGGTGCAGTTGTTTGTTTCATATTTACAAGACCACTAGTGTTCATGAGTTGACGATGGACAACTATTAAGGATTATTTAGGAGAGTGTTGTATGAGATTGTTGATGTTGAGTGAAGGCTTGGTTGTCTTGATCAAGTAATAGTAACCAAGAGCATGAGTCATTTTTTGTGTGTTAAGCTCTGTACAGTTGTAGATACCTTGTTCTCAAGCACCACATCCTTTGCCACTATATCCAAGTTGTTTCATGAGATCATAACCTTTTCTATAAAGCTTCTTCATTGCTTTTGGATCAAGTGATTTTTGTTGATAAGCACTATCAAAGGTGACTATGTAGTTCTATTTGTCTAAAGTGGTTGAAGCAGATGCTTTCAAAGGGTTGCCTGAATTTTGTGTTGAAATTATTGTTGGTTGTTATTGTTTTTCATCTTTCTTTTGTTTGATTATGTATTCACCCATAAATGATGGTGTGAATTCTAAGGATTTTCAATCATCACCAAATAATTTAGACACCGATTCCTCATTTTTTTTTCTATTTCAAGAGGGTCAATATTGGATGTTGGAATCAATGTTTTTAGAGGACTTGTAGCTCCTTTTTCAAGGTGCAAGTAACTTTCAGGCTCAAGGTCTATTTCAACTTACAAAATGTTATTGTTATACACATATTTCATTTTAGGATGAAGGGTCAAAGTCACTACATCCATCTAATGAATTCATGGTCTACCTAATAGAAGATTATGCAAAAGATCATAAGGCATGGAATGAATAGAATTTTGCAAAGTAGCCACCCCAACTATAATAGGAAAAGTGATTACACCGAGTGGTTGCTTGGTTGTATTATCAAATCCTTGAATGGATATAGAATCAGGTATTATTTTTGAATTTTCAATTCTCAATCTATCAAGGAGATTCACAATACACATATTAAGGGTAGAACCATTATCAATAAGGGTTAGCTTTATCCCTATTTGATTGTATTGAGAAATGATCATGCAAGCATCATTTTTTTTGCACTTTCAAAGGGGGGAGTTCACTTCAGTGGAAAAAAATGTCAACATTTATTCCTTGGATAATGGCTACGATGTTAGTTGGTTGCACATTAGAAGGGATAGGAACTTGTTGCAAGGCTAATTGGATCATATTGTGATAGTGAGGGGAGGCTTGAATAAGGTCCCATAATGAAATTTTGGCAGAAGTATTCTTTAGTTGGTCAATAAGATTGTACTCCTTTCCACTAGGAAGACTTGGAAAGAAATGTCTAGGGGGGATAGGATTAAGAAAAAGTAAAGTTGTTGGTGTTGGTTGCACTAGTTGTGGATTGTTTTGAGTGTTATATGTATGAGCAATGCTATTATGACTTAGCTACTGCCATACATTATTCTTAGGTGGCAAGAGGATGAGTTCAGGTTTGGTTTGAGTTGGAGGTTTATGTGAAGGGGGTTAAAGGATGAGTTTAGGTTGAATAATGTTAACATCCCTTTGCAAGTGAGAGTCTATATCAATATTTTGGTTCTTGTCTTGCATCATGATATCCTTCCTAAGAAGAGGGTTTTGAGAAGAACTAAAAATCAAAATTTCCTTATATTCTAAGGTTGTTGGTTTGAAAATGACTTTGTCACGAGTAGGAGAATCCTCAATGGTTGAATTATCTTGCTCAAGAAAGGTCTTGTTAAGTGAAGAGGGACAATGAATATTCTCATGACTATCATCAATTGTGTTGTCGAACAACAAAGTATCTTCTTCACAACTAGGAAATATACTAGGAGAAGGAAAAATATTGTTGTCATGATTTCCTATGGTTGTATTGTCTTGTTGAAGAAGATTTTTTTGAGGTGAAGGGGGACAACTAAAATTCTCATGATCTTCACAAAATAGGTTTTCTATCATCAAAGTATTGTCTTCACAATAAGGAGAGATACTAGGAGAAAGAAATTGTAATGTCATGAGCATTTAATTTTGTGTTATGTTGGTTGTGAATGTTTTTACCACTAAGAGAGGTAAAAGGAGAGAAAAAACTAGGATTTTCAAAACTCTCATGAATTGATTCTTCTACTAAAATATCTTCTTCACCAAGAGGAGATATATTATGAGAAGAACAAGTATGATTGTTAGGAATGGCCCAAGTTGTAGTTTCTTTCACTAAAACACTCTCATAGGGAGGGGATAGGGAATGTTTCTTAACATGTCTACATATGTAAGGTACTAGGATTGTTTCAATAAGAATGAAAATCACATGTAACCATTTCATGCAATGTTTCAACAATATGAACAATGTATATGTGAAGATACAATTTAACACTCTTATCCAATGTATAAAACACTTTAAGAATGAAAACACTATATATGCAAGAATGAAAAGTACTTTTACCAAAATAATACAAAACTTTATGAATAGAAATATTTTATATGCAAAAGTGAAAAGTACTTTTATCAATGTTATGCAAAATTGCAGAAATGGAAGCATTTTTAGATGTAAGGATGTGTGCAAATGAAGTGATTTGAAGAATGAGTAATCTAAAATGATGTTCTTGAGCTAGATGAATAAAAAAAATGTTCTACAAAATTTCTAGACTTATACTATATGATAATAGGAGGCTTAGGAAGCATAAAAATGAGGTTTTTGATGATGTAATAATCAGTCAAAAATCTAGACAGGGACTAATTCACTTAGCATGGTGAATGATTCCCAGTACTAATTTTTTGAAAAATTTTTAGAAATTTTAAAGTGTTTTTGATGTGTTTTAATGCTGTATGATGTAGACCTATTATTGGGATGCAAAATTTTATGCAAAAAAGCAAGCTAAATGCACTTTTTTCTAATGCAAATATTTGAAACCCTATATGCAAATTAACCAATGCAAGTCTAATGTAAATTCAATACAATTTAGGATTAGGAAGAAATTGGACTCCAAATAAAAAATAAAGATGTTCTAAAAGTGGGTTCACATCAGGTTCACCAAAAGGAACCATAGATTTTTGGGGCTAGGAATGCTAAGTCTGTTTTGCTCAATTAGGGTCTCTCACCTAATGCAAAGAGATAGATCCCACACCCAAAATATAGGTGGTTCACTCAAATAAAGGATTGTATGATGAAATTATGTCCAAATGAAATTATCTAGATGCAGTAAATTGATAAAAATGACTGTTTAAGTCAAGAAATATATGATGTTTGAAAACATATTATGTAATGCAAAAACACCTAGAAATGAATACAAATTGCAACAAAACTTGATGAAACTGAAAGTGTGCACCTAGAATATGGACGAAGACTGGAAATGACATTTGAAATGTTTGTGATGCTTATTTTCAGGCCTTGGACTCATTCACCATTCTAGGTAAATCGGTCCTAGTTCTCCAAAACTGAATTAGAGCCTGTTTCAAACAAAAAGGTATCCAAAACTGTAGAAAATCAAAATTGGGACTAGCAGTGAGACTTATTCACCACTGATGGTGAATGATTTCACTTTTGAATTTCTAAAAATTAAAAAGTGGAAATTGAATTCCTTGATCTGCTCTTCAGCTCCTAACAGGTGTCCACTTCTAAAACTCTGATTTATGAATGTGAAAGTGGGGTTTGTTGATATTTTGACTTGATCAATTAGGAGAAGAAGTGAATAACCTTGAAAATTGATATTCAATGATTTTGAAGCTTCCAAAATGTCTAAATCTACAAACAAACAAGAAGAGAAGAAGAAATGTTGAATGTTAGGGAATGGGGGTTTACCTTGGTCAAACCCCTTTTAGGTAATTAAACGAGAAATAATGTAATGAAACATGCAATAATGGAGTTGGTTACCTTTCCATGATGTATGATCTTGAAATTATGCAGTAAAACATGAAGGATCTTCCCTTGAATGTCTAAAAATTGATATCTTGATGCCTTGAAATGATAAAACCCTAAGTTGCTTGACTTGAGATGGAAGATTGGTGGATGAATAATGAAGAATGAATGTGATTTAGGGTAAATGGACTTATATTTATAGGAATTGCACCTTATTTTCCTATTAATTGGATCCCTAAGGTGGACATGTAAAAATACTAAACTTAAATTTCACTTTTTCCTACTCAAAGGTCAAAATTGAGCCAAATAGGACTCATTTTCCACACATGAAGGATGGGTCCTACCTGGATGGGACTGATTCACCATACATAGATAATGGATCCCATAGGGGCCATTTTGATAGCTAAGATTCCAAGAGATAAGGAAATATAGTTTAAATTGCAACTTTGTTGGTTATTTGATCAATTTAAGCCTCAAAATGCATAATATGGGGTAATAGAGGCCTATTAGTGATGATGTAAAGGTCAATTAGGGCTTGGTATGTAGAATTCAATGTGAAAGTGTGATTTAAATACACTTTACAACACTAAATGAGGTCCACATAGCCTAAAAAGTCACAAGAACCAATGTGAATGTGCAAGGCATATTGCAACACTAGTTTAACATGAAGTTTAATTAAACAACGTACCTTCTAGATTAATGTGAGGATGTATTTAAATATATTTTAATACAATATTGAATTAAGGGAGAATGGTGTTATTAAGTCTAGAAAAGTGTGAAAGTCCTTTACAACACTTTACAACACCTTTACAAGACATCATTAAAAGAATGTTATTTAATTTGCAAAGGTCCAAGACCTAGTGTGGATGCATAAAATTCCTCAAAACACTTGAATCAAGGCCTCATTAAGTTTAGTTTATCATTAATTATTCCAATGTCAAGAAATAGGTACTTTTTTCTAGGGTGCACCAATTTTTTCTAGGAGTTCAATGCTGTAAACATTTATTTTTGCTCCATTGTCTATGAGAGTGTGCCTAACTATAGTTTCATTACTGATAACCTTTAACATCATGGATTCATTTTTGTTTTGAATCTCAAGTGAGGGTAATTCAAGTTTAGGGAATGTGATTTCTAACTATGTAACTTGCTTTGGATGAAAGGAGGATGTTACGTTTTTTAGATTCATATAAGATTTGATCTCCTCTTGCTTTATTTGCAATATTTCTTGAAATAGACATTTGTATGTAGGTGATAATTGAATGAGTTTCCATATGGATGCATTAGTGGGAGTATTTTTAATATATTCAATACTAGGCACAATAAGTTGAGGCAATGGTGATGTTGTAGGATTAGTTTTTATTCCCCTACATGTTTGAGCAATTGTGTTATATTTTGGTTGTTGCAAAACATTGTTATATTGCATCCTAGCTTTCAAGAAATCTCTTATTTTCTTGTGTGATTCACTAATGGGGGGTGACTTAGGAATCTCACTAATTAAAGGAGATGAAATTTTTATTGTGATAAACTCAACAAGCTTGTGCTTATTTTCATGATCTCTTAGTGAAGAGGAGTCTAATGTCACTTCATCATCTTCATCTAAGGAAGCCCCATTACATGTGTCAATGTTCAGATTTTCTTGCACCATGATATCCTCCCTAGGAGGAGAGTTTTTGAGAGAACTAAAAACTAAATTTTCATGAAATTAAAAGGTTGGTTCTTCTAAAATGACTTCATTGCAATTATGGGAATGATCAATGGTTGAATTTTCCTATTCATCAATAATGTAATTGTCTTGTGCCATAATGTTTTCCCACATATGATCCTCATGACTTTCATCGGTTGTGTTTTCTCACATCAAAGTAGCTTCTTCACAACTAGGAGAGATACTAGGAGGATAAAAAATATCAATATTATCCAAATTTCCACTTCTTTTTCCCATAATGTCTTCCAAAATAAGAGAGATAGGGGAAGAGATATAAAGAGAGTTATCATAGATCTTGAAGGTTTTCCTATCTCACACCAACATATCCTTATCATTATCACAAGAGAAGATGTTGGAAGATGAACTTAGGTAGGTTTCAATGGTATCTTTTTGTCTTATGTTATCACCATTATTACTTATTGTTATGTCTTTCCTAATATGAGAGGTAAGAGGAGAGAAACAACTTAGGTTCTCAAAACTCTCATCGATTAGTTCTTCTAAAGCTGAAATAGTTTCTTCACAAGTAGGAGAGATATTAGGAGAACACATGGGATTGTTATGATTAGGTACCAAGGTTTATTTCCATAGAATAACCTCACTCATGGAAGGGATACTAGGAAAGGTATCAATGAAAAAAAAAAAGAGAGGGGAAAGGAACTCATATTCATATGCATTTAACAAAACTTTCTTACAACAACCAATAAAATCTGAAAACAGAACATGAAGAATATAACTACAAATTTTTGCAATGAAAACATGATGTAATGATTATTCTACAAATTTGAAATGAAACAATTCTAAAGAAAACATGTAAAGTGATAATGTAATTTTTAGATTTTGAACATGACAATTGATTGATTATACTATGTAAGAATGTGAGAATGCAAAATTGAAATTAAGCAATGCATGAGTCAAATTAAGCTAGATCTAATGAAATGTATGTAACAAAAATTCATCCAAATGAAATAGATAGTTAATGGAAGCAAACAAAACTATAGAAATGAGGTTTTAAATTTTGTAAAAGTTCATTTCAGGTGTGCACTAGGACTAATTTGACCAAGGTTCCAAATGAGTCCCGATAGGGATTTTTTTAAAAAAATTTAAAAAAAATCAATTGATTTTTATGCTTTTTTATGTTGAATGATGTGTAACCTAAGTGAAAATATAGTTTTTAGATGGGTTTCAATGATTTGAGATGAAAAAATACAACCTATATGCACTTTCACAAATGCAAAATTTAGAAATCATAGATGCCAATTAACTAATGTAAATTGTAATGCAAAGTCAATGCAAGATAGATCTAGGATTATGCTGGACTCTAAATTAGTAAAGAAGTTATTCTAAATAAAGGTTTGATGTCAATCAGGGAGGGTTACAAAACAACCAACAAAAATCCAATTTAATTCAACAAGTATTTGAAAGTCCAAACCCTAATAGGGGCACTTCATCACACAAACTCTCTTCTTCACTAGTATGTCTACATACCTAAATTACTAAACCTATCTCACACTAAACCCTCATAGCCATAAAAATCCTTATAAATTTAGAAACCCATCGAAGCCTACTATAACATACCTCAAAAGTTCCACGGGTCATTTTGAACCAACCCCTTCAAGACCTTGCAACAACATTGTCCTACAAGGCCACTTAGGATACTTATACAAAGGAACATATCACCAAACTTCTTCCCAACCTCCAAACTCAATGGAAAAGTGTTAACTAGTCAAAAAAACCCCCAATTTCATAACTTACCTTCAGAGACATACTTCCCAAGACCCCATTCCATGAAACCCTCCTTTTTCACAAATTAGGTAAGGGTTTATTGAAAAACAACTGTACAGACCTTACCACATCGGCCCAATGACTTAAAAACCTTAAAAAAAGTTTGAAAAAACTTAAAAGAACATAAAATATTGCTTCCCAAAAATATTACTCACTTTTCCCTTCTTAAACCTCTCAAATTCATCAAAATACACAACAATTGCCAACTAGGCCATCATGATACGTTATCCAACTCACCTCCTCTACTCTCCAAATCCCTATCAACATCAAATTACTATATAATTAGTCCATTACACTAAGAAAAATCAAGAACAATAGATGGAATGGCCATTTATAACATTTTTAAGCCCTCAAACCCCTTACATAGAAAATTCATTCTACCTAAAGAAAAATAGTGATAAAAACTTGGTATCTCTATGAAATTAGATCATTCCAAATCCAAATGGTCCTTATCACATGTATCTTCCCTGTACACAAATATTTTCAAAAAGAATGATTCAATACAAGTCTGTACTAGCCCTGCAACAACAACTCTAATAGAAAATTATAGAATTCTAAGAGGAAAAACAAGAATTTTATTTGATCAAACTCTTCAAAATCCTTCTACCAACCTCTCCAATGAATTTCTCAACATTTTTAAACTTGAAAACCAACCATCCAACTATAAAACATAACTTTTTAATTCCCATGACCATTGGGAAACTTCAACATTACATTTTTACAATTTTTGTTTTGGCAACATTTTGTGAATTTTTTAATTTTTTACATTTTTGCACAAAAATGACTCAAATGACCTCAAAAACCCTAGGAATGGACTATTATATCCTTATTGCATGAATTTAAAGACTCAACACATCAAACTTCACTTTAAGACCCTATATATCCAAAAATGACCTTGGTGCTCTTGCACCATACAACCAACCTAAAAAAAACTCATGTCCCATGAGGACTATACTACCTTGAATCTTGTTCTTTCACAACATCTCTTTGTTCTCCTAATTCGCCTTGGTCTAGAAATATCCTCCATGGGATCAAATACCCTATTATTGCTTCATATTTTGCATTGTTGAACTTGATTCTACCTTGTCATTGCCTCTCCCTTGCAATTAGACCTGCCTCATGCCTTCTACAATTACTCTCATCTAAAACTAATGTTATGCTTGCTTGAACCCCAACAAATAAACATTTACCTCTTGAATTCTCTCCTTCATTACCCTTGCACACTTGAACTCATTCATATACTTTGGCCAAACACCCTTTTCCACTTCACTATTTGTCTTCATATCCACCTTCAAGTTCTCTACCCTTGGATTCTCTTTTCTATCAAGTAAATAACCCTATGTCATGGTTGAACATGGTTGCCTTCCAAATTCTCTTTGAACTACAATACAAGGCATTGTCCCAACCATGATCTCACCACACTCTCCTAAGTATTTTTTCTTCTCCATAATCTCTTCATCCTTATTCTCCTCTTGAACCGCATTTAACATCTTCCTATCATCCTCACCTTTCAATTCTAAATCCTCCTTGAAGCTTATTGTCCTAGTATATTTTCCTTTTATAATGGCTGCAAGGTCCATTTCCTTGTCTTCCTCAAACTTCACAAACTCTTTCTTACCCATCATCATCACCTTGGCTATCTTGATATGTTCCTTAATTTATTCTTGCAACATGGAAGAAAATTAAATGTGTTCCCATCATGCTCAATCTAGTATGCATTATTTATTCCATCATAGAGTGCATTTTTTTCAAATTGCCACTATCTCCCAAGCAATAGATGACAAAAACTCATGGGTAGAACATTACAAAGTACCCTATCTTTGTACCCCCCAATTTGAAACTCAACTAAAGCCTGATCATTAACTAGAAGTGACTGATCATCATTCAACCATGATACCTTATAGGGTTTTTCATGGGGAACTTTCACCAAATTTAACTTATCTACCATTTCACTTGATATCATGTTATCAGTGGAATATGAATCTATCACTACATTGCATACTTTAGCTTTTATTTTACATGTGTTTCGGAATAGAGCTTTCCTTTGCATTGGTTCCTTATCTTTAGAGGCCTTCAAGAGTTGTCTTCATAGCATAAAAGATTCACCAACTTCAAGTGCAACAACATGACTTGAAGAATTGAAAATTTCTCCTTCATCTTCTTACACAAATTGGATTGTCTTTTCACCTCTCCTTTCACTACCACTTGAAGTAGCACCAAAATTTTTAAGGAAATTCGAGGATAGATGACCAAATTCATTACAATTGTAACACCTTCTTGAAAACATATTAGAACCTCTTCCTTGATTTGTATATCTACCCCTAAAGCTTGTTCTTCCACCTCTAAAATTAGTAATTTTCTCTTTACCTTTTCTTTCACCTTCTTTTTTTTCATTGGACTATTTTGTTGTGGAAAAGGTTCCTCTACCCCTAAAAGTACTACCTCTACCTCTAATTTATTTCTCTTGGTTCCTCTTTAGTTTTTATTCTCCCTTATCAACCAATTGAAAACATTCTTCAATTGTATTTGGTGCCATTAAACTTATTTCATCCTGAATATTATACCTCAGACCATTAAGATACCTTGCTAATTTTTCTTCTTCATCTTCATCATGCTTTGTCCTTATTCTTAGTCTATAGAATTCCTTAGTGTATTCTTGCACATCTAGGTCCTCCTACTTAATATTTTGAAGTTTTTTAAGCAATTGAACATTGTAATCACTAGGAAGGAACTTACCTTTAAGTTTTTTCTTCATTCTCTTCCAAGAGGTAATCTTGGTCTTCCCCTTTTTCTACCTTTCATCTTGCACAAAGTTCCACTAGTACATCAAAGCATTCCCTTTCAAATTGGTCTTAGCCTTATTCACCTTGTGATCTTCATCTAATTCTTCACTTTCAAAGAAATTCTCCATGGCTCTTATCTAGTCCAAGAGCTCTTCACCATCTAGTTTATCTCCATACATAGGAAATTTCATTTTGCTATGTCCATCACCTTTCATAGCCTTCAAAATCTTTACCATCCTCACATCCTCTAGATCTAACTCTTCCTCTTCACTAGAAGTTTCTTCCTCTTCAAAATCACTTTCATCCTTGGTGGCCCTAGCTTTAGACTTCAATGCAACAATATCCTTCTTCAAGGCTTCTAGTTCTCTAGCCGGGTTATCAATCTTTCTAGAAATAGTGCTTCCCTTAGGAGGCATCTTGACTCCTCAAATTCCACCTTTGTCCTTGCTTAAACTTCAACCTCCTACCTCATGATATCTACTTCCTTTGCTTTGATACTAATTGATTTCAATCAAGGAGGGTTCCAGAACAACCAACACAAATCCAACTAAATTCAACAAGTATTTGAAACTCCAAACCCTAACAATGACACTTTTTCACACAAACTCTCTTCTTCACTAGTAGGTCTATAGACCTAAATTATTGATCCTATCTCACGCTAAACCCTCACAACCAAAAAACTACTTATACTTTCAAACACCCATCAAATCATACTATCACATACCTCAAAAGTTCCATGGGTCATTTTGAACCAACCCTTCAAAACCTTGCAACAACATTGTCCTACAAGGCCACTTATGCCACTTTTACAAAGGAACCTATTAAAAAAATTCTTACCAACCTCCAAAATCAATGGGGAAGCATTAACGAGCCAACAAAATCCTCAATTTCACAACTTATCTTTAGACACATGCTTTCCAAGACCCCATTCCACGAAACTTTCCTTTTTCACAAATTAGGCAAGGGTTTATTGAAAAACACACTTATAGACCTTACCACACTGGTCCAATTCCTTAAAAACCTTCAAAAAGGTCTGTGAAAACTTAAAAGAACATAAAATATTTCTGCCCCAAAAGATTACTCACTTTTCCCTTCTTAAACCTCTCAAATTTATCAAAATACACAACAATTACCAACTAGTGCATCATGACAAATCATCCAACTCACCTCCTCTACTCTCTCAAACCCTATCAACATAAAATTAATATCTAATTATTCCATTCCACCAATAAAAAACAAGCACAGTAGATGGAATGGCCATTGATAACATTTTTAAGCCCTCAAACCCCTTAACATAGAAAATTTAGGCTGCCTACAAAAAATTAGTGATAAAAACTTGGTCTCTTTATGAAATTAGATAATTCAAAATCCAAATGGTCCTTATCACATGTATATTTCTTTTACACAACTATTTTTAACAAGAATTATTCAATATGGGTCTGTACTAGCCCTGTAACAGTAACTCTAACAGAAAATTATAGAATTTGAAGAGGAAAAACAAGAATTTTATTTGATCAAAATCTTCAAAATCCTTCCACCAACCTCTACAATTAGTTTCTCAACATTTTTTGAAAACATATCATACAACTAACAAACCTAACTTTTTAATTCCCATGACCACTGGGTAACTTCAACATTACATTTTTACACTTTTGCTTTGACAACATTTTGTCAATTTAGCCATTTTTTACATTTTTGCACAAAATGACTCAAATGACCTCAAAACCCATAGGAATGGTCTAATATAGCATTATTACATGAATTTAAATACTCAACACATAAAAATTCACTTAAAGAGCCTATATATCCAAAAATTACCTTGGTGCTCCTACACCAAGGTTCACCAAAATGTTTCATAGAATTTTGTCACCATAGGGGTCTTAGGACCTAGGACAACAAAATTTATGTGCTCCACATTCAAGGATGCCCTAGAGATCTCAATAAAATAATGCTAATGGGAGAAAGACATCTCCTAAGGAACTATCCTAGGGGCTAAATATAGACTAATGAGGGGTTCACCACCAAGTAAGAACATGGAAAGACAAATGAAATGCAAATTGAAGTGAAAAACCCTAATATGATACAAACTTGAACTAAATGACTTATAAATGCATATAAAATAGAATAACAAGCTATGAAATGGAATATGTGCACCTGGGAATCTAAAGATGACTAGAAGGAACTCTAAAATGCTAGAAATTGACTTTTTTACATAATGGGACTCATTTTCCATTTTGGGCGAATTAGTACCAGATTTGGATTTCTACACAAGAATAGGTTTCAGGAAAAAGGGTATCTGAATCTACAAAAATCTTTGGAAAAAACCTATAGGGGGATTCATTGGACACTTGTGGCAAATCAGTCCCATTCCAATTTTCTAGGAATTCAAAGTTTGAATCTATTCTTCTCAATTTTCTTCTCCAGGTTTTTAGATCTAAAACTCTAAATTTGGGGTTGTGTTCACCTTTTATTGAATATTACAACCTTGCAAATGAGGATACAATTCCAACTTGACTTTCTCCAAACTTGTAACTTAGTCTTCAATGATCCTTCAAGTCTTCAAAGCACCTAGATTTGTAATTACATAAATAAAGAGAGAAATTGTTGATTGTTAGGGAATAGGGGTTTGCCTTGGTCAAACACCTTTTAAGGAATTAAGCCAAATAATGTAAATGATGCCACCTTGGATTATGTCTTGTGAATCCAATATGCAAACAATCATGGAGTGGCCATGAAGGATGCAGATCTTGATCTTGACAATAGGAGTAGAACAATGCTTGATCTTGGATCTTTAATGCTACATCAATACACTAGCTCAATAACATGCTTGACACTTGATATGCTTTACATGATGATGGATCTTGAATTATTGCAACAATTGATGAAGAATTATACCCTTGAATGTCTTAAAAATGATCTTGAGTGCTATCTTGATGAGCTTGTAAAGTCTTGGAATGCTTAAATCTTGCTTGCTCAACTTGATATCATGTAGGCTTGATTAAATAATGATTTGAAAGCTCATTTATATAGGAAATCCATCTAATATCTCATGTATTAGATTTGAAAGGCCGACATACATAAAATTTGAACTTGAAACCCAAATGTTTTGCTTAAAACCTTGAAAATAGGCCAAATGGGACTCATTCACCATCTATGGGGAATGGGTTCCACTTGGATGGGACTCATTCACCCAAAGTGGCAAATGGGTCCCACGGGGCCTATTTTTACTGCTAAAGCATTAGGGAGTGTGTAAATTAAGTTTATATGTTGATATTGTCAAATTTTTATCAAAATATGCCTTTCAATGCATAATATGGGGTCATAGGGGCCCACTAATGATGATATAAAGGTCATAAATGCAATAGGGCCCAAAATCCAATATGAAAGTGTAAAAAAATACACTTTACAATGTTAAATTAAGGCCAAATCGGGTCTATTTAGCTTAGATGTTCTCTAAATCCCGTGTGAATGTGTAAACACATTACAACACTAGATTAGGTCCATTTTATTTTACAAGCCTCCTAAACTTAATGTGAAGGTGTGAATAAATATACTTTACAACATTAAATTAGGGTAGAGTTAAGTTTATTTAGCTTTAAAAGGGCCCAAGACCTAATGTGGATGTTTAAAAAAAATCAGAACACTAGATCAAGGCAAGAAATTAAGCTTAATTTATCATTAATTATTCCCAAATTAAGTGTGAAAATGTACACGATGACATTTTTTGACACTACACCGACTATACATGATGCATGATGTTTTCATTGGTTTATTATCATCATGATATGTATTGACAATATTGTGGATGTACGATGGATGTTAGTTAGAAGAAAATATTTGATGATGGATAGAAATTTGATGTTTTTAGCACTATGAGTTTCTTTCTCTTTGCTTGGAGGGTTCACATTTTGAACAATCTTGTTTGATGTAGCAAACAAATATGATACACCAAGGTATGAATGACCAAGGTGACATTGTATCCATTGCGTGAACTTTGTCTTGAAATACAAAGAATATTCTTGCTCATACCAGACATGCAAAAAAATTGTTTAAAATGTATACTTGGGTTGTGTTAAAACTTTTTGGACCAATTTACAAAGGGAGGTATGAAATACCTAACATGCAACTGCTACATGAATTGTCATAAAACAACTTCTATACACTTAATAAATCAAGTATTCACCATGGTAGTATCACAGAAACATCTTACAAGAAAAAAAGAAGAAATGACTTTCAATTGCCCCCTTTTTTCTTCTCCAAATCCTTATGGATATCCTCAAGAGATCTTGGGAATGAGTCAATAAAATAAATCATAAATATAAGACTATAAAAAAGATTAAAAAAAAAGTTACAAATCACTTTCCATATTTGTTTTAAGGTTTTGGGATATTATCCATTGTTGATCATGTCTATTGTAGGAACAGATCCATTAAAGCATATCTTAGGATCTTGTTGGTCAATTGTCAAAAGATAGTAGTTAATACTTTGGAATTTGTTTTTTGTTTTGTTTTGTGATCAAATATTTGTGATTGTTTTTCTTGAAATTTCTAACTTTTGAGGTTTTCATTGTTTGTTTGTTTGTTTTCTCAAAGGGTAAAGATGACAATTTGTTTATTATGTGTGAAAATTTTATCACAGATTGTGATGGTGAAGTTAGGATATTTTTTATTTTCTAAGCTTTATGATTTTTTTTTTGTTTCCATGGGACTAACCTAGGTCCTTGGGGGCTCATCAAAGATAAGCCTTTCCTACATTGTACATATAGAGGATCATAGTTTGCTTGCTTTGAATGCTTTTGATATTGTTTGTGAATACTTTTGGATTTTGAATTTTTTTACTAAGTTGAAATAAAGCATGATAGAAACCTAAGAGGACTACCTAGGGCCTTGGAGGATAATCAGAGGTAAGCCTTGCCTACGTTGTACATATAGAGACAAAATAGTTTAACCGATTGACTCAAAGCATAAACTTTTTTTTTTTGGGGGGGGGTTTCAAACAAAATTGATAGCTTGTAATGATATTCCACTTCTATTTCTATAGGATATGTTGTGTGAATTTACTTTAACTAGATGTGAGGTTCAATAAAATGTTGATATCTTAGAATATTGATGGAAGGAATAATCCAATGATGTTTTATTTTTGTTGTTTTATAGATGTTTTCTATTTTCAATAGCTTTTACCATGATATGATGCTCAAAGATCTAATCCATGACTAGCTTCAGGAAGTTTCCCCTAGTTGGAGACAAGAGTACTTTCCTCAATCAGTAACAAGCCATGGTTGGACACATGATTTATTATTGAATGAATGGGTGAATGCTTTGGATAATATCGATAGATAATGATGCAAGTATTATTCAAGCATAGTGCATGTTTCCTAGGTTTTCACTATGGTACCTATTCTAGGAGTGCCACAAAGTGGATTTCACTCAAAGAATTTTTTATTTCTCTTTACTATTTTTTCTTACTTTTTTTATGTTTTTTGTTTTTTTTTTTTTAAATTGGTATTTTTTACCCTTTTACCCAGGGTATTCTAATGTGCTTCAAGTGTAGAATATCTTGAGGTGGATTTCATTCATCATTTCAACTAAGGGTTCTCCTTCAGGAGTAGCAAATTGATAAGCTCCAGACCTGTAGCTTGTTGTGATAATAAATGGTCCTAACTAGTTGGATTCAAACTTGCCTTTGCATCTTGATTTAGTTGTACCTTCTAGTTCTCTTTGAGCACTAGGTCACCAAACTGAATTTTCTTGTCCTTGATCCTTTTGTCATAACTTCTCTTGAGTTGATTCTGATAAACTTGTAGATGGTCTAATGTGCTCAAATACCTTCCATCTAGGAGCTCTAATTAATTTAACTTGGATACCTGATATTCTTCTTTATTGAGATGCCTTTTAGTGAGATTCACAATGAGGGGATTTCAACCTTGATAGGTAAGAAAACCTCTAATCCATAGATCAAGGAGAAAGGTGTGGAACCTATAGGTGTTCAAATCTATTTCGATAACCCCATAGGACTAGGTTTAACTGCAAATTCCAATCACAACTGACTTCATTAAAATAGTGTTTTTTAGTATTTTCAATATAGTTTTATTAGATCCTTCGGCCTGACCATTTCGTTGGGGATAGTAGGGAATGGAGAATCTATGTTGGATAGAGAATTTGGAACAAATTTCTTGGATGTCTTGATTCTTGAATGGGGTTCCATTGTCTATAATAATTTTTTGGGGAATTCAATACCTGCAAATTAGATAGTTTGGAATGAACTTTGATATCTATTTTCCAATGATGTAGGTCAATGGAATTGCTTATATCCATTTATTGAAATACTCTATTTATATGATAATAAACTTGTCCCTGTTAGAGGAATCCAAAGAAATCTTACCTACCAGGTCTAATCCCCATTGCGAGAAAGGACATGGTGTTGTGATGGGTCTCAAATCCTATGTTGGTGCATCAACAAGGTCACTATGTTTTTCACATTGATGACACTTTTTGGAATACTAAATTCAATCTTGTTCCATGGAGGGCCAAAAGTACCCCATTCTGAGCAATTTTTGGACTAGGGTAGGTCCACTAGAGTGGGATTCACAAATACATTTGTGTACCTCTTGTAAGGTTGTTTGTTATTTTTTGTGTTAATTCATTAGAGTAACATACCCTCTAGACTACAATGGTATATGGTATCTCATAGGATCATAAATCAAGAAGTCTTATGGGTAAAGGTCTTATTTTGGGTATTTTTTAGGTCAAGTGGTATGATACTATGTTGGATATAATCAAAGGTGTCTTGGTACCATGGGGAGTTAAGAGAAACAACAAAACATACCAATTCTGATTTTGTGATGTTTAATGTAGGTACAAGTACTTGATCCATGAGGAACTCATACTTAGGAACATTCTATGGAATACCAAGAAGTGAGCCTATTGTTTCCATCGCATCAGCTGCTCTGTTGTTGTTTTGAGAGACATGTTCAAAATTTATTGTGACAAAATATTCATTGAAGCTATCCATCACTATTTTATGTATCATCAACTTGTAATCTTTTGTTTGGTATTCCTCATTACCTATATGATCAGCAGTTGAGAGTCTTTGAAGACCTATAGTTCTTTATTCTCCATTTAATAGCCATCTTAAGGCTTGTGACTAGAGCTTCATACTTTGAGATATTGTTTGTGCATGGGGAAGAAATATTGTATTCCTTGGGTATACTATCTCCTTTTGGTGTGAGAAATAAAATACCCACTCCAAAGCCATGTTGAGTAAGGGACCCATCAAAGTATAGGATCCAATGGTCTATTTTTCCAACAATATACCTTTTTCTAGGAATTTTTTTGTAAGAGGATTTTGATCTTCTATGGGTTCTTTGGCCATTTGGTTTGCTATGATTTTTCCCTTGATGGCTCTTCTATCAACATACTCTATATCAAACTCACTCAAAATCATTACCCATTTAGGAATTCTACTAGTTAGGGTTGCTTTTGCTAGTAGGTATTTTAGTGGGTCTACTTTTGAAATCAAATTTACCATTTTGTTTAAGATATATTGCCCTAGCTTTTGTGTCTCAAATATGATTGAGATACACACTCTTTCTATGGGCGAGTAGTTCAACTCATAGCCTACTAGTGTTTGATTGATGTACTAGACTAATCTTTCTTTATTAGCATCATCTAGCTAGGCTAGGAGAGCTCCCAATGTTGTTTATGTGGTAGACATATAGAGTACCATTTCCTTGTTTGGAATAGGTAGTATGAGTACAAGAGGAGAAAGTACGTAGTGCTTGACTGGTTGAAACACTTGGTCACATCTCGCATCCCACTTGATGGTGATGTCCTTGTGTAAGAGATGAGTGAAAGGGTGACATTTTCCTCCCAGTTGTGTGGTAAATTTCCTAATAGATTGTAGCTTTCCATGTAAACTTCTTAGTTATTTTAATGTCTTTGGTGGAGGAATCTCTTGTATTTCTTTTAATTTTGTAGGATATACTTCAATCCCTCTTCTTGACACTATATACCCTAGCAGCTTTTTGATGATACTCTTAACACACTTTTTTTTGGGTTGAGTCTTAGGTTATATTGTTCTAGCCTATCAAACACCTTTGTGAGATTGGTCAAGTGATCTTCCCTTTTGATGAACTTTGCTAGAGTGTCGTCAACATAGTCTTCCATGATTGTAGGTAGCATATCATGGAATATGGTCATCATTTCTCATTGATATGTTGCTCCTATGTTCTTTAGACCAAATGGAATTACATTCTAGCAAAAGGTTCCCCAGGCACAAGTAAACATTATTTTATCTTGATCATCAGGGGATACTTTTATCTAATTATACCTAGAGAAACCATCCATCAAAGATAGCATCTCATGCCTTGTTGTTAAATCCACAATCATGTCTATATTGGAAGAGGAAAGTTTTCTTTCAGATAAGCCTTGTTTACGTCTTGAATATTTGTGTAGATCCTTATGCCCCCAGTAGGCTTTGACATTGGTGCCAGATTTGATATCCATTCCAATTAATCAATGGGTTTAATGAAACCCAAATCTAGTAACTTCTTTAGTTCTACCTTTACCAATAATTCTATTTGAGGATGCAATTTTTTGAGTTTCTTCTTGATAGGCCTTTCTCTAGGGGATATGGCCAAATCATGTAGCACTAGTGTTGGTTCTAGTCCAGGCATATATACATGTTGTGCCTATAACACAAACATCTCATTTGGAATGGGGACCCCCTCTTTTCACTTCGTTGGGTCACTCTTCTCGTCACCTCATTTTTCATGCCCCTATTTTGAGTCGTAAGTGGTTAAGGAGTCTTAGAAGAATCATCCCAAGATCACCAAGTTTCATCACTTCCAAAATTTATAGGTCTTTGGCCTTCAGAGGGTTCCCCTGGTAGTTTTCCTTCAAACATTAAGGTTGGAATCCTTTAGGAAATGTGGGTCCACCCCTACCAACCACCCTATGTAGGATTCCCTGGAAGCTTCACCATTCTAAACAATCAGCCTAAGATATTCTTCCACCTCACAGGACCCACAACCTCGTTCGCTGTTTTCACTTCCAACTAGCCGACCAGCCAGTCCTTGATTGTTTTCCACCTAGTAGACTCTTTCATTCCCGCCACTATTTTCAAAATTACCATTCACCAACTCTGGCTGTTGTCATACCTGCATTAATGGCAGGCATTAAATGCTACAACAATATATAAATAGAAATTTTGAAATGTCATTTTCACCATAAGGAATTTTAGGAGGTGTATCAGAGTCGCTCGCTACCACTGCCTTCATTCCCATAGAGCTCCTTCACCGATTCGAAGCCTATACTCACCATCTCTTCATCAATTTCATTGGGTCCTTTAGGTTGGTTTTCCACTATGAGTCATATTTTGAGTTTTCTTTAAATTTCATGAAATTTTTTTAAATGATGAAGAAGAAAGCTAAGAACTAGTTACATGGGAACCCGATGAACAAAACCCACAAGTCTAAATTTTTATACCCTTTGAAAATCACCCAGGGGCTTCATATGGAAGTTAGGCTCACCATGACTATTCTTGAACTAGGGTGTTCATACCCTATAGACCTATAAATTTCCTACCACCATCATCCTTTCCTCAAAATTCTAAAGCCTCACACATCGGCTGACACTCTCCTTAGGCCCGCTCTCACGGGAGGCTGTCCCTAATTTGTCGTATGACTTTGACTTACCTCCAAAATTCATAACCCTAAAGCTAAGATCCTTCAACCCTCTCTAGTCTAAAAGCGCAAGCCTCCACTTGCAAAATGCTCTTTGAGCCTTGTCAATCCGAACGACTATCTAATACCATCTTTCCACTAGGTGGGCCCCATCCCAGTGGTTTTCGATCAAACTCAACTACACCAAATGCATAAGTTTAGACCCATTGTAGAGTTCTGCTTCTGGACTTCCATCTGTAAGCTTCCACCTTGGGATTTCTGTCCCAAACAGCCTTAACAACCTAACCTTTTGCTTGGAAAACCTCACCTTCACCACCACCATCCAAGCTCAAAACCAATGCAATTTACGTGATGTAGACCTCAGTGAACAAAGCCCACAAGTCTGAATTTTTATACCCTTTGAAAATCACCCATGGGTCATGTGCGAAACTTGGGCTCTATGTGATTGTTCTTGAACCTAGGCATTTGCACCCTATGGACCCATAAAGTGCCTACCACCATCATCTTTTCCTCAAAATACCAAACCCTCATGCATTAGCCAACATTCTCCTCAGACCTGCTCTCATGGGAGGACGTCCCTGATGTGTTGTCTAACTTTGACTTAGCTCCAAAATTCATAAGCCTAAGGGAAAGATCCTTCAGTCCTCTTGGGTCCGCAAGTGTAGGCCTCCACCTATGGAATGGTCTTTGAGCCTCCTCATTCTGAACAGCTATTTGATACCATATTTCCACTAGGTGGGCCCCGCCCTAGTGGGTTTCGATCAAAATCAAGTACACCAAATGCCTAAGTTCAAACCCATTGCAAACTTCTCTTTCTGGACTTCCATCCATAGGCTTCTGCCCTAGGATTGTTGTCTCGAATGACCTTAATAGCTTGACCTTTCACCCGACAGGCCCCACCTTCACCACCACCATGCAAGCTCAAAACCAATACAACTTATGTGATGGAGACCATCTAATGCATACCTCCATTAACCTCTCGCCACCGCATAAATTCCCCCTCAAAATGATGGAATCGTAGAGTCCTTCCAATGGGTAGGTCCCAATCTCACCATTGTCATCTGATCTCCCCATGGTAAAATGACTAAGTGTTAGCTCTTCATAGGCCTCTTCTTGCAAACTTCCATCCGTTGGTCATTGTATCTTGTCTTCCATCCAAAATGGCCTTAGACGTCCATCTCTCTACCTTGTGAATCATGCACTTTCTGCCTCCAATTGATCCAAAAATTAATGTACCTAAGTGAAAGAAGACTTCACAGGCTGCCCTATGCATATAGTTGTTTATGAACAACCACCCTATGATTTCCAAGTCAAAACAACCAAAGGCTACTATCTACTAGCTATGTGAGACCCAACCCCACTGTCTCTGTTTGGTTGTCTGCCAACAAATGAATATTGCATGCACCTCCAATAGGCCCGATAGTCCAGACCTCCCCTAGTGGAATTTTGTCCCACCTTTACTAATTTTAAATTTCCAACCTCCCACCCCTTTCCACACCTTCAAGCCCACACTCATCCAAAAATTTTGAGCTTCATCAATACAATGATAACATCCATTGAAGCCATGGATCCTACATTGCGGGATGCCACTTGTGGGGTACCTCCTTAAAAAGGCTATTTTTAAATGGTAGAGCCTCAAATCGCCAAGCTACTCTCTACTCTTGTATTCCTTGAGCATGCACACCTAAAAAATCAATTTAGTGGCCCCATAACCTTAATGTTGATTTGACCCATGTGCCTAAAATGACTTGACCTTCTTGGTGGACCCCACGTCATGGAAAAATCCTAATGTGGGTGGAACCCTGTAGGTTGTCGTGCCCTAACTATCATCTATTTGCAACTGCCTCCAAAATAGATGCTAGCCTAGGGAAGTTTGCACCCCTGGGCTCACATGGCCATAGCATCCTCAAAAAAATGGCTAACAATGAGCCAAAAGAAGTGTTATGATCCTTGAGTAGTGAATTACCTGATCTAACATCATTTTTAGAATATTTTTCTAACATTTCTCATGTTTTACACTTGAATGTGCATACTGCTCCTCTGTCTATAGGATATATGGACCAACTATAGGACCTTTAGAGGTAGTCGTAGAGAAAGAAAAGGGAAAGAAAGTTGCCAAGGCACCTAGGGGTAAGGAAGATAAGGATCAAATAAAATATAAGTTCCAAGGGGAGCCCCTCAAGTCAAAGGTCACCACCGACTAGAGAGAGATATCAGACACCAACTTGGGGTATATTGGCATTGATGAATTCAAGCTAAGGTTTATCATCAACCCTACCATAGATAATGCTAGAAATATCAGAAAGAGTGGGTTGGCCAAGGCTACCAGTTTCCTTCCTACTCTCATCACTCCTGAGCTTGTGATAGCCTATAGAGAGGCATATCAAGAAGATACTAAAATAATTTTGGATAGAGATGGCAACATATTGGCTAATTTTTCTGCCAAATCAATAAGAAAAACCTTTCATATCCCCACTTTTGATGAAATGAAGGAGACCTCCAAGGAATATTCCAAGACCACATGGGATGCCAACCTCCTCAAGTGTAAGAAGTTGATTAACTAGTACTGGCTAAAGGAGAAGAGAGGAAGTGCAAATAAGGTTCCCTAGGAGCTCTTTAGGAGCAATTTTTACAAGGATTATCATGAATTGGTAACCTTACTAAGTAGGGTCATGTACCTCCTAATTGCAACTTTCTTCTAGGAATGGATGTTTTACTTTATTGAATAAATAATTAGGGGAAAGACTCAATTTTATCGGGTAGGCATGATTAGCAACTTCTTGCATGAGCAGTTTAAGGTTGTAAAGAGGACTTCACAGTTCTACATGACATCATCCCTAGTCTATCTGCTTTTTTACCATGTCCAATATAGGGGATTATTCTTAGCACCAATTCAAACTATGTGGAGAGAATTGAGGTCTATGACTGGTACCATCAACTCCAATTCAGAAACATTAAGAGGGACTATTGCAGGGTCAATGATGCCTTCATTGGGCATATACTTTGATTGCTTGGGGGTGACTTCAAAAGAAGAGTTTTACAAAGTTCCAATGCTTTCATCCATCGGTTCGGTTTTTTATTCATTCAATTCCACAAATTCACAAACATATGAGGTGAGGGTTACTCAGAGAAACCATACAAGTCACCCTAGTACCCAAATGACCAGATGGTACTACTTGAACTCTCCCAGTAGCTGCAATGCACACATGCCCTTCTAAGTGACAAGCATAGGCCTGGCATGCTATATCCTCTCACATTCATCAAGACTTCCCATATCCTAGTGTGCAAAGTATTCTGATAAGGAATTATTTGAATATCACTTAGAGCTCCACACTACCTGAGCAAAAAAGGTCCATATGGAAAATTGAAGAAAATGGTTGGAGTAGAATTTTCCCATTTGTATAACATTGAATAATTTTGGACCAATTGTAGAGATGATAAGGAAGTGCATATGAGACTTTACATGTGGATGATAGTGTATTTTTTCAAGATGGTCAAGTTGGTTTCCAGTGTCAGATTAGATTGTTGAAGATGAAAATATAGTGGTTGATCCTCAATATGATGTAGTTGTCAATCTACCGTTTCCCTTGATTGAATGGAATTAGGAAGAGGTCAACGACCTTGATATACTGATGAAGCCTATAGAGGAAAGGAATAAACAATGGATCGATTGGAAAATTTATCAATTGAAGCTTCGAGGAGCCATTTTAACATACAGTGAGCTCAAGGATGAGCTTGAGAGTGAGACTAATAGTGCCTTTGTTCCTACTGCTTCATCCGGAGAAACTTCATTGTCTCATCCAACTACACTTTCATGGAAGAGAAAAGAGGTAGTTGAATGTTAGACCAAGCATAAAGTATATTCAAGGAAAGCATCAAAGGGTGAGCCTTCTAAGAAACCAAAGAAGTTGGGTAGCTTCATAGAAATTCCCACCATACAGGAAGACCCACTCCACAAGGGAGAGGAAGAAGAGGCTGAGCATCCAAAGTCCCCACCTGTTGCCTCTACTCTCACAACCACTACTATTGTTGCCATTACAATCACTCGTATTCCTGCTTCTCAGGAAATCATTGTCTCTTCTCTTCCTGCAGTGGACAACTCAGTTCACCTTACCTCCACTTCACCTACAACACAAGTTATGGTCATAGATTCCTCATCTACTACCACTTCTCTATTCTCTTCTTCTTCCATTTCTCCATCAACAACCCTCCCACTATCCACTAAAACAATGCCAATGCCTACCCTCTCACTCCCAGAAGCATTTTCTAGGCACATGCAAAACCTGCCAACAAAGTTGTCTGGAGTATTCATGAATTTTGTAGTGCAGGCTACTCTAGTGAAAGTTGTCATTGGACTTCCCATTCCTACTCCTGTAACTAAGCCACCAAAGATGGAAGCTACAATGTAGATCTCCAAGGAGTTGGAAAGACAAGAAAGGGAGGTAGCCAAGGAAATGGAGGAGGAATCAAATGATTATCATGAGCATCCTAAGCATCAACACCTAGTAATTGATGAAGTTGTGTTTGAGGAAGAAGAGGATGAATCACAATCCTTTGAAGATGATGTTGAGGAACCAATAAAAAAGTATATTATGGAGACCTTCAACCCAAAGATTGAGGAGCTAGCCCACCAACTCAGGGATGTCACAAAAGAGGTCAGACAACATCCCTCTGATGAAGAGAAGGAAACAAATAAATAAATGGAGGTAGGCAGTGAGGCTCCAACTAGGAAGCAAGATAAAAAGCACTAAACATGATGATGAGATGCCTCCTTTAGGAGAGAAAGAAGAATACAAGCCTAAAGAAGATGCTAAAACTAGGAAGAGCCTAGAAGCAGAGCATCATAAAGAACACAGGTGTGAACAAGAAGAAGAAGAGACTACCTTTGAAGGGGAGCACAACCCCAAAGAGCATGCAACCACTGAATCCCTAGGGAATAAAATTTATTTATTTAGGATTCTAATGAAGAAGAGGAAGAAAAGATAGAACATAAAACTATGGGTAGTAAGGAAATAAAAATTCAACATACCCAAGAAGAAGGTAATCATGAATCACTAAAAAGGGAATCCCAGATGCCTAAATGGTTGGAAAATTAATTGGAGAAGAAAACCCCAACTCCTATTGATCCAAACACAAGAATCAAATCCATCTTGGCTCAAGCACAATTAGGCATGAAGAAGGAGAAGAAGCCAGAGGTCATATTTCATTTGATGATTGATGCATCAGGATCTAGAACTGTATAGATAGCTACTTCGGTGATGGGAGAAGAAAGGGTCAGCTATAACATCTCCACCCTTGATCTAGGGATAGCTACAAGAGAGCGGAAAATTTATCATCTTGAAGGATTTGTTGCCACTATTTTGCATCAAATGCATAAGGACAAATCCTATAAGGAGGAGATAAAAGCACAAGTGGCAGATCTAACAACCTACATTCAATAATGGTTGTCTACCAAAGATCTACCCACTACATCATTAGCACCACCTCAACTATTGTCCAAAGATTGTATCAACAAGCTAAAAAGAAGGAAAAAATTGGACAAAGGCTACTGAGGAAAGGTTTTGACAAGTGATCGACAATGATGACATGGGCATAGGGCACATCGTCAGAATGACTAAAAAATTTAGGCTTATACAACAAAAATTGGAGGAGATGGAGAAAGTATGTCTCTGATACATTGAATTCTATAGACTCACCAACCCAAAGGTTGAAGTTGTCCTCAAAATACTAGAGAAAGCCTAGGAAAAAGAATTTTCCATTGTCAAGGATGATCACTAGTTAGTCAAGATGTGGAAAATGGCCCTTGATCATCAGAATGAGGTGCTGGAAAGAGTGTTGCATGAGGTCAAGCTTGACCTTGAATGGGAAAAAGATCATTAGGAAAACAATGAAGATTATATTAAGTTGATGATTGATCAGGATGTTTTTTTCAAAGAGCTGGATGTAGAAAAGATTAAAGAACACTTCCATAAAAAGATGGAGGAAGGTGCAATTGAGGATTTTTCCTTGATCTTCATGGATTTCACTACTAGGGATTTTGTTCAATCAGAAGAAATGGTAAAGTCTACTCCAAAGTATACAAAGCATGGGGACGATGTGGCTAGTCATTTTAAGAAAATTCATTTTCAGATCCTCAAATCTGAAATTGTTCAGAAGGATAAGCTTCAAATTTTAATGGGAAAATTCATGGAGTATGCCACCATCAAGAAAAGAAAGGGAAATATGATCATAGATGATGAATTCCTCATAGTGTAGTTGCAGTAAAAATAAATCAACTTGAAGAAAAAAAAAGCTACAACATTGGCCACTAGATGACAAAATAGGCTAGAGGACAAAATGTAATTTTATATTATAAAATATTTGTGGGTAGGTGAAACCCTAGTTTTTAATGAATCTTGACCACATAATGAAATTAAATCTTGGCCATTAAATTTTATTTTTGAACACTATAAATAGGGGGTATCCTCTCATTTTCAAGAGAGAGTTGAGTTGTTGTAAGGACATGATGTTGGAAGTTTAATAGAAGTCCATTGGTTTTGGAGGATTCTAGAGTTCCAACTCCATGTTTCATGATTATTCTCCTATTAGTTAGTGAATTTGAGTATATTAAATTTTTTGTTCCATGTTTTAGCTTGCTTTAGTAGTTTTGTTAATGTTGTTCATTGGTGGTGAAGAATTTTTTTATGTTGATGCCCTTCCTTGTTCTTGTTTTTTGTTGTTTATTGTTGATAAATAGTAGTGTATATCTAGTATAAACATGCTTTGAATGTTGCACTCAAATTATATCTCTTGTTCATGCTTTATGGTGAATGCAGGGTTGAAAATCTTTTGACCTTAGAAGATTGCACTAGTTTCATGAGACTATAAGTTGATTTGGTTAAGAAGAAAATTGTTTTGGGAAGGTTGTCCACTATAGAGACCTCCATTGTCACTATTCATCAGTAGTTTCATATCTAGGAAATTTCCTCTTCCCTTGCCCTTTTGACTTTTTTCTTATATAGTACTTTAGACAAGGTTCATTGCACATTGTAAAGCTAAATCTGAAGATGAAAATAGGGATATAGATTGTTGTTTTGAACCTACAACAAATGCACATTGATTCCACACCTTAAGAACTCCATTTAGAGAACCAACTCCTCTCCAAGTTAACTTACATAAGGTTTCATTGTGATTACCAACAAGATCAAATTTGAACCAATTGAGACATTCCAAGCATGTCATGACCTGACACCCGAGAGACCTCAGGCAATTTTTAGCACCTTGCTTTTGGAGATTTCCTTTCAAGAGAGGTGATGCACTTATGCATTGCCTATGTTGAGAAGTGAAAAAACACCCATCAAAAATACATAGGCCCAAACAAAGTTTATTTTTCTATCATTGATGAATGCTGCGAATTTTCTTTTTCTTCAAGATCAACCAACATCACATGGTATGTAATTTTTGGGTTCTCTATCATGCCAACATTTATTGATTCTACTTCTTCCACTAGGAGTGTTGATTTTTCTTGATATAGAGATATGGGGAGATTGAGCCCTCCATCACCAAGTGCCTTGAGGAGGATTTCACCTTCAGATGCGTCCTTTATTTTCTTATTTTATAGATCCAATAGAGCCACATTGTTGTCTTCTCTAGGGGATCACATTTTTATTTTTATGTTTTCTCTTTCATTTTGTGATTAGAGGATTTAATCTCTCCACCAAAGTATGCATCTTGTTCAAGCTCCATGACAAACCCTGCTTTGTGATCTCATGTTGCTATGTTTGTTTGAAGTCCCTTGATATCTGTCATTGCTTCATCACTTTGGAATTGATCCAAAATAGGTGTGTATTGTTGCTAGTCCCAATCTATCAATTGTGGGTTTAAGCTATCATTATCCACAAATATTATGGAGGTGGTTGAAATGGTTAGTATAGTTGTAGTATCTTTTTCCCGTTGGTTTCCTAGGTCATCATTAGTAGAAGTGGGGAAACATATCTAGTGATAAAGGAAGGAGAATCTCATTCATATTTGTTATAGTCCATTCCAAAATAATAATAGATATTGGGAATAGTTTTGATAAACTAGAGAGGGAACCTATCAATGCTAAAGTTGTTCAATAAGTCTTTTATGGGTAAATCATTATCTATGCTATAGTAGATATCCAATGCCTTAACACTAGAAAAGGTTTCTTGTTTCTTAGAAGAAGTTTGTCTGGTATTTGGAGTAACCACGTCTTTTGGCCCATAGCCTAGTCACATATTTTTTTCTCTTTTCTACTATAATAGGCTCTCGTTAGCCTTGCTTGTGTATCCCAAGGCCACCTATTCCCTGATATCCCATTTTTTAGCTAATTGATAGAATTTATAATTAGAATCAATTAGAATGGTTTGTGATTTTTTTGGTTCCTTTTGACCCTCTTTATAGATCATGGATGAGATGTCCTCATTGAATATCACTTCATCCTTCACATCTCCCTATTGGATAGGACAACTAAGAGGGGGACGAATCAATTGTCACAGATTATAACATTAAATTCAATTACCAAAACTAACACATAAACTAGTTAAGTGATTAACCATCAAATGAAAATCCACAAACACAATAACACTAAATTTATGTGGAAAAACCAATGAGGGAAAACCACGGTGAGGATTAACTCACAGTATAGAGAATATCAAAATCGATTACAAAAAAGCTCACTACTTGAGATATGGCTCACTTCTTGAAATAAGGACTCACTTTACAAAATAAAGACTCACTGTCCATAGGGCTACAACCTGGAGGGCTCACTTCCATAGAGATACAAGGAAGATGGCTTACTTCTAGAATATGAAAGTTATGGCTTACTACCAAAAGTGAATAGATGGCATTCTCTCTTTTCTCTTTTTTTAGTTTCACACACACACACACACACACACACACACACACACACACACACACACACACACACACACACACACACACACACACACACACACACATATATCTTACACATCGATTAGTGTGGCAAAAAATATCCATAAAGTATTGCATACATGAAGTTGGAAAAGATATTGAAATATCCAAATCATAGATTATCACATAGTACTAACTAGACCTAAAACCAACATGTCAGACCACATATAATGGTCAAATTCAATGTGAAATAAATTTTGGTAAATTAGTCATATATGTAGTACTTTTTTGACATCAATTACAACCATTTGATGCAATCTTCAACTTCTAGCACTATCCCCCTTTGGCATTGATGTCAAAAAAATATGTGAAAATCCAACAATCTAATAGAGCTTCCAAAAAAAATTAAAATTTTTTGAGCAAGTCCTAGTTTTGATCATGATTGTGAGACTTTATGCCGAAGGATGGGTTAGGGTTTTGGCATAGAAGCCCTCACTTTACAAATTCTTATCATAAAACCTTAGGTATTATAATTCTCTATTGACCTGTTTTACCCTATTTCTAGTCACTTAAGCCATTTAATGCATATTGTCACTGGCCCCTTCATCTAGGACCATCAGTCACCCCATGCCTTTTATTGATTTAAATTTTCCCAACATCAGGAGAAATATTCATGAAGAAAGACTTATGTTTTAAGTCATTTTCTAGAGGGTCAATTCTCATTGGCCTAATCATGGCCCCACACTTATGACTAACTTTATTTGCATGCGCAAAAATCTCAACCATTAGATCTAGAGATCAAATCCTAGTTGTTGCTCGCATACCTTGTAGGATTTAAATAATGGTTTTCAAGATGGTGTGAGGTCCGTGATTGCTTGACGCATGTACTCACTAAGGTGGGGCTTGGTATACATTCAAAATACCCAACACTTAATGCTTTTGATATCGACAGTTGATGTGCAATGCCAGCTAAAAGTATCTACTATTTATCACACACCTCATGAGATTAAAATATTGTTTGTCAGAGACTTGTGAGGTCTATGATTGGATGACACGTTGATTCTTCAGTGACTTGGGGATCAATGGTCGAACCCAAAGATGGGTGTGTTGGGACCTAGCTAGATGAATGTCATTGGATAGGAATTAGAAAGTGATAGAGATGAAACTTCAAACTTAATTAGCTAAATCTGGATCATTTGATTCACCACCTCATTAGGAAATCAACATCCAACATTCAAAACAAGGAATATGAAGGTAATAGCCATTTTTCTCTCTCCAAGTGAGCATTAATGGAATAAGGTTTGTAAGAGTAATCAATTTTTCCTTGGTGCATGGAAATAGTCAATCTCCTATAATCATTGAAGCTGACACAAATTTTTATGTGCCTAGGAAATTAGCATATGTGATGTGAATGTCAATGGTTAATAATTTTCTCACTCATGCTAGTTTTCATTAAGCATTGATCACTATCATGTTCATTGTGCTTGATAAATGAGGTTGATTGCATTTGTTTCTCCTATAGTAATTAGAAGATAAAAAAAATTGTGTCAGTGAGGAAAGGGAGGAATGTTCCAGTCTACATTTGTGAGGTTTTGTATCTAGAGAAGATGAGTAAGTTTCTTGCTTCTACATCACCAATACAAAGATCTCCCAGGCTTAGCTTGTAGGAATCAAACCATGATGCTCCAAGGAATGGATAGAGCACACTGAGTGTTGCTTCAACTCTAAAGGAAGTGGGTAAAAATGAGGCCTATGGCAAGAAGTCTATGCAAGTTTATATGAGAAGCAATTACTAGTTAAGGAACCGAGTTGTGATCGGAGAAAAAATAGAGGCTAAAGAAAAGTTGACTGCAAGGTCTATGAGGGAAACAAGGAGAAAGATTAAGTATGGTCAAGCTTCTCTAGGATGACATAGTTCTATTGGTATTTCATATGGCACCTCAAACAACATGACTAAGATTGATTCTGGTTACTGCCAGTATCTTAGGGCCTTGAAAAAACTAGCAAGCTCAAATGATGAAGTAATATCGGTTGCCCCAATTTTAGTAAAGACACCAAGTGGGCATACTTACTCTACCACTGCAAAGGTTACTGATGAAGAAGAATTGGTGGCTTCTCTAGCCTCTGTGAGGACACAAAGTGGGCATGTGTATTCTGGTTCTAGTTTTGGTTGAATGGAATTGCATCTAGTGTCTAGTTTCTAGTTTTGGTGATAATAGTGCTCTAGTGTAGTTTTGTGGCAATTGTAGTGGCTTGGGTGTTTTCTTGATGACATCAAGAAGAAATTTTTTGCTTGACATGGGTGTGGAATTTAAAGGCTCATTAACAACTAATAGTGAATTTGGCAAAATCAAGTAGTTATTTTGGGGAAAATGCTATAAATTTTGCTTTCCCTGTTTGGTAAATGATTATACACAACCATTCAGGGAATATCTAAAATGTTGTTGAAATTTGTTTTGAAATGAAATGCATGTGAAATGTAACTATAATGAGCTAGATATTTGTTTCTCCCTTGATCTATAAAAGGGATTTTAGGGCTCATTACAAACGGATCTATTTTTGAGTCTGATAATGGTCTAGGTAGAAGCTAAGTTGAGGAAGGAGCATACTGTAGAAAATATTAATGGATAGAACAATAAATTGTCTTTGTTAAGGGTCATGTATCTATGAATCTTAAATTAGTTTTATAGAAGCCATGGATATAGAAAAATATCTTAATTATTGAGCATGTACTTTCCTATGAAATTCTCTTAAAGATTATAAATGAAAATGATCAATAATATTTTTGTTCATCTCTAGTTTTAATTGGATGTGTGATTTTGTTTTCTTCAGTTCAAGGATTTGGTTAAATGCTTAAATAAAGTCACAGGTCTATGAGTGAAGAGTAAAATATTTGGTAAGAAGTAGTGTTCTAGTTACTTGTGAGTTAAATACTAAAAAATAGTATGACAATATCACATCAATGTCTGAATTAAATGTGAGATATATTACGGGTTTTTGTATATTTGACTCCATTTTCCCAATCGATGAAGCACTCGTCTATTTTTTAGGAATTCTTTCTTGCAAGAAAATGAAATAGTGATACACCTAGCTATGGATTTTAAATGATAACAAGATTCACTAAAAAACCCTCAACTAGGAAGTAAGAATTTGAAGTATTCCATTATTCTTAGAAAATAGATAATGATTTACTCAAAGGTCTACCAAATCTTTAGTGAATTACTTTTTGGAATTGATCTGTGTATAAATGTGTTCTCAATTAGAGAAATATCATTTGAGCACAATTAGGAACACCCCATTAGGTCCCATAGAGCCTAAAGAGTAGGAGTGAAGGTCTCAGAACCCTCTATTCATGTGTTGGCCACTAGCTTTCAAGATTATTGGGTATAAGGGTTGGCTACCTTTCACAAAATTTCAAGGTTCTGCTAGAAAAAAACATCAATAAAATTGGTGACTCTGCAAGGGATAATTTTCATTCTCCAGTTGTAGACTATTATATTTCAGAGTAAAATATTTTCTAAAGTTAAACTTTGGTTCAAATGTTGAGAAGCTTTTGGACTATGAAATCATCTAGCTGCAACAAATTTTAGAGAATTTGATTGTGACTTTGTTATTGTAGAAGACCTAGAATGGGATTACATTTGAAATAACTTCATACTATTTGAAGTGTAATCCTCTATGAAAGAGGTGGTGAATCTATCTAAAGAACCTAATAAAAAATACAAAACTTTCTAGATCTTGCAAATTTGCAGTCGAGGAAGAAAGATTGGTAGCTGCTACAAATTTCCAAGTATTCTCATAAATCTAAAAAAAATATTGTATGTTCACACTCAATTTGTGATAAATTTCTAGGAATTAAGACGTAAATGATGATTCCCAATTAGGTGAAATAGCACTAAGAGAGGGAATAGTAGTACTAATCTTACATGCTTCTGAATTTTAATTTGATATTCTTAATTAGGGAAGCATATTATATTTTAAGATCTTAAGCAAAATATCTAGAAGGATTGCATTGTAAGGGCTTAAGATCATATTTGCAAAGGTATTTTGTATTTCCTTTTGTAATTATATTGTAGATCTAATAAGACTTGTAAGAGTGTGAGAAAATTCATTCTTAGTCTATACATCTTGGTAGGAAACCAAATATAACAATGTATAATGGGAAACCTCTATCATATCAAATAAATTTTAGTACCGAAAGGTACAAAGATAATTATATATTTCAGTAACATTTGTCATTATCCAAATGTTGTACCATCTAAGATCAGAGAGAAGGTACCAAGGTTCAATGGTGGAAAGTATGAATCAACAAGTAAACATCTACAAGAGTTTGTTGATGTGCTGAGAGATTATGAATTGGACTATAAGGATATTGTCATGAAATTGTTTGTTCAATCTCTAAAAGGGGATGCAAGATATTGGTTTCCATATCTACCACCATTTTCTATACATTCATGGGATGAGTTTAAAGTAGTGTTCATGGAGTCATTTGGTGAAAGGATTGATCCAATATTAATAAGACAAAATTTCATGAACATGGAAAAGGAACATGATGAGTTGGTCCCTTCTTTTAGTCTCATATTTTCAAAGATAATAAGAGAGATCTCTAAAAGCATAAGACCAAATGATGCAAAATTTTTGGTTGTGTACTTAAGTTCATTTGATAAAAATATTATTTACCTATTAAGAGACAAAGACCCCACAACATTGCATCAAGCATATCAAATTTCTATGGATATTGAGAACAACTTGAAATATTAAATGATGAAAGGATATTCAACCACCAGTATTGGTCATCCTACCATATTTCATGCAAATAGAACCAATGAATAAATTAGTAGAGATCTATGTCAAGGTGATAAATATTCTATTGTTCCAATTTCTTCATCACCACAATATGAGGATCATAGTAAGATACAAGCTAAATCTCCACAAGATCAAAGAAAAGATGATTAGGTGTCTTATATTAAAAGATTATGTGAAATGAAGAGGAACAAAGGAGAATCACCTTATGATTTGTTCACCATATTTTTGGATGGTTTGTTGGAGGTACCTAAAAATGTCAGACTAGAAGATTCAACATGCATTAATCTATTTTATGAAATGTACCAATTAGGACTGAGTACCTTTCCAAAGTAATTAAAGCCTCATAGTTTGGGCCAAGTAATTGATAGGATAAAGATTGTAGAGGGAGCTAAGAATGATTATGCACAACATTTGACATCCCCAAATGTTAGTGAGCATGGTCCTATTGAGAATGATCAGGAAATAATGCAAAAAAATCAAGAAAGTGCATTAGAATATGAACATCTATTTTGTTATATGGGAGAGTGTTATAATTGTAATAAATTCACAAATAACATATTTGTAGATCAATACTATAGTAATGGAGATGAAGATACACAAGATGATAACAGAAGGGATGTGCTTGAATTTCATCCTTTGGATATCTTAGATAGTGAAGAAGTGGAAGAGGTACAGGAGGTTACCCAAAGTCATGGTTTGATCAATAGCAATGATGCTAATGTTGATGATGACTTGTCACAAACCAATGATCAAGGTATTGAAAATGAAAGTTTAGACATCCAATCTGAGGAACTTGAATGTAGTCTCAGCCTTGGTGAGTTTTCATGTTGTGGTAGTTGTGATGGCATTGAGTCATATCATTCCTCTATGGACTATGGTTATTCTCATGGAGTGGATATTGAATCCTTTAATTCAAAGAGATATGTTGATAACAATGGGCATGTTTGTTTGCTTGGGAGTGAAAAATTTTCTTCATGTGAAGAGTCCTCAGAATACGAGCCAATGATGTTGACCAAAAATGATGTGGGAGGAGTTGAAGATGATTCTATATGTTCTTCAAGTGATTATTTTTATTTTTACTATGATGATGATTTGTAAGATATAGATCCTCATGCTGAGGAGGAAAAATCTTCCATGACAACAATGAAGATGATGGATAATCCTTTATTTGATGAGCCTTTGTACCCACCAACTAATAGAGGTGATGATCCTTATTAGTGTAGACAACACCCACTTTTTGAGAATTGTGACGATGCATTTGATGCATGGTCTACATATGGCTATGAGAAAACAAAGAAATACACTGATAAGTCTTTTGAAGGAAATGCTTATGAATATTTCACATTTGGTATTGATGTTGTAAATGAGATCAAGGATCATGAGGAGACTAAAGTATCTGAGTTTTTTCCTCAAGAATGTAATTTCACTTATGAGGATGATCTAGAAGTGGCTCAATCACATGAAGCATGCAATAGTGAAAATATTTATAGTATCAATTGTTCAAATGTGAATGAACAAATTACATTTGACGGATACTTGAAAAGTGATTTGGTGTTGTTATTAGCTAAGTATGCTATTGGAGTGAATGATGAAGAATGTGAGAAAAAGAGTGTCACTTTCCAAGGTCGTGATCTTGAATACAATGCTACAAATAATAATGATGTTGATGAACATGTTAATATCCTAGCTACCCATGAATGTTTGTGTGAGGAAAAGATGGAAAGGTTGGTTACACTTGACGATGATGGTTTATATCTTGATGAAAGAGGAGGTTCAATATTGAATGACCAAGCTATGCATCATGATACACATATGGATCATTGGTTAACAATATTTCCCATTAATAATGAAAGGAAATTTGATTTGTGTCTAGGGTAGTCAAATAATACAAAGGACATGGGGTATGGTGTTGATCAATATGAATGTGCAGTTGAATTATTTTTTGATGCTCCTCATCTTCCTAGCATGATTATGGACATGTTTTCATCCAATAAGGTTAGCATGTTTTTGGAATAGAACAAAGATCTTTGTCCAATTGTTAGTGAACACCATTTAAATCATGAAGAGCTAGATATGTACCCACATTACAGAGACCAATACAAAGATGCCCCTGAATATGCATCTTTTGTTTTTGATATATTTGGGGATGTTTATTGGTCTAGCATACAACAAAATATTTATGAAGGATTCAAGTTTGATATAAAAATTGAATGTGATGTCAAATTTCCTGATAAAGTGGAATATGAATGTTTCGCCTTTCCATTTCAAATAATCATATATTGGAACAATCTAATGAACAAGACAGTTTTGTAATATGCATGGTCAATTGTGCTAATCATAATGGAGTTGATTGTGTAAGAATGCTTGTTAGAAGTATTCATCCATTAAAAATTGTGAATGCTTGGTATATACCTACTCAAACATGAATAAGCAATCCAATTTTAGTCAATAAAAAAATATAAATAAGCATTCCCCATGAAATTCATTCAAATACAATAACACTGGAATCAAAGAAAAATAGCAAATACAAGCTAATGAAATCCTATTCTAATACTCAAACCAAAATACCATGGGGGAATCAGTGCTACTTTGATGTAGAAAGTAGCCCTTTCCCAACTCCTTGATAAACTTGATGATGATTTATTGATTGATGCTTGATGAAAATGATCAATAACTTGTCGAAAACAAGCAACATTGAGAGGGGGAGTGAATCAGTGTTGTGCAAAAATTAAACTTTATTACTCTATTATTTAACCATTCAAAAAAAGAAGCATGCATCAACATAAAGAGAGTAATCACAACACCATAACACCAATTTTTTTTTACATGGAAACCCTTCTAGGGGAAAAACCATGATGGTTGGCCAATCCACAATATTATATGAGTATGCCCACAATGAGAATTACAAAATGGGAACGCACTTGCATTTAGGTTCACTACCTAGAGCTCACTTCTCAAAAGGATGGGTTTACTACCCTACAATGATTTGGAATAAATCCAAAGATGTGAACTGATGAAAATAGCATCAACGATGCCTGATTACAATTCCAATTAAGCTTTGATGAAAATCTGCTAACCTTTAGATTGATTCAACAATTCCGCTTTGCTCTACACAACTCACACTACAAAATGTTAATGCACAAGTGAAACTATGCATAATTGCAAAATCGATCTTCTTGATGATCACAACACACCACTACACTAATTTCTCACATACCAAATGATATATTGAATCTCTTATATATTTTTGTGACTAGGAATAGAATCGCTATAGGTCAACCTTAATAGAGCTTGGAATTATTATCAACTATCGGCCCAAGTTTACAATTAAGATTTCAATGTGGATATAATACTATTGGCCTATACAATGATGTGACCCAAAAATATACTCGCAAGTGTGCCAAAAATTCAATTTTCAATTTTCAAGGATCCACAACACATTACATTCACCAAGTCAGCTGCAATGAACAAATAGACATAAAACATTCTATCGAGCCTCCAAGCTCATACAAAAACTGAAGCAACACAAAATTATGGTAACAAGATATCATACATGCTCAGCAAGTTATCTCAAGGATCCACAACTCAAAACAATGATCCGGTGGAGACTGACTAACCAGATACCCTATTCTTCAAGTATTATGTCGGTAACACACAGTACTTCACTTTATTTGCTAGAATAATCAGATACAGATCTATGGAGCATGGAAATGACTTCAGTTACCATCAATGACAACACTAGAAGCCAAAAACAACTTCCCAAGGCCATATGCCAACAATCTCCTCCTTTGACATTGATGGCAACACTTAGTGAAAAATAACTAAGTGTCGAAACTGGTAAGTACACTGCCAAAATTCAAAATACTGCTCCCCCTAAGAATTTCAAGGAATTTTTCATTGCATTCTATCCCCCTTTGACATCAATGATAAAATTGGGAAATCCAAAATTGAAAAACTATGCAAACATAACCTGAGATTTACAAAACTTTGAAGACATTGACAAAGTTATTCTTCAGTCTGCTTAAGTTTGAGTCCCAAATACTTCTCAAACTCTCCAAAATGGTTATATGACCACAAAGTAGATAAGACAAAGTTTTTGTTGCTTCAATATTTTTTGGATCAGGAGTGAACACACCTTTAGCTTCTTTTAGAGCATTTACCATTATCTCAATCTTTGAACTTATTAGCTCCCTAAGTTCACTTACTAAGCCAATAATCCTTTCATTTTCAAGCTTAAAACTCTTTATTTTATTGAGAAGAGATATTACCTAAATTTCTTGTTTATAAACACTACTGGATAATGAGTCAAATGGAAATAGAGACCAGTTGTTGTTCAATGTCTTTCACCTTTTTCTCATTTGCTCCGCTAAATTTTGACAAGATCAAGCAAGTTTTGAACACTTTTCCTCCTTCAAACATAGTACCTTGTGTAGACATCAAAAAATTGTCCTCTTATGATACCTTGTCACAACATCACATCATTTAGACACCTTGTATCATGTTTGTGCATTTAGGAGTTGTTTTGGCACATCTAAGGACTATTTTGGCACATATACAAAACAAAATGATGCATATATTCAGTCTATTTAAAAAAAAAAGCTGATTTCTTTTTTTCTTAGCACATCTAAGACTTCTTTTAGCACATATGGGAACTCTATTTTAGTGCATATGGCCTCTATTTTAGCGCATATGGCCTCTATTTTAGTGCATATGGTCTCTGTTTTAGCGCATATGGTCTCTGTTTTAGCGCATATACGTCTATTTCAACAGTTTTTTAGTCAATCTTAAAATGGTCATATCTTGGTCATTTTTTGGTCTTTTTTAGAGCTTTTTTTTTAAAAATGGGGTATAATTTTATAAGTTATTCAATGGTATATGTTTTTATCAAATTTGATAGAGTTAACACTATTTTAGCGCATCTAACACTATTGTAGCGCATATACTTCTATTTCAACATTTTTTTAGTCAATCTTAAAATGGCCGTATCTTAGTCAGTTTTTGGTCTTTTTCAGAGCTTTTTTTTTATATGGGGTAGAATTTCATAATATATAAAATGGTGTAGGTTTTTATCAACTTTAATAGATTTAAAGTTCTCAAATTCTCATATATTATTCAACACATATGACTTTTGTTCAAGCACATTTGTAATTTGTTTCTTTTTGTCTTGGTGACTTGTTGGTGAATCATACAGAGCTAGAAAATCATTGGGATCAATCAAAACAACAATTTGGAAAGTGAATAATTAGGTGCACACATTCTATTTTTAATCTCTTGATCTTTTTTGTCACACATTTCAATTTGGGGTATAAAATCAATTTTGTTTGATCACATCATTGAAATTGGCTTAAAAAAAATCTTCTTTTCAATCACATATAAAAAATAAAGGCTAAAATTAACCATTTTCTTCCATTACATCTTGATTTGGGGTTGAAAAGAACAAGTGATTGAACCGTTTTATAAATATTTCCTTTCTAAGGGATCATTAACAACTACAAGTGTGAATCAAGTGTGTGTGTGATCACAAACACCTCGCTTGGTTTTCTTTTGTCAAACCCTTCATAGGAGGCCTACTAGGGGATTTCATCACCCCTGGGGATGACCTCAATTGAAGTGTGAATCAAAAGACACACTTGTTTGGAAATTAAAATCTTGTTACTCTTTTCTAAGCCCCAAAGAACTTTATACCTTTTGGGAAGTGAAGGTGAAAGGTGGGTTACCCCTTTCTCCTAGCTGTGTGGTAGGAACTTTTTTTCAAATCATTCCTTATTCAACCTTGTGCAAAATATCTTGAGACCTAATTGACCATACCCCACTTGACTAGTCATAGGGCTTGTTGTTGTGTATTCAAGTGTCTGATTAATCATAACATCTAATCTTCAAAGAAAAATTTATCATTGTGTTTGGTGTGTGTGTTCATGCATTTACATGTGAAATATTGTGTTTGATAGTTCCCAAGTAAAAATTCCAATAAACACTTGCCACATCATCCATATCATACAATCTTGTCATTCCATATCATATCGTAATCATCATCATCTCTTTAATCCAATCAACATCATTTTACACCATGAAAACATTGGAAGACATAACACAAAAGCCTATTTGCATGCTTCACAAGGTTAAAACAATTCAAAAATGTTTGCCTCAACAAATCATTCATGGAATCCATGACATAATACAAGAACTTCAAGCAAACAAGTCACCTCAAATCCAACACCTCCTAGCTCAAGTCCAATACCTCATGGCCACTTGTCAAATCCAACAACCACCACATCATCCCCTATCCATTCATTATCACCCTTCCACCTCATACCAATCTAATCAATCCACTTCTTCATATGTCAATGCCACATCAACCTATCAAGCAACATCACGACAAACACATGTGAAATTAAGTCCACCTGGGAAAGAAAATCAAGAGCCTTTAAGTTCTAATGCAACCATTCACAAGGGGAACACTGATATAGGTTATGCACTCTCTAAGTATATCATACCAATATACAATAAAAATAAAAAACCTAAGCCAACACCTTCCACCCCTACACCTCCAAAGGATGTCACCCAAGGGCTACAAGAAAGGAATCAAACATTTCCATGTCCTCAAACACATATACTTGAACATACAAAAGATTCCTAAAAATTCATCCCAAGTCATTCAAGTCAACCATGTAATCCAACACCCCTTGAGTCAATTCAAGAGTCTCCCCTCATAATTCCAAGTCACCCTCTTTCATGCTCCTATGTTGTTGACCATCAAGAACATGTTGAGCCTATTCAAGATTCATCACCTTCCACTTCCATTCAAACAACCCAAGAGTTATATCAAGAGTCTACTCCTAAGCATGTGGAAATATCAAGCCCTAGTCCTAATCAAGATCAAATAATTTTCATCCAACCTATCCATAATATATATTATTTTTATGATCAATACTATAGCCATAATGGTGAAGAGCCTATCCATGATAAACTTGATCCTATACCCATCCATGAGAAATATATTCCAAATTCACCTCTACCTAGTCCTATCCATGATCTATCAACATCCACTTCCCTTGATGAGACCCATGCCTCCCAATCTAACATACAAGATCAAACAAATACTTTGGATCTAAGTGAACACAATGCTAATCAAGATCCTAATGATCCTCCATCACCCCATTGCAAGTCCTCCATCATGTCCTATTGGTATTTCCACCCTCATTCATGAATTTTCCTCCTTAGAACAACAACCATTATCTTCCCTTGCTTCATTTTCTCCATTCAATAAGGAACTCGTGTCTAGTGTTCCACCTACACCTATTCCCATTGTCCATTGCACACTCCAAAACATGAACCACCAAGGTAAAAGTCTAAACCTTCATGAACATGGTATTTTGGAGCCCATCCATGTCAAAGTCCCTCTACGCTCTTATGGCCTTGGAAATACACCCCAAGGACAACAACCTAAAGATGTTGGTATTTCCACCATGCATCCTAAGTCCACTTTCCATCATCAAGCCTATCGTATCCCTAAAACATATGTTGCTATCCCTCATCCATCATTCTACAAATGTCAAAAGCATGTGACCGTACACCTTCCACCATCCACTTTTCCACCATTAATTCCAAATCCTAGTATCCCTCCATCCACTTTACCACCATTAATTCCAACACCTAATATCCCTACCATCCAATCCTTTTATCCATTTATCCATAAATACCCTAATATTCCTAATCATGACCAACAAATGCACACATTGTATGAACACAAAGCTTCCACCCATTCAACCATACCCATGGGATTCAAAAGAAATAATTTCAATGCCAACCTATAAAGTAAAAAATCCTAAGGGTTCTCATGCCTTAGGACATCAATGCAAAATATCAAAGCCAAGTACATCTACAAAGCTATATAAGCCCATACCTCCAAAAGAAAAGTCTAAAAACAAAATGGTTTGGGTCTCTAAGGAAAAGGAATGAAAATCAAATGAGGCATCTACATCACAAAAATCCCAACCATCCACTTCCACCCCACATTTTCATTCCATTCAAAAGTCTCAAATTCATAAGTCCCATAAGCCAAACAAAAATCATAAAAATACTAAGTCTATGTGGGTACCTAAAACACATCATCCACCACCTCCTAAGAAAACATCTCCATTTCTTCCTACACCCCATCCACATCAAAAGCTTCAACGTTTATCATAGTGTGTGCAACCATTGGTCATGGTTCCCTTCCATTTCACAACAATTCCACATACATCAATCTCCTCATCCTTCACTCATTATCCTACATATCTACCCAACCACCTTCCTATGGTCCATGCTTTTGGCTAAGCCTTCCCATTCATATTTTTCATAAGTCACATATAATCCCTATCATATTCCCTACATAATCTATATCATAATCCATTATTTTCCTCCATAATCCACATCATAATCCATTATCTACCTACTCCATCTCTCTTTCATGCCATACATTACCAACATCTATGAGCATAATGACATTTGACATGGTCCATGTGATGACATCCATCTAGTGGGACTATCATCTTTCATGCAACTAGACAGTTGAGTCCATCCTATCCATATTCCCCTTGAACTCCTATCCAAAAAGTCAAAAAGCGAGAAAAATAAAAAAAAAGAGTAAAGAGAAATCCCTTCATCCAATGGTGAAAACCTGGTAAATAGGTGCCCTAGATAAGTACCATGATGAAAACCTAGAAAATAGGCATCATGTGTAGGTTGATCTTCTATGTCACTTAAACTTGGGGACACAATGTCTTATCTATCCAACCTATCATTTTCATGTCATATCATTTCCATCTTACCTTCCATCTTTAACCATCATATTGTGTCTATTCATACATACCTATCATATTGAGTCCATTCATCCACCCTTCTTCTTTTTATCTTGATGAAGATATAGGGGAAAAATGTTGAAACATGTTTTGGGTATCTCATGACATACCTCATCCTTCTAAACAAGTCTACCATTATCCTATTGTCATAAGTTTTATCATGAAAAATCCTAAGTGTTGTACCTAGAATGGGGCATGGTATTCCTATGCAACATAGTCTTTGGAAATCACATCTTTTCTCTCTTGTGATGCATACATCCATTCCATTCACTATGACCTATCATTTCCATCCATCCATATATCATTAGCCTTTTATCCCTTATCCCATAACCCACCCTTTCATCCATCAATCTCATCTATCTCCTTGCACCTAGACTTGGTTTTCCCCTTATCATTGGTCTCTAGCACAAAGGCTACTCAAATTTTCATCCTTTGACACATCAAAACATTTCAAAAGTCCAAAAAAAATCAAATATTTCAAAAATCCAAAAACATCAAAACATTTCAAAAATACAAAAAAAATCAAAACATTTGAAAAATACAAAAAAATTAAAGACATTTCCAAAATCCAAGCAAAAAAATCAAACCACATAACTTCTTCTAATCAATCTAATCATTATCATCAAATCAATTCATTTCTTCATCAATCCAATCAATCAAAATCATTTCAATCAACTCAATTCCTCAATTCAATCAATCAATCATCTAATCAAATCACTTCAACCTAAATCATTCCAATCACATCAATTCTTCCATTAAATTCATCATATCCTATCATCCTATGAATCATCATATCATTACAAATTGTTTCTTCAAATCAATCCAAGAAAATAATCCAAATGCAAGTCAATCCTTAATCCATACCAATCAAGTCACTCAATCTTGTCAAATTATCCAATCACATCCTTTGGTCTTGATCCTAATCTTGTCATAAACCAGATGCACCAATCAAGCAATCAATTATCATCATCCTTGTGTTGCTCTAGTGATATGTCACTCAAAACAATGGCAACACTATCATCATCATCAATAAATAAATCAATCAACATTTTACAGCTTGACAAGGGCAATACCTTGTTTGTTTTTGTATCATTTGTGCATGCTTTCTTGTGTGTGTTATCATTTTATCTTGCATTTGTATCAAATTTGTATCATTCCAGCTAATATTTATATCTTGTGTATGTTGGAGTAGCTTTTTGCACTATCCTTTGCATCTAAGGTCACATCATACCTTTTGTGCATTAGGGATTTAATGCTCTAAGTCTACTTTCTCATATGTCTAGACAAGGTTGTATTACGCTGGGGCACACGACACATCATCACCTTGGTCCTTATATCTTGGTGCATAACGTTTAGTGCTATATCAAACATCATGGTTGCTCACCTTCATTGCAGCATAACTTATCATTCATCTTCTTCATCCACTTTCTATCTTGCATCATCTTGTCTATCCTTATCATTTCATTTTGAGAACATACCTATGTTTGTTCAACCCGCCTATCCTCTCGAGGGAGCATCATCATTCCATTATCCTATCTTTCCTTCACCATCCATTTTATTTTACCTAGATCTTAACTTCTTTGAAATGATGTTACTCGACACAAATCTCATCATCACGAGCATCATCTCAAAGAGGGGAAAAATGTAGACATAAAAAGAATTGTCCTCTTACGATACCTTGTCACAACATCGCATCATTTAGACACCTTGTATCATGTTTGCCCTAGGTACCCATGTCATCATCTAATTAGTTAAATAAATCTTATTTATTTGACTAATTTCATTTATTCCCTTCCTATGCATAATTCATCCATTCCTCTAATGTTAATTAAATAATTTATATTATTTAATTAATTAAATCATTTCTATCAATTCTTCTAATGTTAATTAAATAATTTATATTATTTAATTAATTAAATCATTTCCATCCATTCCTCTAATGTTAATTAAATAATTTATATTATTTAATTAATTAAATCATTTCTATCCATTCTTCTAATGTTAATTAAATAATTTATATTAATTAATTAATAAAATCTTAAAAGGATATCTTCTTGCGTTCTTTCCAAAATTGAAACTCATGTGTATCTAATTAATTTATTTAATTAGATAATTCATCAATTATCCTTCTCATCTTTTTTAGGATTTATTTCCTTTAAAAGAGAATCAAAATCTTTCTATCTTTTCACATCTTATCTTATCTTGTTTTAATTCCTTTAAAACAATAAATCAAAATCTTTCTATCTTTTTAAAATATTATCTCATCTCATTGTATTTCCTCTTTTGTCAAAAATCAAATCCTTATCAATTTTATCAAATCTTATCTCTATCCACATCGAAAATCTATAAATCTAACCTTTCACAAGCTATTTGCATTAAATTCATCTAGCATCATCACTATATCAAAATCAGTCTTCAATCTTCCATGCATCTTCATCTATCACTTTTGTCACATCGTTATGCTGCAAAATTGAGCAACCAACATTCCTTCAACAATCAACCTTCAAAATCTTGCATCCTTGTGCAGGTGGAGAAGAGCCATAAAGATCAATCAAGTATAAGTTTGAAAATTAGTTTGCACATATCTTTTATTTATTTGCATTTTCATTCTAGTTTGTACTTCATGGTGCTTGATAGGATTTAATTAGTTTATTTTTATTCTCAACATATTTAAACTTTTTGATTTTTACTTATGTACACCTTGAATATTTTTTATGAAATTACTTAACAGAGATTTTTCTTTGGCAATCAATTCATTTAGACTACCAACTCTCTTCTCCTTGAACTCATTTCTAAATTTAACCAAAGCAGATTTCTCAAAATATTCAAAATGAGAATCTAAAAAATTTATTAGCTTCTTTAACTCACCAAAGGAGGAGCCTGATGGGTCCAAAACATAAGTAGGCATTAATTTTTGTAAGACTCCATATGCAAGCTTTAGTAGTTCACTATCCTCTATGTGAGACTTATGTATCTTCTGATTTACTTTGGCTTGAGCAATTTTAGCAGCCTTCATCATTTGAATTGGAGATAGAGTAGATAGGTTAATTGAGCTTTCATCCAACTCAAGATCTGACTCTACCTATTGCTCTAATAAATATTCCTCCACTTTCTCAGTTCTGATTTCTTCTCCCTTTTCTTTTCCAACCTTGGATTCTGATTTAGGGTTGATTTTAGGCATTTCAATTTCTTCAATATGCACTTCCTTTTCCTTAGCTAACACCTAAATAGTGACCTTAGTTTCCACATGTATCTTTGTATTTTTCTCATTAGGAGAAGCCATAATATCCTCAAGTTTTGGAGGATTAGGTACAATTATGTTCTCCTCATTCACATCCTCTTCTTCTAATTCATTTACCTCCACATTCACTTCCTCATTTCCTTGAACATTTTTAGAAATTATTTCCTCAATGTTAATATTATCTCTTGACAAGAATTCTTCTAGAATTTCCTTAGTTTCACTGACAATAGCATCAATTTCACCAATCATAAGTTTGTTTAACCTTTTTTTGATTCTTAATTCCTTTTTGGATTTTTCAAGGAATAAGTCCATTTCTTCAATTGTCATTTCCAAGCACAAATCAACAAGAACTCTATTCCTTATATTTTCTTCTTCTGATAAGGCATTCAATCTCCTAGACTCTAAAGAATTATATAGACTTGTAGGAAAGCCAAACATGATTTCAACAAGAACTTTGTTAAAAAAATTCATATGCTTAATTGTTGCCTCTTCAAGAGTTCTCTTACTAGATTCATCAAAAGACTCATACCAATTGCAGAGTGGCTTGAGATTTCCATCTTTCACAACTGCATTGTCAACTTCCTCAATAGACATATTGGGCTTGTCAAGTTTGGAATTTTCCTTTGCTTCTACTCCTTTGACATAAGATCTTCTCTTATTCAATTTGACAACATATGTACCAGTAGCCTTTATCTCCCTTACTACTTCTTCTGAATCAATTGCTTCTTCTTCATCTGTAGATACAACTTTTTAAGATCTAGTGCTCTTATTCTTCTTTTTTCTAGAAGCGTTGGCTTTATTTGACTGAGCTATAAGGGAACTTCTAGTGTGAGCAGGAGATGATCTCAGACCGACGGATTCTGCCTTTTCTTTCTCCTTTGTTGCTTTAGCTTCTTCTCTTTGCCTTCTCACTTCTTTTAGTTTATGTACGAGGATTCCAAAACTCTCTACAAGAGATTTTGTCTCTTTTCTTACCCTTCTAACTATCATGGGATTTTTCAATTCTAAATGAACTTGTAAGCTTTTCTCTACATAAGCACCAAACCTTTCTTCACCCAGATCTAGTGGTCATTCAATAAGTGTTCTACGTACATCCTCAGAATGTTCTCATCCACTTCATAACCCATAGGTATAATTCAAACTGTTCTAGGATCAATAGCTTCCATATGGCACTAATCAATATCTACCATGAAGCAAATAGTGTCTTTGTATTGCTCCACAATTGTTTTAGAAATCATTTCTTTTTTTTTTATTCAAGGGGTGAACGCTTTTGACCGGAGCTATGAACCGGAATACAACCATTCAACAATACCACCCCATTGTGGTTTGAACCTTGGTGGCAAGAATAACAATGCCACCGATAAACCATCACACCATGCCATTACCAGCTTTAGAAATCATTTCTTCAGTGTGCATCAAATTATGAATTTTTTTGAAGTATCCCCATAGGGTTGTTTTTTGGGCTTGTCAATCACCTAGTCCACATAACATATTTGATATTTGAATAGCTACCAACATGTCATTATGCCATTGAAATTTACCAAATCCTAGTACCTCACCTGAGAAGTAGAAAAAAAAAACATATTATAAAGTTACTATATTTGAATATGTTCCTCTTATCCTTCTTGATTTTTCGTAAATTCTCCAATAACTAGCTTCTGAGCAGTTCACATAAATCATAATCTACATTTTGTTTAACCATTTCATATTTTGTGTAGATAGCTATGCTAGATATTGAATTCTCCTGGGTTGAATGATAGATCTTATAGCCAATAACCATTGATGTAAATTTTACATCTACTACAACAATATCATCTATCATCATTGCCCTTTTGTCCCATTGCGAGCCTGTCACTTCAGTAACCTTATCATTCTTCACAAAATTCAAAATTGGAAGTCTACCAGTGGAATTTAATCATGTGACTGCACATATATCTTCTTTGGTGATTTTGAATGGCACATCCAACCACATGAATTCATCATGGACACAACTCAGCATATGTCAAACCCATTCATCTTCTTCAAACATAGAAAATTTTGAAAATTATGCAAATTTCTTATCTTCTAGGGTTTTGAATTCAGGTTTCATAGCATAATCTTCTTGAGTTATATGATGTGAGTACAAATCCATCAAATGAGAGGTTCCCAAATCTTCAATGTTTGCATTCACATAAGCCCTAATATGCTCAATATGTAGGACTCCTTACGAAACCGATGAAAATGAACCTAAGGGCTTTGTATCTATGGACTTATATGGATTGCATTTGAACTTTGGATGTGGCCTATCCTTAACTTTGACTACCAGAGGAGTAGACATGATTACAATCACACAAATTTATAGGATTTCAATAAATACATTTCAGGGATGAAAACTAAATTTGATTGTTGATTCTCCTTTATGCTTGAGTCTCTCCACAAATTTGAAATGATCACTTTAGAGCTCTTGAAATTTCTTTTCTTCCAAATGCAATATGAAAAATGAGGGTTGAAGCCATTCTTTTTATTTTCCACATACCTAACTTCTATATTTTACAATTACTGCCCTTACCCCAGCTCATTTGGTTTCCTTTCTTCTAGGCACTGAGATAGATGACACTTATGTAGATCTCCAATATGCTTTACTAATTCATTTAACTCATTTCACAACATCTAAAAAGTATCAATTATCCTACTAGAAGCATTTAGATTCTAGTATCATCTAGAGGGGGTTTAAGAGTTTTTCTTGATAGCTCCCCCTATGCCAAAGAAATAAAATCAATTCCCTGAGGAATTACCAAAAGTTTCTTCTAGTGTAGGTTCATTTCCTTCTACAGAGGGATTCTTCTTCACCCATTTCTTCTACATTTTCTTCTTGATCACTTCAGTAGTTACTTTTTAATTTCCTTTAACATCCCATTGCATGTTCTATTTTACCAAACATCTTTTGTTCCAACAGAATCTAGCGATGTGGCCAAATTTTTTGCAACTGTAGCACATGACATTTTCTGTCCAAGCCAACTATTCCACTAGTTTTGACTTGATCTAGATTGATTAGCCATATGTCCAAATCTATTACATGTGTAGCATCTGACATCACTATGAAATTTATTCATCACAATTCTGCATTCAGTTGATTTATGAACATACTTATAGCAATTGAAGCACTGACCTAAGAATGATGGTCTACTAGTGTTCATCCTACTTCTACACTGAGAAGCCATATGACCAATTTTTTTGTAGACATAACAATAGCCATTAAATATTTGATCATTTGGTTGCCTTACCAGATTTCATTTAGTTACTTTCATCTAACTTCCTTGCCTAAATCTTCCTTGTACGTAATTCCTTTGTCTAGAGTTCCTTTGTCTAGATCCAAAACTTTCTCCTTCTTCATATCCAAGACCTCGTCTGTCATCGTCAATCCTCTGTCCTTTGATCAATTCATCAAGTTTGGTTGAGCTTGCTTTGAATTTCTCCTTATACTGATTTGTAGTAGCAAGTTCATCTTTGAGATCATCAAGCTTCTTTTCAAGAACTTCTTCATTATTCTTGGATTCCTCCAATTCATTATCTAGCTGGCTACATTGTTCATATTTTTCTTTCAAAGACTGTGCAAGCTTTTCTTCATTCTTATTTCTATCCTCAATCTCCTTGGTCATTCTCATCATGATAGATTCCATCTCATGCTTCAAGACACTATTCTCTTTGGAAAAAAAATTGCATTCTTCTTTTTTCTTTTTCAGAGCGAGACTAGGTTGTTCATCTTCCATACCTTTGTTCTTCTATTTGAGTTGACCACATAATTCCTTTCTTTTCTCCCTTGATTCATTGATTTTGTCTTTTAGTGACTAAATGAGCTTTTCGATTTTTTAAATATTTTATTACAGTTCTTGGTTCTTAGATTTTGACTAATCTAGATCATTAAGGGCCACCATCAGTTTTTGTTGAAGACTTCTTGTATCCATTGAAAAACACCTTCCGAGATCTCCCCAAGTTGTAAGACTTATTCTGAGGAACTAGCTCTGATACCAATTGTTGGAAACAAGCAACACTGAGAAGGGGGTGAATCAGTGTTGTGCAAAAACTAAACTTTATTACTTTGTTATTTAACCATTCAACAAAAGAAACATGCATGAACAGAAAGAGAATAATCACAAAACCATAACCAATCCACAATATTATGAGTATACCCACAATGATAATTTCAAAATGTGAATGCGCTTGCATTTAGGCTCATTGCCTAGATCTCACTACTCAAAAGGATGGGCTTACTACCATACAATGATTTGGAATAAATACAAAGATGTGAACTAATGAAAATAGCATAAAACATTCCTAATTATAGTTCTAATTAAGCTATGATGACAATCTGCTATCCTTCAGACTAATTCAACAATTATGCTCTGCTCTACACAACTCACACTACAAAATATTAATGCACAAGTGAAACTGTGCATAACACTTAATCAATCTTTCTGATGATCACAACACACCACTACACTACTTTCTCATATACCAAATGATATATCAAATCTCTTAGATATATATGCGACTAGGAATAGAGTCACTATAAGTGGACCTCAATAGAACTTGGAAATATTATCAACTGTTGGCCCAAGTTTATAATTAAGATTTCAATGTGGATCTAATACTATCAACTAATACAATGATGTGACCCAAAAAAATAATTAGAAGCATGACAAACATTCAAATTTTACTTTTCAGGGATCCAAAACACATTACATTGACTGAGTCGGCTACAATGAACAAATAGACATAAAACATTCTACAAGACCTCTACAATGAACAATGATCCAGTGGAGATTGATTGACTCGACACCCTCGTCTTCAAGTATTCTACCAATAACACACAATACTTCACTTTATCTGCTAGTATATCTAGATATAGATCTATGGACCATGGAAATGACTTCAATTGCCATCAATGACAACACTAGAAGCCAAAAAAAACTTCCCAAAGCCATATGACAACATAACCTTCCTAATATTGATGAAATCTATGAAAACTTGGATGAAAATGTAGATGATTGTGGATTCAAATGAGTATAGTGATATTACATGGATTGTGGATGCAAAATAAATAGAGAAGGCTTCTATTTATAATGAAGAAGGGATAAAGAGTGAAGCATAGGAAGAATGTGGGACTGACATTTGAACCAATGGCTTGGTGCCACTTTTCAACATGGTAATGTAGGGAGATGGAGAACATTTTGAGAAATGTGCATGATTAAATGTATGTAGGTGGATTTGAATTTGAAGACATGAGTTGCAAGAGGGGATGTAAGAATAGTTAATGCTAAGTTGGCTCAAGAACAAGGACATGTAAGAGACTTAAATTCTATGTTGGAGGACAATGTCCTTTTGGGAGGGATATTTCAAATTGGTGGAATATTCCAAAGAGATTCCAAATTTGAATGGAAATAGAAGAATTAATAAATCAAATAAATTGATTTATATGTGCAAGTTGCAAAAGCTAGAGAAAAGAGGATTAGAATTAGGATTTAATTAACTTAGGTGGAATTAGTTGATATGATATTTTATTTAGATTTTTGGATTTATTTAAAACAAAATGAGAGGAATATGAACATTAGTAATTTAATCAAATAAAGTTTAATTTATTTAATTAAAAGAGATGACTTTAAGATTTAATTAAATAAAATGATTTATTTAATCAAAGAGGAACATGATTTAATCAAATAAAGTTAATTTATTTAATTAAAAAAGGAATATTGATGAATTAATTAAATAAGAATTATTCAATTAAATGGTTAGTAAATAAGTGATTTAAGGAAGAATTGGTGTTAGTGAATCAAGATCAAGTGCACGATATCAATCTGGATAATTTACGTGTCTACACAAATATTTGAGGATAAGGTCTTTGAAAGAGGTAAGATTTGTCTTTAAGTTTTGGGGGCATGGGGCCTCCAATTTTGGAATTGAAGAGGTCCATGAAATTTGATAAGAAGACATATTGTATAGCTTTGTAAATTCTGTAAATAGGTTTGGTGTGTTTCCTTTTGGTTGTGTCTGCTTGCCTTGTATAAGCAAGCTCCTAGGTTTTTTGTGCTTCTCAGCTAGTCTACTTCAACCTGAGATCTAAATTATCATTGTACCCACTAAGGGTATGCATCCCAAAGCATGATCCACTATAGAGCTTCTAAAAAAATTTGAAAATTTCTAGGCAAGTCCTAGTTTTGATCATGATTGTGATCCTTTCTACTAAAGGATGGGTTAGGGTTTTTGCCTAGAATCCCTCACTTTACAGATTATTATCATAAATTCTTAGGTTTTATTATTCTCTATATATGTATTTACCCAATTGTCATTCACTTAAGTCATGAATTAGTCCATTGAATGCATATTATCACTATCCCCTTTGTCTAGGACCATCAATCTCCCCATGCCTTTTATTGATTTAAATTTTCCCAATGTCAAGAAAAATATTTCATGAGAAAAGACTTATGTTTTAAGTCATTTTCCTAAGTTTCAATTCTCGACAGACTAGTCATGGTCCCATACTTATGACTAACTTTATTTCCATGTGTAGAAATCCCACCTGACGGATCTGGAGATCAAATCCCAATTGTTGCTTGCATACCTCATAGTATTTAAATAATGGTTTTCAAGATAATGTGCTCCACATTTGACTGATGCATGTACTCATTGAGGTGGGGCCTAGTCTACATTTAAATTAATTGATGCTTAATGGTTTTCAGATTGACAGTTGATGTGCAATACCATCTTTAAATCTCAACCATTTATAGCACACCTCACGAGATTAAAATAATGTTTGTCAAAGACTTGCGAGGTCTATGATTGGATGACATGTGCATTCCTCAGCTACTTAGGGATGAATGGTGGAACTCAAGGATGGGTATGTTGCCACCTAGCTGGATGAATTTCATTGGATAGGAATTGGAAAGTGATAGAAATGAAACTTCAAACCTAATTGACTGAATCTAGGTTGTTAGATTCACCACCTCATCAGGAAATCAATGGCCAATATTCAAAACCAAGAACATGAAGGTAATAGTCATTTTTCTATGTGCAAGAAAGCATTAGTAGCATAAATTCTATAAGAGTAGTCAATTTGATCCTAGTATGTGCAAATTATTAATCTCTTGTAATCATTGAAGTTGATACACATATTTTCATGCACCTAGGTAATTAATGGTTGTGATGTGAGTGCTAGTGGTTAATCACACACTGGTTTTCATTGAGCATTGATGACTACCAAGCTCAATGTGCTTGATAAATGAGGTCAATTGCATTTGTTTCTACCATTGCAATCAAGAGATAATTTTTTCTAAGTTTGTGAGGAGAGTGAGGAGTTTCCAATCTGCATTTGTGAGGTTTTGTATCTAGAGAAGATGAATAAGTTTGTTGCTTCTACATCACTAGTACAAAGGTCTCTCATGCTTAGCTTGTAGGAATCACACCATGATGCTTTATGGAATGGATAGAGCACATCAGTAGTTGCTTCAAATCTAAAGGAAGTGTGTAAGAATGAGTCTCATGGCAAGAATTCTATGCAAGTTGTTATGAGAAGCAATTATTGGTTAAGGAAGTGAGTTGTGATTGGAGAAACAACAAAGGCTAAAGAAACGAAACCTATAAGGTATGTGAGTGAAATGAGGAGAAAGATTAAGTATGGTCAAGCTTCTATAGGATGACATAGTTCTCCTATTGATATTTTAGATGACCCCTCAGATAGCATGACTGAGACTAATTCTAGTTAATTCCAGTATCTTAGGGCCCTGATGAAACTAACAAGCTCTGATGATGAAGTAATATTGGTTGCCCCAATTTCAATAAAGACACCAAGTGGGAATACTTACTCTACTACTAGAAAGGGTAGTAATGAATAAGAATTGGTGGCTTCTCTAGCCTCAGCAAGGACACAAAGTGGGTGTGTGTATTCTGGTTTTGGTTTTGGTTGAATGAAATTTCATTTGGTGTCTAGTTTCTGGTTTTGGTGTTAAGGTGGTTTGGTGTAGTTTTGTGGTGGTTGTACTGACTTGGGTATTTTTTTTATGACATCATGACTTTTTTTTGGCTTGACATGGTTGTGGAATGTAAAGGATCGTTAATAGCTAATGGTGAGTTTGGTGGCATCAAGTAGTTCTTTTGGGGAAAATGGTATAAATTTTGCTTCCCCTGTTTGGTAAATGATTACAAGAAACCATTAAAGGAATATATAACATGTAGTTGAATTTTTTTTTGAAATCTTATGCATGTGAAATGTAATTGTAATTTGAGTTGGATGCTTGTTGCTCCCTTGATCTATAAAAGGGATTTTATGGCTCATTGTAGAGGGTTCAATTTTTTAGTTTGATAATGGTCTAGGTAGAAGCTAAGTTTAAGAAGGAGCATGCTATAGAAAGTATAAATGTATAGAATAGTAAATTGTTTTGTTTATGGTTCATGTATGTAAGAATCTTAAATTAGTTTTATATAAGCCATAGATATAGTAGAAAATCTTAATTCTCAAGAATGTACTCTCCTATGCAATTCTCTTGCAGATTATAAATGTAAATGATCAATAATATTTTTATTCATCTCCAATTATTTTAATTGGATTTGTGAATTTTTTTGTTCTTCAGTTCAAATACTTGGTTAAATGCTTAAATAAAGTCACAGGTCTATGAGTGAAGAGTGCAAGATTGGGTAACAAATAGTGTTATAAATAGAGTGATTTGAATACTACAAAGTAGTATGAGAATAGCCCATCAATGTATGAATTAAATGGTTGATATATTACTAGTTTTTGTATATTTGACTCCATTTTCCCAATCAATGAAGCACTAGAATATTTGTTAGGAATTCTTGCAAGAAAATAAACCACTGATAAGCCTAGCTATGGATTTAAAATGAGAACAATATTCATTAAAAATATTTCAACTATGAAGTATGAATTTTAAGTATTTCCTTATTCCTAGAAAATAGATAATGATTTTACTCAAAGTTCTACCAAATCTTTAGTGAATTACATTTATTTTCAATTGATAGGAATCGATATGTATATAAATGTGTTCTCAATTAGACAAAGATCACTTGAGAACAATTAGGAACACCCTCCTAGGTCCCACAAAGCCTAAAAAGTAGGAGCGAAGGTCTCAAAAACCTCTACTCATTTTTTGGCCACTAGCTTTGAAGATTCTTGGGCATAAGGGTTGGCTACCTTTTAGAGAATTTCAAGGTTCTACTGAAAAAAACACAAACACAATCAACAAAAAATTATTTTCATTTTTCACATGCTTCCTCTCTCCCTTTTTCACATGCTTTATCTCCCCCTTTGACATCAATGAAAAAAAAAGGTTCTATTTTCCCTTTACTTCAAAAATTTTTTTATCAAAAAGTTTGTCAAAAATTATTCTTTACCTCAACCCTTCTTTCTTCAAAATATTTCCTTGTATTTTTCTTTCAGTTATAGAAGACATTTCTTCCAGGAATCCATTTCTAGCTTGATGTATAGACAAATAATATGGTTCTTTGCTATTGAATCAATTGTTTCCAGAAGAGTATCTAGAATGGCAATATTTTGTGTGTTTTTCTCAGCATCCTCCAAGAGATTGAAAAGTTGCTCCAATCTTAACTCAATTATCTCTTTGAGTTTCCAAAAGGTCTTCACAATACCATCCCCTTGTACCATGATGATTTCAAGATCAAATTGTAAGGAATTTATCCTTTTCCTTTGTGTTCCATCCTTTTCATTAAGAACATCATATGTTTCTCCAATAGAGTTCAATTCATGCCCAATAGTATCAATTTTTGTTCTATAGTTCCCAATAGTAGTAGGCCACCAGAGACAATACCTATATACACTATTTATACTTTTGATACAACTCTTCAGTTCATTTATATTCTTAGTCAACCTCTTTTGTTCATTTCTTCATCTTTCTTCTAAGGCCAATTGAGTTTCATCTTTTTTGTTGTTTCACCAAGTAGCAATTCCCTAATATGTCTTCAATATGTTCAATCAATACTTTTGGTAAGGTACTTGTCAATTGGATTAGATTAACATCATCATGAATTATGTAGATATCCAAAGCATCTATAATCTCATCCTATTCATATGATGGTCGAGACAACCATATATCTCCAAACTTCTTTATCCGATCAGGTTACTCAATAATCTTTAATGCCTTTTCTTTAGTAACATATTCTTCATCATCATTTGTTGATACAAAATCAAGTGCTCCTACAATTTTTGTTTCATTTTATTTTTCCTTCTCCTCTATCTTCAACTTCTTCATTTATGGAGGGAGACATGAATTGATTTTCCTTTTTTTCCTCTTTTTAGAGGAAAATCCTTCCTTATACATCATAACTAGACTAGAAATCATACCAAAATTCCATGCATTTATCTTGATTTCAAAATACTCTTGCAAACCTTTTCTCGTTCTACTAGAAATTTCAAATATTGATAGAATTGCTTCCCAACTAGTATAGTAGACTTCCACATGGCATTTTCTTTGAATGGTAATGAATTCAAAAAATACCTCATCACAACTCACACATTTCAAAATCCTCCTTTTTCTCAACCATTTGATGCACAACATAAACAACAATCGTTGAGGTAGCACCTTCCCTATTCCTAAAATAAATCTTTTATGAGATACCATATGCCACATACCTTGTCACTAGGTCAATTATGTTGTGAATTATAAGTTCCCTTTGATCTCCTATTACCTTTGTTAGGGCTTCAACCTCTTTGTTATTTATGGATTTCTTGACTGGAATAGGTCCAATATTGCATAGTCCTATTATTGCTGCAATTATTTCCTTCGTGATCTCATAGGTTTTTTCAAGGATCATTTAATTACCTTGAATTTTTCTTAAAACACTCGAAATATGTCCACATCTGAAAATATGGAAATTCACTCTAAATTTCTAAGCCCTTGTGCCCTAAATCTTTGACCTTTCACATTTCCTCAACTGAAAGAGAAGTTTCAAGACTTTGAATCATTTCATGATCAAATTCATCAATCTGTAACTTAGTTTTTGTAATTCATTGCTGCACGGATTAAATACCACCATTTCCTTTGACTCCATTGCTTCTACCTTGTTCTTTGTACTTTCACTTGCTGGTAACCCTAACTCTTTGTTTCTCAAGTCATTTGCTTCAAAATGAAAATGACCACTTAATCTTCCTTATTTAACTTATCACTTTAAGGATTTCATCATAAAGGATAATTTATTGCTTGCCACATCATCATTTGTACTTTAGTCTATTAGTTTCTCTTTCCACCTGGGTATGTGCAGGATCATCATGGAAAAAATATGCCCTTAAGTGGAAAAAAATTCAAAAAAATCAGAGCTAGCCAGCTTGACATAAAAATTTGAAAATTTATCTATATTATTTCAAAAATATGTAACAATAAAATATATAGCAAACTGAATGTAGTTTATAAACTACTAGGTTTATTTTTAAAAAAATCTATTTGGTGAAAATTTGATATTTCAATGCAGTAGTACTTAAATTTTAGGGAAAAAATAAGAAGTAGGTGTCTATTTGACCACCCTAAGCACAATAAAATTATAATATTATTTTATATGATTTTATATATAAGTAGAGGATTCATGTCCCAATGTGATGCATATTTTTTTGTAATTTTTTTCTAAGTAAATAATTAATTATGAATTTTTCATTACAACTTTTAAAAAATATAAAAATGTGTATGTTTGACCGCCTTTACTTGGTCAAAACTTCATGAAATTCAATGTTTTTTTTTTTAATCTTATAGTATGCGAAGCATAGAGTGTGAAACATGTTTTAAATTTAAAAAATGTGATATTGTTTGAAAGCTATAAATATTTTTCAATCGGCCTATCAATCTGGACTTTAGTCATAATTCAAATAGAAAATGAATAATTTTATTATTTATTAAATTCAAAGTAAAGCATAATTTATATTGGTGGAAAGCTGAGAATCTCCTTTAAAAACCCTTTTGGTTTCATCAAATTTGGGTAAAAAGAAAATTCGTCAGCCAAATACCCTACACATACCCATCATATCACCACTTTTTGGCCCATCATGATCCTGCACATACCTACCTAAGCTATCAGTCAATTTTTGAAATGCACAGTAAGGAAAAAGGTTTCGACAAATTTTTTGGAATGCTTGTTTTCTACCAAAATTTTCTTCATTGCCTTCAAAAAGAAAATTCACATTGCATAATATCTCTTATACCGAGGGTTTGATAGATTTTTTTGTGACTGCTTCCCATAAGGCTATTAGTAGATTTAGTTTATAAAAGAGGTATCTACACTAGATGTAGATATGGGATTATTTTATTTGTCCTTGTTCTTTGGTTCTTCTTTCTTTCTCCATATTTTTTATATTTCTCTCCTCACTTCTAGATTAAGCTTGTTCTTTTGTTTCAAATTCAATTTCTTACCAAATTTTCTCTTAAAGAATTTTGAGATATGTCCAAATTTGTTGCAAGAGTGACATGCAACAAATATTTGATCAAGAAAGTTTGTATTCATCTTTTTCCTGCATTGATTAGCCTTGTGTTCAAAAATATTGCATGTGTAATAGTAGCCTTGAAAGAATGAAATATTCTACTATTATTAAATCTATTCACCATTATCCTACTTCTACATTATGTAGATTTATGCCCAAACTTGTTGCAAACATAGCATTGTTTTCCAAAGAATCTATTTTGGTTCATCATTATTCTACATTATATTGCTCTATATCCAAATTTATGGCATGAACAATAAAAACCAGCAAAAGATGTGTACCTTTGATCATTAGGTTGTCAGTTAGGTATCCTTTCAGTATTGATTATTCTATTCTTTCCTTGATAAGTATTTCCTTGAAATTTCCTTTGACTATTCATTTTGTTGAGACTTGGATTAGTCTTTGAACTTTTCCCTTCTTCAAGTCCTAGACTACTTTTATCCTTTGTAGTTTTCTGAGATGAAATTAATTCATCAAGCATTCTTTAACTTATCTTAAAATTTTCTTCAAAATTTTTTCCCTTTCCACATCAAACTTAATAATTGCTACTTCTTGTTCAAGCTTGTCACATTTTTCTATCTTTTTGAATGATAATTTATTTTCTTTCTCCAATTTCCAATTTCATATTCTCTTCCATTCTCTTACTTTCTTCAAGTTTCATCCTTATATTTGTAGCAGTCTTCTTTGCTTCTTTTAGTTCTTGGTAAACTTATTTATGTTTCAACTTCAATTTCTTGACCTAGTTTCTTAGTTTCTAAATACATTCACCTACCTTCTTGAAATTTTATTTTAGATCTTCATTCTTAGACTTCAAGGTCTCTAATCTCAATTATTCATCTAATTCAAATCCCTTCATCATTTAGTTAAACCTGGCAAGACCTCCTTCAAGTTGTTAAACTTATTTCAAAGAACCTTGCTCTGATATCAATTGTTGGATAGGACAACTGAGAGGGGGGTGAATCAGTTGTCACAAATTATAACCTTAAATTCAATTACTAGAACTAACACATAAACTAATTAGGTGATTAACCATCAAATGGAAATCCACAAACACAATAACACCAAATTTATGTGGAAAACCCAATGAGGGAAAAACCATAGTGAGGATTAACTCACACTATAGAGAATATCAAAACTGATTACAAAAAGGATCACTACTTGAGACAAGGCTCACTTCCTGAAATAAGAACTCACTATCTAAAATAATCACTTATTGTCTAAAATAAGGACTCATTGTTCGGACTCACTATTCGGACTCACTGTGCATAGGTCTACAACCTAGGGGGCTCATTACCACATACATACAAAGAAGATGGCTCACTACTAGAATATAAAAGTTACAACTTGCCGCCAAATGTGAACTGATGAATTACACCTTTCTTGTGCTAAATTTAGTTCCAGATGAAGCTCAATAATTGCTCATTACTTTTGATATGATTACACACTTTTTCCTTCACCTAATTCAATTATTATGATTTGTTGTAACCACAAAATTCTCTAGCTTTACGTTCTTCTTTTATAACATCACATCTCGTATCCTTCTCTCATTTTTTTTAATTTCTAGACACACACACACATGAATGCATGCACACACACACACAAATATATATATATATATATATATATATATATATATATATATATATATTACACATCAATCAAGTTGGCCAAAAACATTCATAAAGTATTGCATACACCAAGTTAGCCAAGATCTTGAAATATCCAATTCATAGTTTGTCACATGGTAGGAACTAGACCTAAAACCAACATTCCAAACCACATATAATGGTCAACTTTAATGTGAAATAACTTTAGGTAAATTATTCATATATGCATAACTTTTTTGAAATCAATGACAACCATTTGATGCAATCTTCAGCTTCCAACACTCTCCACTAGGTGAATTGGATATCATTTGCATTGTCCAAGCATACTTGATATCTTTTGGACCTCCATAGACTTTAGGTGTTGGTTGAAGCATACCAATTCAAAATGCTTAGTTGAAGTGATAATTTCCATGTTACCCTTGTCTAGTATTTGAACCTCGGTTTCCATTTGGTTTCTCACTTGATGTGATCTTGGTTGAGGTTGATGTTAGGGTGAAAGGGTCAACATATGAGAATGAATGGAAGGATATGTCATTGCTCAGTATACCTTGGATTTTATTATAATTTTCCTCCAACTTTGCATAGAAGTGGAAGGATTCAAGATCAACATATATAATGTCTCCTCTTTTCCTTCATAGGGAAACTTTAGGCATTAGTGAAAGGTTGATATAGCCACTTATAATTCATGGATTCAAGGGCATCCTAAGAGGAGGTTATATGGAAACTCAAGATCAAGTAGTTGGCATGTAGTTTTTTTGATGGCTGGTCCTATCTGCATTGATCCACACTATTATCTATCAGAAAAAGACTAAATGGTGACTAGCTATGAATTTTCCAACCATGCTTGGAACTAATATGGATTGAGGTCTTTAGGAGTTGATATTTCTAATTCTTTTTCAAGTATCTCCATATGTGCGGGTGATAATTTAATTAGGTCTAAGATTGAGATCAAAGTGGGAGTCTTTTTCAACTATTCAAAAAAATTGTAGTCACTTGGTGACCTAGCTATGGCCTTAGGCAGGGCTCCTTGTATTGTAACTCTCCCTCGATGGGTAGTTATGTTATAGTTGTTGTCTCCACCTCGTATAGTCACTACATCAACCCTATTTTCATCTACTTGAGAGAGGGTTCCTAGAACTATGTCACCATAAGTGCAGTTAGTATTCTAATAGTTTTGGTCCTTTCCTTTTTCATTCCTTTTATCATGGTTTGGAATTGGCTTGGTGCATATCTAGAGGTCCTTTTTTCCAACATAATGTTTGACATCTAGTTCTCTTTTGTCTATCAAGTCTTGTATGAGGTTCTTGAGTCTCATGTAGTTGTTGGTTGTATGTCCTTTAATTTTATGGAATTCACACAAGTCCTTATTGTACCATGGTTTTTTGAAGCCAGTCTCCTCATAGTTTGGTCAGTCATTAACCTTGATGAGGCTTTTTTGCACTAGATTATGCATGACTGTCTCAAGTGGCTCTCCTAATACTGTGAACTTCCTTCTTGGTTGATCATATTGTCTTTGCTACCCTCTTGGATATGTTTGTTGGTTGATTGCTTGATTTTTTTGGGGATATGTAAGTTAGTTGTTTTTTGCATTATTAGGAGTATAGCTCATTTGTGCCACTTGAGGTTTGTTTTGAGGTAAATTTGGATTTTTCACATTCCATACTTCTCTTGCATCCACCACTCCATTGTTTGTAACATTTTTGTTCTTTGCAAAAAATTTGGTTTCTTATTTGAATTAGAGGAGTTGTCTCTTGAGTTTTTTAGCTTGATCAATCCTTGTGCTACAAGGGTCATTTCTATGTGCAATCCATTCTCAATTGCCTCTTAAAAATTTTCAAGATACAACATGGTAAGTTGGTTGTTGAATTTTTCTTGTACATTTGAAACAAATATGTCTACTAGTTCCTTGCCGGGAATAGGTGATTTGTATCGACTAGCCTTATGTCACCATAATTGATGGTAGGAGGTGAATGATTCTCCTTGAATTTGATTTATTTTTTATAGGTCCATGATGGTGATGTATTTTTCTATATTGAAAGAGAAGTGTGTTATGAATTTAGTAGACAGTTCATCAAAGCTTTTGACTCCTAGTGGTAGATGGATGAACCACTCCATGGCATAATAGAAACAATACAAATGAGATAATTGAATTGAATAGAATCTAATCTAAATAAAAAATAAAATAAATCAAGATTCATTCCTTCACTTATGAAATGAAGCTTTCTAAGATATTGAAAAAAAACAATCAAATCCTACGATATCAAAATGAATTAAAAAAAATGAAAGATTACCATCCCATGTCATGGTGTGTTCATGAATATGTGGTTGTTTGTACCAATGCAAAGCCTCCATTGTGCATGTGAGAGATTTGAAGAGTGTTTGTGCGTTTGATCGAGGATGTTGGTTGAAGCTTTATAAATTTCAATTATGATCTTGGCATCATTTCATTGCATAAATTGTTCTAATTCTCCGATCCTTTTTTAGGAGGAACTTAGAGGTTTGTTATATATAAATTGTGATTTGAAATTGATGATCAAGATATCATAGTCGAATATCTTGATTGATGGTCAAAAGATGTTGAGATGATTTACATGTGTATAATCTATGCAAATTGATTACGTAATTAGTGTGATTGAGAAATAGATTGATCTATCAGGAAATAAATTAATTAGATAGAAAATAGATTGAATAATAAGTGATTCGTAATTTACTCAATCAGGAAAGTAGGTGAGGATAATTTTTTAATTGATTTAATTAGTTAATTTTTTTTGGCATTGAATGTGCAAATCAAGTTTGAATTTTGAAAACAAAGTTGCATTTGTTTGATTTGATTTTTGATGATGTTTTGAATAGTTTATTTATTCAAATTTTTGGAAGGAAAGGGATTTATTTAAATTATTATGCTTTAATAATTCAATCGACTTAAGGGAATAAGGTGAATTAGTTACATAATTAAATAATCAACATTATTTAATTAATCAGGAGGAATAAAGTTAGATTAGGACTTTATGAAATTTATTTAATTTTTCAAATTTAATGGAAAAGTGAATTAATTAAATAATGTCATATTAAATTTAATTAATAGAAAAAATTATGGTTTTAGGACCTTTTGATGTGAAATGTAGTGATATTTTATGATAATGATGTCAATGATGTGAAAATGTCACTTAGTATGTGTGATATAAGTGTTAGTTAAATTATACATTTCTACATTTTAAGAACGTGTGAGGGAAATCCATAAGCATAAACAATATAATTTCATTGAATAGAAACTAATCTAAATCAAAAACAACAATCAAGATTCATTCCTTCACTCATGAAATGAAGCTCTCTAAGCTATTGAAAACAAACAATGAAATCCTAGGATATGAAAATGAATTCAAAAACAAATGAAAGATTACAATCCCATGATATATATTTTTTGTGAAGATTTGGTTGTTCATTTCAATACAAAGCCTCCATTGTTCATGCGAGATATTTGAAGAGTGTGCATGGGTTTGATCGAAGATTTTGGTTAAAGCTTTTTCAATATCAATTATGATCTTGGCATCACTTTGTTGCATAAACTGAACTGATTTTCAAATCCTTTTTTGGGAGGAAATATGTTTGTTATAGAGAAGTTATGATTTGAAATGGATGATCATGATTGGGTAGTAGAATATCTTGATCGTTGATCGAAAGATGTTGAGAGGATTTAGATGGGAATAATTTGTGAAAATTGATTACATAATTAGTGTGAATGAGAAATAGATTGATCTATCAGGAATATAGATTGATTAATTAGGAAATAGATTGATCTATTAGGAAATAGATCAATCAGTTAGGAAATAGATTGAGCAATCAGTGATTCATAATTTAATCAATTAGGAAAGTGGGTGAGGATAATTAATTAATTGATATAATTAATTACAAGTTTTGGAGTTGAGCATGCAAATCAAGTTTTACTTTTGTAAACAAAGTTTCCTTTGTTTGATTTTATTTTTATGATGTTTTGAGTTGTTTATTTATTCAAATTTTTGGAGGGAAAGTGATTTAATTAAATTATTAAGATTTAAGAATTCAATCAACTTAGGGGAATAAGGTGAATTAGTGACATAATTAAATTATTGAACAAGACAACTAAGAGGGGGTAGATCAATTTTCATATATTTAAACTTTAATTCATTCACCAAAACTAATCCTTAACATTGCTTGGTAGATTAAACATTAAATACTAGTGCAAAAATTGAAAACCATCACATAAACACAATAACACTAGATTTACATGGAAAACCCAAAAAGGGAAAAACCATGATGAGGATTAACTCACACTATAGAGAATATCAAAACCAATTACAAGAGTCTCACTTCCTATGAAACAAGGATCATTACCAAAACAATGACTCCTTGTCTGAAACAAGGACTCACTATCCAACAAGGATAACAATTCAGAGGGCTCAATGGCATAGAGGTACAAAGAAGATAAATAAGAATTGTTACAAAGAGAATAAAATCTCAATACAACTGAGAAATCCATCAAATATCACTCAATCCACTTCTAGACATGCATGAATGATAGATTACACCTTCAACTCACTACTTCCAGAAACTCAACATTTAGCCTTCGCATAGATCTTCCATACTCCATCATACACACACACTGATTCACACTTATCACTATTCCCTTTGTGATATTGTCTCTATTTCCTTTGTTATCATAGCTTCTTCTTCCATAACTCATTCTTCATTTATACCATCTTCAACTTTGAAACATATCCAAAGTCAGCCATCCCAATTCAAATTTAAATTAGACCAGTGCCAAAACATCCTAAGGTGGAATTAGAATTAGGCCAACCCAAAAACATGATTCAGAAGGACCCAAATAGATCCAACATGCTTCATCAACTCTAAAGGTAGTATTTCACACAAGGTTGATCAAACCAATGTAAAATGCATAAAATAATTAAGCATGAAATTTCCAGATACAATGAATCAATAGCTAAAAATTTAGATATAGAAGCTTCCAACAATCATGATGTACATATCTAAACCACACAAACATAGGAGCAAATATTAGAGAAAAAATCAGAGCAACCATCGAACACTTGCAACATATCTTCATTACAATTTTCTCAATATCCTCAACATATATATCCAATACCTATATCCATGACACTAATGACAACAAAAATTAGTTGATAACCAGTTGAATAGTTGACATCAATGAAAACACCTTCAATATTTCCATTTTTGTAACAATCTCCCCTTTTTTCATTGATGGGAACACTTGATGTGAAAAAAAATCAAAGACACCATACTAGCACTAAATACACTTCTCAATATTTTTATTTCTATTTCTCCCCCTTAGTAGATAGTCTTTTATATTCTTCCTCTTCTTCTTCACATGCTTCCTCTTCTTTTTCACAAGCTTCCTCTCCTTTTTCACATGTTTCCTCTCCATTTTCACTTGCTTCCTCTCCCCCTTTGACATCAATGGAAAATGAAAAATATATTTTATATTGATTTCCCCTTTGACATAGAAAACAAAATACTCACAATGACAACAGCTGATACTACCTAGTCCCCCTGAGAGGTAGCCACCAAAACATTAATCCAAAAGAAAGATAGATCCATAGATACATTAGAATAATGCATATCCATTTGCATCTAGTTCAAGAAAGGAGGGAAAATAACCCCTAACTTCTCCTAGAGATACTCAAAAGTATCTTTAGGAAGATCCTTTGTAAATATATCAACCACCTGATCCTTCATCAAAACATATTCAAGCTTTACTTCATTCTCCATGACCTTATCTCTCAAGAAATGATACATGATAGATATATGCTTCATTCTCAAGTGCATTACATGATTATTTAAAATTTTAATTGCACTTGTATTATCATAGAAGATAGAAATAGGAGATCATCATACACCATTGTGATATCTTTCAATGTCTATTTCATCCATAGAAATTTTGTACAACAATATGCAACACCAATATATTCAACTTCAACAATAGAAAAAGAGACTAAAACATGCTTTTTACTCAGCCATGCCAACAATCTATAACCAAGAAAAAAGCACCACCAATTGTACTCTTTATGTCATCTACACATCCAACCCAATTTGCATCTGTATAAGAACTTAGTAAAGTCAGTATCTCTATGCTACCATAATCCATAATCTAAAGTGCCATTCAAATATATGAATATTCTGTTACTAGTAGCGACATGTGTTTCCTTAGGATCTTCTTGAAGTGTAGCCACAAGATAAACATCATGCATAATATCCAATATAGTAGTAGTCAAATACAATAGTCCACCAATCATAGATCTATACGTGCTTTAATTAGCCTTAGGTGAATCATTATCTTTACCTAGTTTGCAACCAATAATCATAGGAGTACATACTAGTTTGGAACCATCCATCCCAAACTTCTTCAACATCTCTTTCACATACTTAGACTATGAAAACAAAATTCCTTTCTTTTTTTAATTGATCTATAGCCATAGAAATAAATTCATCTCTCCAAACATAGACATTTAAAATTTCTTTTTTCATCTCTTCCACAAACATATTGCACATAGTTTAATTTCCTCCAAAGATAATTTCATCAACATATACAACTACAATAAATATTTTGTTATTTTCAATCTTAAAATATAGACTAATATCCACTGTACCTTTCTTGAAACCTTGCTAAATCAAATACCTATCCAACCTCACATACCAAGCTCTAGGAGCTTGCTTCAATCCATATAAAACTTTCTTCAATCTACACACCATATCCAGTTGACCTGACAATTGAAATCCTTTTGGTTGTTCCACTTATGAGTAACCTTTACACAAAAGCCTTTCTTTTTTTCTAAGAACTTCTCCATTCACATTAAACTTATTTTTGAATAACCATTTTGATCCAATAATGCTTTTATCTTCTGGTCTTGGGACTGATTCCCAAGTTTTATTCTTCTCAATTATCATAAGTTCTTCTCTTATGGCTTCCATCCAATGTTCATATTTACATGCTTCACTTATAGTCTTCAATTCAATCTTAGAAAATAAACTTAGATTAACATTAGCAACAATTCTTCTTCTAGTTAATACTCCTTTAGTCTTATCTCCAATAATCTAACTTTCTAAATGATTCTTTTGTACATGTCTAGGCATTGTAAGTGACACCACCAGAGAATCTTCTCTTTCATTTTGTTCATTCTACTTCTCTTGCTCATCCTTTTCTAGTTCTTCCATAATCTCTTCAATTATTTCACAATCAAGTTCATTGGATACATATCCATCAATGTCAATTGAATTCTTCATTGTCTCATGAACCTTGACATTTGCACTTTATAAAGTTTCTTCATCTCTTTTGATATAACATTTTCTTTTGAATACATTGAAATACTTAATAGTAGGAATTCTTCCAAACCATAGCTCATAGGGGGTCTTTGTACTATTTTCTTTGTCTTGATCTTGATTGAATACATAAACAATAGTATGAATAGCTTCTTTCTAATAAAATTATAGTAAACTAGCCTCATTAATCATTGTTCTAGCAACCTCTTGAAGTATTCTATTTTTCCTTTCAAAAACTCCATTATGTTTAGGAGTTCTAAAAGTAAATAACGACCTTGTTATTCCATGTCCTTCACAAAACATATTGAACTCATGGGAGGTGAATTATCCACATATGTCAGACCTTAAGCATTTTATCCTCAAGTTTACATCATTTTCAACCATAGCTTTGAATGTCTTGAATCTATCTAATGCATTTGATTTCTCTCTAAGAAATGTAACCCATGTATATCTAAAATAACCATCAATTAAAAGAATAAAGTTCCTTTCACCTTGTAGAATTCTCACTCTTGTAGGACCACAAATATCTGTATGAATTAAATCCAATAGCCCAGTAGTAGAATGTTCCTTTGATCTGTAGTGATCTCTTGCTTGCTTTCCAAGCCAACAATTCTTTTAGATAGCATTAACAAGTTTTGTAATCTTTGGTAAATATATCACAGCCTAAATTGCACTAATCCTCACCAAGTTATGAAAATTCATGTGACACATTCTCCTATGCCATAACCAACTATCATTAATCTGATTCATAAAGCATTGTCCATCAGCACCCTTAAGTTGATAGACATTTCCTTCAAATTTCTTTCCTGCAACAATCAATGTTCTAGATCCTTTTTGGATCTCACATCTTTCATCCTTAAACACATGATCATATCCTTTACTACATATCTTACCAACACTCAAAATATTATTCCTTCAACCCTTAACATAGTAGACATTATTAGTATTATGCTTTCCATCAAAACTTACTAAACCTATCCCACAAATTTTAGCACCAGTATCATCTCCAAACATAACCAATCCTCCATTATATTTTTCAAGTTTGAAAAACTTAATTTTATCATTAGTTATGTGATGTGAAAAAACACCATCAACAACCTAGTAGTTATTTTCTTGTTTAGCATGTAGGGAAGAGATAATAATACCTTCATTTTTCTCATTCTCCAAAGGGCTTTCCTTCACCTATTTTTCAGAATTAGAAAAAGTAGATTCATCCTTTATAGCTAGGAACATGTATTCATTGTCACTAGGATCTTCATACTCAGAATCTTCATTAGATATACTAGCATTCTCATTCACATAATATGCTCTTTTAATCATTTTTCCTTTCTTTTCTTTCTCATATCTTTGTTTATTCCTCTTACCTCTTTCTAGACACTTTGTAGCATAATGACCTATTTCTCCACAACTAAAGCATTTAAAGGGTAATTTACCTTCATCCTTACCAGAGCCTTTCCTCATCCTTCTCACAAGGTTAGCTTATACTTCATCAAAATTTTCTTCATTTAAAACTTCATCTTTTTTCACCTTAAAATAAGTTTTTGATTTGCATCCATTCCTCATACTCGACTTCCCCATCTCATAGGATGTCAAAAATCACAACAATAGATCTTTAGTGCAAGTCTTATAATCTATACTTTTCTTAATAACACACACCTTCTCATTGTAAGCATTAGGGAAAGTTCTACGGATCTTCTTTACAATTCTGGTTTCATCTATAGTTGCACCTAGTCCTTGCATTTTGAGCACTATCTCATCCAATATCTGTACATAAGCTTTAACATTCTCATCTTCAGACATATGAAAAAGCTCAAACCATATCTCCAAATTCTATAATTTTTCCTCTTTAACTCTTTCATCACCTTCATGCACCCTTTCCAAAGCATCCTTGACTTCCTTAGAACTCTTAAAATTCTAAAACTTAATCAACTTGGAATGTACTAGACTGCTCTTCAAAATGTACTTCACCTTATTGTTCACTTCATGTGTTTTGAGCTCATTAATAGTACTCAAACCATTAGCAAAAGGGGTGTAAGGATTCTTGTAAGATTTCTCCACATCATATTCTCAATACTCCAAATATTATTCCATCAATATTTTCTAGATAGCATAATTAGTTCCATCGAACCTTGAATAATCATAAGTCATATTGCTAACCATCCCAAACCTTCCTCAAGTAGTTAAGGTCTTCACCAAGGAACCAAGCTATGATACCAATTGTTGAACAAGACAACTGAGAGGGGGGTGAATCATTTGTCACATATTTACACTTTAATTCATTCACCGAAATGAATCCTTAAAAATACTTGGTAGATTAAACATTAAATACTAGTGCAGAAACTAAAAAACCATCACATAAACAAAATAACTTCAAATTTATGTGGAAAATCCAACAAGGGAAAAACCATGGTGAAGATTAACTCACACTATAGAGAATATCAAAACTGATTACAAGAGGCTAACTGCCTAAGAAGCAAGGCTCACTACCAAAACAAGGATTCACTATCTAGAACAAGGACTCACTATCTAATAGGCTTAACAACCTGGAGGGCTCACTACCATATAGATACAAAGAAGATGAAGAAGAATTGTTACAAACAAAATACAATCTCAATGCAATAGAAAAATCCACCATAGCTCACTCAATCCACTTGTAGACATGCATGAATGATAGTGTGCACCTTCAGCTCACTACTTCTAGAAACTCAACATTTAGGCTTCACATGGATCTACCATACTTGTATCATACGCACACACTGATTCACACTCATCTCTATTCTCTTTGCACTCTTTTCGATATTTCCTTTTTTCTCATTGCTTCTTCTTCCCCATCTCATTCTACATTTATACCATCTTCAACTTTGAAACATACATAGAGTTTTCCATCCAAATTCAAATTCAAATTAGGTTTGTGAAAAAACATACTAGGGTGGAATTATAATGAGGGTGACCTAAACATACACTTCATAAGGACCCAAATAGATCCAACATGCTTCATCAAATCTGAAGGTAGTATTTCACACAAGGTTTTCCAAACCAATATATAATACATAGAACAATTAAGCATGAAATTTCTAGATACCAAAATTATCTTCAATACAATCAAAATAACTCAACTCTAGAACCACAAGTCATAATACTTTATCAAAGAGAAATATAGATCAACAACATTTCTCTCGGACCTCAACCAAAAACATAGAAAACCATAGTTCACAACTAGTGAGAAAAACTCGCGTTGTACAATGAATCAATAGCCAAAAAGATAGAAATATCAACTTCCAACAACCATGATCAACATATATGAACACCACAAACATAGGAGCAAATCTCAAAGCAACCAATGAACACGTGCAACATATCTTCATTAGAATTTTCTCAATATCCTTGACATATGCAACCAATAACCTATATCCATGACACTAATGACAATAACAATCAATTGATAACCAATTGACGAGTTGAAATCAATGATAACACCTTCAATCTTTCCATTCTTGCAACATAAATAATCAACATTATTTAATTAATCAGGAGGAATAAAGTTATATTAGGACTAAAATTTATTTAATTTTTTGAATTTAGTGAAAAATTGTATTAAATAAATAATGTCATATTATTCAATTAATAGCATAAATTAAGGTCTCATTACCTTTTGATGTGAAATGTAGTGATATTCAATGATAATGATGTCATTGATGTGAAAATGTCATTTAGTATGTGATAAATGTTAGGTCAATTTTACATTTCTACATTTTTTCCATCTATGAGACAAAGTATTAGTTGCTTTGTTTCAAATATTTTTATGTTAAGATCAAGTTTTGAAAAAATTTATATGCCCCACTATGCCCCAATGATCAATAGAATGATGGTAGGACTTTGTGTCACACCCTCGAGAGGTTGGCCAAAAAATTTAGTTTGAAGGTCAAGCTCACGAAACTCTTCTATTTTAGTTATGATGTGTAGAGAATGAAAAATTATGTCTATAAGTATTTTGTTGCTCATTCAAATGTTTGTGGGATCTCTTAATTTCAACCTAGGAGGGTTTCTTAATCAAAAAATATGGTTTTGTGGGGTTAAAATAGGTAATTAGGGTTTTAATTACCTATTTGCACTTTAATCCTATAGAGAATTTTTGCCTCTATTTTTCTCATTTTTTTAGTTTTCGAGGAGCTATGGCAAGGATTCGGGGTGCCCCACATCACACAAACTCAGTTCAAGATTTTGGATAGCCTACTAGTTTCAGTGCCCCAATACATGTACCCTTTCGATTTTTTTCGTCTTTCTATGTTTTTGTAATTAATGCATGAATTCAACTTAGTCAAGTGCACAAGATTTAAGAATCTCATTCCTTTGCATCTATTTTGGCACTTTTGACCTTGTAAAAAGCTTTCTTTTGACATAAATTTGTGCTTTTGAGTGAAATTTTTTCTTTGTTGGTGACTTTATATAGCTTTTGCACTTTTAATTTCTTGTTTTCATTTTCTGTGCTCTTGTGTCGAATTTTCACCTTTGAAAAAAATTTGCACTTTTGTAAATTTGTGTTTTTACTATTTTCTCTCGCTTTTGACAAAAATTTCATTGCTTTTGACAACAATTTTTTTCTTTTGAATTTTTTAAACCCTAAGTCAATTTTCTCATTGTTTTAGGTTTTCTTTGCATGTTTAGAGTGAATCCTTAACATCATGTGTTGAATGATTTTTAGGTGGTCCTTAATCCACTCTATTCAAGGGAATGACAATCGCGTGATTTGTTTGACTTGATCACCGAGTTTCATGAGCAAGTGCAAGATTTCCTAGATGTTATCGAGTTGCAGTACATTTTTTACATTCTAACCATCATATGCCATAGCGTGATGATGACTACATTCATGGAGAGGTGCCACTCATAAACCTCTTCATTTCATTTACCTACTAAGGAGGATACCATTACTCTTGAGAATGTGTGTATGATCCTACGCATACCCATTCATGGAGAGTTCGTTACATACTCCATTTGATTGGGTACTCATGCTATGTGACATGTTCTTGGTGTGAGACATATGGAGATTTGATAGTCAAATATTGTCTTATTACATGTCATCGGCAATGTTGATCCTGTTTCCCTTGTTCTCTATGATTTGGTGTCGGGGATTGTTGTTCTTGATAGGTAGGGTGATATAGAATAGTTTGGAGGTTTTCAAACCAATCACAATTCAACCAACTTAACAATTTAGAAACCCTAACTTGGTGTCTTATTCATAATTCCTTCAATCTATCTTGTAACATTCCAAACTATGATTTTTCAACATATATTTTAGAGAAGGCCTCAAACCCATGAATTTAATACCATTTAGAATACCCTTTATGATATTCTTTAACATATTAAAATTTTAAATAGGTTTTTTTTGTAATATCACCTCCTAAAATTGATTGCTACGTTGTCGTTAAGCCTAATTAGGCATGTTTTACAAAGCAACTACTAGGTGAACTCTCTCCCAAACAAAAATATATATTCCAAGATTTCAACTAGGTTACATGGGATCTAAAACTACAAATTTTCTCCTTTATAACATTTACAAATTCATCTAATGTCAAAACCCTACTCCTAACCTCTATTCCTAAGCCTAACACATTGAGATAATAAGCTAGGGCTCGATCAAACATTGCCCTACCTCCATTGCCTACATTTGAAAACTCTAAATACATTGAGAGCACTCTACCTACCTCCATTCCACCAAGTTTTATCATTTTCCACCAATGGAATGGGCTTCAAAACATTATTTTTGCACTCAAGCCCTCAAACCCTAAGTTTACAAACTATTTTCAAAGAAATCACTTAGAATCCCTTCAAACTCAATGAAAATGACTCAAACCAATTTCAAATGGTAGAAGACTCAATACTTCATCCAACCAAACATGTTTTTTGTCATTAGCAGGCTGTACGTAGTTGTACAACTAACTGTAGCATTAGAAAACATAGAAATTTGACAAAAAATAGAGCTTCCTTTATTTCTTGATCACCAAAATCTTCTCCAGAGAGTTTCCTCAAAGTTTTCAAAGAACATTTAAACAGAAAAAACCAAAACAAAATGGTTCACAACTACCTTTTGAACTTGTGACCGTTCAACTTCCAAAAACATCCAAAAACATCCAAAAATGCAAAGTTACTGACACAACATTTGCAATATTAAAAAAATATGACAACTTTATGACAAAATCACCCCATGAGACTAAAAACATGTCAACCTAATCTAAATATACCTTATTACATAAAAATTGGACTCAACAACACAAAAACCTAACATTGGACCATATTTACAAAATGAAGGTAGGTGCCCCTGCACCATACACCTGGGGAGGACAAAATCTCAAGCTCCACTTGAGACCAGCTCTTGCACTATGGTACCATGTTTCTTAATGTCTTCCTCTACCATCCATGTTGCATATTCATTAGGGATACCTTTCCATTTCACTAGGTACACATTATACACCTTATTCTTAGTTCTCTTTACTTTCTTTGTGTCCAAAATACTTGCAAGCTTCAATGGCTAACTTGGTAAGTCATTGACCCAATCTTCATATGGAACTCTTGATGCACCTACTTCTTCACCTATAATCACAGATCCTTTAAAAGGATAAAGGTTAGAAACATTGAAAATTAGAGAGATAGCCACTCCAAGAGGGAGTTCTATCTCATAGGTATTTGCACCAAATTTGTGGACCACCTTGCATGACTCAATCTTCTTCATCTATAACTTTGTATATTTACCCTTAGGTAATCTTTCTTTCCTCAAATGTGCTAGGACCAAGTCTCCTACTTTGAATTGAACATCTCTCTTCTTCAAATTTTCATGTTGCTTGCATTTCTCCACACTCTTTTGAAGATTTTCTTTCACTTAGTGATGTATGTCCTTCATTGCAACTTCAAACTCTTCACCCTTAACACTCCTCTCCATACCACTCAAATCTCGTGCAAGAGCACCTTGGGCATCAAATGCTTTTTAAATTTGTAAAAGGTTAAATGTTCAAAATTGCATTGTAAAGGTCATGAGTCATAAGTCAAGCACAAATGTAATGGAAAAATGATGTAAAAGGTCTTATTTGTATATAACTAATTCATAAAAGAAGTCACTAGGAGGTAAAAATGCAAATAATGCAATATTGTTGTCAAAATGTGATTATGTAAACAAAAAGGCATAAATCAAGCATATTAAGAGTTAAAAGGTAGTTGAACTGATGGAGGAAGTTTGTAAGTCAGTTTCAAGGAGGGAGAGGTTATAAAAAGAATGTAAATGTTGAGCAAAATAGATATATTGTATTCTTGAAGAGTTAGAAATAATAAAAGTTCCTTGTTTTAGTTTATTTCTATTTTTTTCCAGCATTTTTCACTGTTCCTGTCCTTGGTGCGGCCTGGTACTTACTTTTATGGACTCCCAATTGACATGGTTGGAAAGAGGGCAGAGTCTACTTTATTTGGGTGGTGATTTGACTTGTTTTCGTTAAGTATTAAGAAAGTTACATCAGTTTTAGTGAAAGAGGGTCTGAAATTTCTAAATCTTGAGTTTTGAGAGTCTAACAAGGTTTTCATCACTACTCCACCAATGTAGGTTAAGTAGATTGGTGGAGTAGGTTAGGGATAGGATAGTAGATATGTTTTTATGATTATATGTGGAGGGGAAAGAATGAATAACATGGTGGAGTTGCTGCTCCAGGCTAAAATCTAAGTTTTTCCTCTTCAAGAATGGAGGTTTCAAGTAGGGTATTGAAGGATTTTAATGAATAAGGGCTTGGAGATTTTTCCAAAGGCTTTGGAAGACATATTGAAGCATGTTTCAAGTGGTGGCCAGTGAAATAAAGGTTTGCAAATGTTTTATTCAAAAAACCCTCCTTAATTTGTGTTTTTTCACCCTACAAACAAGGGTTTTGTGGATCAGCTTATTTTTATGGTTCAAAGTCCATGAGAATGGTGAAATTAGGAGTTTAGTAACATGATTAATGACTATTTTAAGGTTTTGAGAGATTTGGATGTGCTTAAAGGGGGCCTCCTTTGAAAAATATACCTATTCTAGTAGGCCTGGACAACGTACAATCTGAGTTTTGTGAATTTTTTTTCAAACAAATCAATGGTAGTTTTGTCATGCTGATATGAGTAGTAGAAGGGATCTCTAAATGTGTATTTTCTTCTTGGTATTTTCATTTGGTTTGGGGAGATTTACTTGGTTTAGGTTATAAAGACCTATTTGTCAAATAGTGCCATGAATTCCAAGATAACATAAATCTAATGTCAGTGCAAAGAATGGTTACAAATGGTTGTAGATTGTCTTTTGATGTGGTGTTAAGTTGTTTCTATGCTTGTACCAGATGTGGAAGGAAGATTTTTACATTATGGTGTTTGGACTTTTGTTTTCTAATGGTGTTTGGATGCAATTATGCTGGGACAGTCATGTGACTGATGGAAATTGTCCTTGACAGTGCTTGTAAGTATGACATGGTTCAAGTCATGATGTGTGTAGTGGTCTTGAAGTCTAAGAAACAGAGGTATGGTTGCCCTCATTAAGGTTTATTGGTTTGAGTGCCTTGAACAAAGATTTCATAAGGAACAAGTTTAGTATTTGATTGTGGACTGTGGGATAGTGGTAAGAATTGTTTTGGTATCTGTCATAATATTAAGAGAAGAGATGTCTAAAGATTGTTACCTTGTTAGTGTGTTGCCTTGGTGAATGAGTAAGTTGGTGTTTTCTTGATGTGCTATGATGTGGGTTGTTGAGTTGAAGCTAATGATCATGGTGAATGAATTCTGATTTTGATTGTAAAGACATAAAAAATGAGTTTGAGTTTGATGTAAGTTGTTGTTTTCTTCTTGATCTTCTCCAGATTGAGGATGGGATTGAGATCCCTGGTAAAATGTGTTGTTGAAGGTTGTTGGTATGATGCTCTCCATCAAAATCTCTGAGCTCAAAGAATCCCCTAGGCTTCATTCCATATACAATTTCAAATGGATTCTTTCCAACACTTCTATTGATATAGTCATTATAGGAAAACTCAGCTTGTGGAAGAACCAAATCCCATTGTGATGAGTGCCCTTTTTTCAATCATCTAAGAAGGTTTCCAAGACTCCTATTGACAAATTCAATCTCCCATCTATTTGTAGATGATAGGTAGAGCTAAAGGTCAAATTTGTTCCCAACTTCTTCCAAAGAGTTCTCCAAAAGTGACCTACAAACGTGCTATCTTAGTTAGACATAATTATCAATGGTAATCCATGAATTCTATCTGCTTCCTTGAAAAATAACCCAACAATGTATGAAGCATCATTTGTGCATTTACATGGTATAAAATGAGCCATTTTGCTATATTTTCCAATAACAACAAATACACTATCAAATCCTCTTTGAGTTTTGGGTAAACCCAACACAAAATACATGTTAATGGATTCCCATGACCTATTTGGAATTGGAAAAGGTTGGTAAAGAACTGCATTAGTGCTTGAACCCTTTTCTTTTTGAATAACAACACAATTCTCAACAAACTTTTTGATGTCACCTTGCATTTTTGGCAAATGATAATATCTTCTTTTTGGCAGACATTCAAGTTTTTTAGCATATATTTAATTTATAGTTTGTATAAAATTGCAAGGTTATGATTACCAAGTTCTCCTTAATGTTCCAACTGACATTCTCTAATTACTATGATCAACTTAAAGGATTTAATCTTTACTTGAAAGAACCAATCAATTGATCATACAGATACATCAAATGTGCACTGATAAACTGGATATAAACTTGTTACACCAATTTAAATAACCAGAAAATACCAACTTTGGAGACAACTTCAATAATGCTTTCAATGAACACAATAAACAACTGATACCAGAAATGACTGCACCATATTAAAATATTTTCATTGATATCTCCATAATTTAAAACATGCATCATAGTCTCATATTTGTGAAACATTGTATTCTACTATATCTTTTCTATCCTATCTTCTATCCTATATCTTATATCTCTATTTCATTATCGAAATAGATATTTATACATCAAAAATGTGAAAGGATGTGTCCTTTCAGAAATGTCATAAAGTATACAATTTATTAAGAGATAATTAGGCTATGTTTAGCCACAAATGATCCACATAATCTTGGCGCTCGTGCGTATCCGCATCTCCAACAATGTTCTAGATTGAAATCTCCATTTTGATCATCCTTTCATTTCGATTGCTTACATCTTCCAATGTCATGTTTTCAACAATGGCAACCTTCAAAATTTTGCGCAGCATCGACTCATTCTCACTCGTCCATCAAATTACTTCCTTTAGTTTTCCTCTATCATCAAAGAATGCAGTCGATGTTTTCTTAGTAGCATCTATCAATCCTTGCATATCCCCCTGCAATTATTTACAGAATTTTTGATGCTGATTTATAAAATGATTTGTAGCTTCAATTGCTCCACTATTAGAAACATCTCACTGGTTCAAATGTTGAAACTTCTGCATAACCCGTTCATTCATCCTTTCATGTTCCTGCAATGAAGCAAGCGTATGAGAATATTTTCCCTAGAGTTTATTTAACCAAGATATCAAATTATCCTGCCTTTTCTTGATTATTGCTTGAATTGCATCATTCTTTCCCTACGAATAGACACTTGATCCTTCCCAATGATCTCTTGACTGAGAGCTTTCACCTTGAGTAAGCATCTTGGTTGACCTCATCGTAATTCCTACCAAATCTTTTAATCTGTCATTTTCGCTCAACATCTTTTTGTTATTTGCTTTGTAAATTTCTCTCTTTTATCAACATCTAGATTTGTGCATTGTTTAATTTTGCACCATTTATCCCAATTTCTATAGTAGCCACAGGATTAGCTTCCCCAACTTTCAAATTCATGACATGCCTGAATGCCTTTTCAATATCAATAACTACTGACTTTCAGTGGGGTGGATATAAGGCTCAAATCATTAATGATCCTTCATCAATATTGTATTTGGATCCTACATACACTTCTATTACCTTTTCTTGGTCTAGTTTGTGTGTAGCATTACTATCCTTCAAGAAACTATCAAAGACAAGTGCAGAATTGAGATCTAGCCCAGGAAAGATCATCACACCAACATTTTCCAACATTTTTCTCCCCTTTTTAGGGGTCATACCTGTCATCTCATCATCTACACACCTCCTCAATTCATTCAACAATTGTTCCTCATTTCCTACAGTAACATTATCAAACTTTTCCCTTATTTCTTTTCCCTTCTGTTTATACAAAAATGTTTTGAATTCTAGGGAATTAACAAATTCATCATCAGATACAAATGATATGTATTCAATATGCCTTGCATCTGCTTCTTCTTCATCCAAATTCTGAATCATATCATCAAAGTGATAGGGCACATGCTGATACCCTCCAAAGTTTATCTTCATTTCAGGAGAATTAATATACCCTTATGGATCAAAATTCTTTCTGAGTGGTCCTCTTTTCATATTGTACTACAATAGTTTATCAAGGATCAAGTTGTATCCTTCCTTGGCGAACACAGTGAAATCACCAAAGCACAATGTTCTAGGCATAAAGGCCTTCTTCTCAAAGGAACTAAGATTCATAACACTAAAATAATCCATTTGTCTGATAATCTCCAAATATGCATTTCTATTTGGGACCATTTTTAGAAGAAATGAAAGGGGCATCTTCAAACCCATAAACTCTAATCATGGTAGCTCCCTCCAAGCAATACCAATCTCCCCAATTATAATCAATTGGCCCCCTGAAATATTTTCTTTGAAGAAATATCTTTATCTCATCATATAATGAATAATTACAAGGATAATTGTACAATCTATACAATTTTTTCACAAAATATTATTCAAAATGAATAAAACTAGCATTGTAAAACCTGCTATCCCAAACAACAGTCCACAGCTGAATTGGCAATGCTGTAGCTTCTTTACTAAACAGAGAAATTTTCATCTCTGGAGGCCATACTTCCAACTCTTGTCAAAAATACAGTACCAGATGCATCAATAATGAATAATTCTTGAGATGAAAGGTAGACGATCCACCTTTTATAGCAATAAATTCTGAATTAAGCCCCTTAAAAATGTATGAGGCATAGTCAAATGCCCTAGAATTGTGGTACTGGATATCTGTTGTGATAATCATTGGCACAATTGACATATATTTCGGGGCATCCATTCCCAAAATATGGCATACTGAGAAGTAAGTTTATTTCATATAAAGTTCAAATAGTTCCACATGATAAGGAGGTCCATCACTATCTTATAGAGGAACTAGTTTACTGCCCTATTTAACCTTGTGAATTAGCAGCATCCAACCCTTATAAATTGTGTCCATTCTTGAGAATTCCTTCTCCAATTCTTTGTATATGATCTCCTCATTGCAAAACCCTTCCAAATTAAAAACCTACCCAATTGTGTCTTTTGAAAAATGTATTTGTGGCTTTCTAGATCGGTCACATATAGCTTTGTGTTTCAGGTCATAATGGTCAGCCAACAATTTTACCAATTCTACATTTACAAATACGTTAGGTCACACCAGTTTTCCCAAATTCAACTTCCATGGATTGCAAACTAGTTCAAAACGGTCTCTTCGATGATAGTGGAAATTGAACAATTCATATCCCCTTATTTGAGTCCAAACATCTCCAATAAACTTGCATTTATCATCTAGTTTGTCTAGTTCTGCCCTAAGTTGCACTGATCATCTAGCTTTAGGCCCAGAGCCAGGCAATTAGTCAATGAGGTGTTGATTCAATCTTCATTCTATGCCATCATGTTCCCCTTTAGTTTTCTTTTTCTTTGCCTTTGTTTGACTACTTTCACTATGTTTTCTAATTTTAACTTTTCCAAAGCTAGGGGAATCCATTCTTCAAAGTTATAGAAGTTAAAATTTTGAAGAGCTAAGGTGCAATCACTTACTGTATTCTGCTTGAATTCTTCAGATTGAAAGATGCCCTAGTTCTGAGTTTTCCTTGCTAGTTCCTCTATTATCAATTCAACACTAATGCATCAATTATGTTCTCCCTATTATGTTCCATCATTCCATTAATGTGTCTATTGAAGCACGAACGAAGGCTTATTTGAAACTTACACTATCATGTCAAATGTCTTGTCGGTGAGAAATTTTCAAATCTGGGGTGAAATCCTCTTGCAACGTTCATTAAACCTTTTGCTGAAACATCCTATAGTCTCCTCAAAACCTCCAAGTCTCACCAATAATCAAAAAATTTTCTTCACTTTAACATCCTATAGTCTCATCGACATTTGGAGTCTCACCAATGGCCATCACTTCAGTTTTGTATATCGTTGTGACAATTCTGAGTCAAGGGGATGTTTCATAGACTTCATTGTGTCTTACCGAGATGCACCCCATGGTATTTTTCCAATTGTTGAGACATAACCACACTTTCGCTGATGAAACCATGCTTCAGCATGACCTTCATATTCTTAACTAATTAAATTAGTCTTACGAACGAAGTAGGCTCTATTGGCAAGACTTTGAGCTTCGAAGAGACTCATACCAATGCTAATTGTCTTGCTGAACTTGTTATTCCCATATGCTTTGTTCCATGAGACTCTTCTCGAAACATCTCATCGGCATGACTTATAGGTTAGCAAGACTACATGAATTCCTCCTGATAGTTCTTTGATAGTGTAGACATCCAAATTTGGACACTTAATTTATCCAAATTTATAACTTTTCATCTAAACAACCTCATATCCAAGTTAATTAAGTAATATTACTATTATTTAATTAATATTCTTAGTTCTGCCAAATCCCTAAGGTATTTAATTAATAATTAAATACCTTACCCTCCTTAATCCCCTTTTCATCAAATGAATTAAATAAATATTACATTTATTTAATTCCTCACATGTCATTTTCATCTAATCCTAATCTATTTCCTAATCTTTTCATTAAGGATGCACATACCTAATCCTGGATTAGGATGTGTCACATCCTCCAACTTTTGCAAGTTGGCTTCTAATCCTCATTAACCCCTAATTATTTTAATTACTAATTAGTTAAAACTAATTAGTACCTTGGTCAACTCACCCCCAAGCAATTTTTAATTCCTTTTTATTCACCCTAGGCTCCTCTCTTCCCCATGTGAATTTTTAATTCACTTTTATTATTCCTAGAATCCCCTTTTCCCATGCATCTTCTAGAACCTTTGACTTGTCACATCAAGTCACATGTGATAAATTCCCACCTTTTGGGAACCTTGTCTTATCCACTAGATTCTTCCAATCATTGTGAATTTTTAATTCACTTTTATTCTCCCAAAGCTTTCCCTCTCCCCATGTGATCATTGAAAGGTCACATCAAAGTACTTGGAAGGTACTTGTCCTTCCTCCACCTCATGTACCTTTTGGCCACCTCACTTACACCTCATCTCCTCTTAGCCACTTCACCATCCACATGTCAAGATGTGAGGGCTTGTGAGTTCTCAACCCACCATAGCCCTTCATCTTGACCTTGTTGGATGAATCTCAACTGTTGAATTCTCTAGAGAATTCAAATTCATCTATAAATACCCCCTCCTCAAGGGCATTAACAACACAGCCATTTTGCAACTAAATGCTGCCATTTTGTGTACTCATTTAGCCATCAATTTCATCCATTTTCATTTGCATCCAAGCACATAGTCAAATCCTCCATTTAGCCACATCAAGAGCCATCAAGGAGCATACAAATCAATCGAAATCAAGGTCCAACCAAGGAGTTTTAGCTGCAAGAAGGAAGGTATATCCATTGTCATCATTTAACATTTTCCTCTCTGCATTTTCGAATTCCTTAGGCTAATCTTGAGGTGTTTCATTATGTTTTCCATTGCATTTTAGTTGCTTAGAATAGGTTAAACATTTTGATATCACATTTCTGGCATGCCCGGTGGGACCCACAAACAGGTTCCTATATTTAATGTTCATTGTTGTTGAGTTTTTTGAAGGAATACGTCACACTAGGGCAACTACGCCTATGATTTTTCTATAGTGGGGCGACTGTGGCTCTGATTTTCCACAGTGGGGTGACTGTGCCCCTGATTTACTGTAATGAGGTGACTACACCCCTAATTTACTACAGTGAGGTGACTACGCCCCCCCTGGGCTAAAAATTATTTTTGGCTAACACATTTACTACAGTGAGGCGACTACGCCCCCTTGGGCTGAAAATTATTTTTGGCTAACACTTTTTCTACAGTGAGGTGACTATGCCCCCCTAGGCTGAAAATTAGTTTTGGCTAACACATTTACTATAGTGAGGCGACTACGCCCCCTGGGCTGAAAATTATTTTTGGCTAACACTTTTTCTGCAGTGAGGCGACTATGCCACCCTGGGCTGAAAATTAGTTTTGGCTAACACTTTTTCTGCAGTGAGGAGACTACACCCCCCCTAAGCTGAAAATTATTTTTGGCTAACACTTTTACTGTAGTGAGGTGACTACACCCCCCTAGGCTAAAAATTATTTTTGGCTAACACATTTTCTGTAGTGAGGCAACTATGCCCCCTGGGCTGAAAATTATTTTTGGCTAACACTTTTACTACAGTGAGGCGACTACGCCCCCCCTGGGCTGAAAATTATTTTTGGCTAACACTTTTACTACAGTGAGGCGACTACGCCCCACCTTTTAGGCTGAAAATTATTTTTTGGCTAACACTTTTTTCGCAGTGGAGTGACTACGCCCCTGATTTTCCGTAGTGGGGCAACTACGCCCCTGATTTTCAACAGTGAGGCGACTGCACCCTTGATTTACTGCAGAAAGGCGACTGCGCCCCCTTGTCACCGCGAAGCAACTCATTTTGAAAGGTAAAACTATCATTTTGGCTTCAATTTTTTTTGCTATTTTTAAGTATTAACCCCCTAACATTGTTCTTACAAGGATATTGGTGTTCTTTGCTGACTTTTTGTAGGACATTTTTGTGAAGTTGATGAAGAAAGTGGAATAAAACATCTAACATTTGCTTGCAAGGCTATCTATTCACTCAAACTTTTTAAAATATCCTTGTTGTTTGGCTTAATCTAAGAACATAGTTTAATTAGGGGGAGTAATATTCATTGCTTGTTGTGTCTATCTTTTCTACTACCCAAAGGGAGCATTAGCTTATTTTCGCTTTCCCCTTGCACTTTGTGTGAGCCTGGGGAGTAGTGGGAAACAATTAGTGCTTTCTTTCTAGTGGGACCTTCTTGGGGATTTCATCACCCCAAGGGATGATTCCAACCACGTGTATTGGTGGGGTATATAAAGGGGGGAGAGCGAAAGTTGTACCCAAATCCAGTCACATCATAATTGGTGGAGCGTCGAAGCTAGGGTGATACCTAGATAGACAAGAAGAGTTGGTCTGAGCCCTTTAATATCTTGCTAGGGTTCCCGACTCACGCTTGTGACGGGCTGGTGTTTATGGTTGTGCCTCACATACTGAGAGTATATCGAGGACTCCCTAGAAACCTTGTGCATCCTAGACTAAGACCTCTTTGGCCATACCCTTAACACTAATCATAGGATTTTGTTTGCTTGAGAGTGTTTTCTTGTGAGAAACCAGTGAAATTTTTGACAAATTGGCCTTATCATTGTCATTTTAAGTCCTTTCCATAGTCATTTTCATCAAACCAAGTTCTGGATATTCCGCAGTGAGGCGATTACACCCTTGATTTACCATAGTGAGGTTATTATGCCCCTGATTTACCGCAGTGAGGCGGTTGCACCCCTGATTTACCGCAATGAGGTGACTACACCCCTGATTTACTGTAGTGAGGTGATTACGCCCCTAATTTACTATAGAGGGGTGAATTTTCCCTTCTGAACACCTAAAATTGGCCCATTTGGATCCATTTAGCCTCTAAATCATCATCGAATCATTCCAAACCTTTGTATCATCATCCCAAGCCTCCATTTTATTATTCTAAACCTCTGAAAACCTCCATTTGATCATTTTAAACCCCCATTTTTACCATTCCAAACCTTCATCTAACCAAGAAGTCTTTCATCCCTTTCAAATCCTCTGCTCACTCATTTTGAGTAATCTTTCATCCATTCCAAACATTCATCTCCTCATTCTGAGAGTTGTTCATCCTTTCCAATCAATCATTTACTCACTTTGAGCTTTCAATCATTCATCCATTCTAAGCAATCATTAGTTTCGAGTGCTTGATCATTCATTCATTCTAATCATTTTCCCAAATCTGATTATCTATCTCCTCAATCTGATTTTCCGCAGTGGGGCAATTACGCCCCTGATTTTCCATAGTGGGGTGATTACGCCCCTGATTTTCCATAGTGGGGTGATTACACCCTTGATTTTCTGCAATGAGGTGATTACACCCCTGATTTTCCACAGTGAGGTGACTGCGCCCTTGATTTACTATAGAGGGGAAAATTTTCCCTCTTGAACACCTGAAATCACCCCATTTGGGTCCATTTAGCCTCTAAACCATCATTTAATCATTCCTAACCATTATCTCATCATCCCAAGCCTCTGAAAACCTCCACTTTATCATTCCAAAGCTCCATTTTATCATTCCAAACCTTTGTTTGGCTATTCCAACATTCGTTTGACCATGTAGTCTTTCATCCTTTTCAAATCCTCTACTCACTCATTTTGAGTAATCTTTCATCCATTCCAAACATTCATCTCCTCATTCTGAGAGTTGTTCATCCTTTCTAATCAATCGTTTACTCACTTTGAGCTTTCAATAATTCATCCATTCTAAGCAATCATTAATTTCGAGTGCTTGATCATTCATTCATTCCAATCATTTTCCCAAATCCGATCATCTATTTCCTCAATCCAATTATCCAACACCCCGTTCCAATTGCCCGTCTCTTCGTTTTAACAGCCCATGTACCCACTTAAAAATTCCATCCCATAATGGGGCGAATCTATGCTGAAAAGGGGAAAATCCACCCCTTTGTGAGGGTAGAGACACCCCATAAGGGGGAAGAGACGCCCCAGGAGGGTAGAGACTCCCCAAAAGGGGGCAAAGACACCCCAACAAGGTAGAGACACCCCAGAAAGGGGCAGAGATTCCCCAAGAGGGTAGAGATGCCCCAAAAGGGGGCAGAGATGCCCCAAGAGGGTCGAGACGCCCCAAGAGGGCACAGATGCCCCTTTGTGAAAAAATTGGAAAACAAGCATATCTAGTTCCCAAATCTGACCAGTGACACCAATCCCATCATATCTTTCAATCCGATCCTAATTATGAGCACTCGTTCACTCGTTCTTAGTATTCATTCATCTATTTCGAATCTTCTTCCCCTCGTTCTGAGAGTCATTCATCTATTTTGAGCACCCATTTGCCATCATCAACAATTTTCTAAAATTCATCATTTCATCACAAAAATCACATAAGTTCCACTTAGAACACCATTAGAGTCCATATCCAGCATCAAATCATCCATCCCAATCATCTAGGCTTCATTTTGAGAATTTTGATTTTTTGTGCTGAAACTTTTGGAGGCCATAACTTTTGACTCGAGTGTCCATTTGAGCTGAAATTTTACTAGTGGTTGTGTTATGAGATGGCCTTTGGATCCCTGATTGACTAGAAGTCCCTTGGACCCCGTTTTTTCACATTTTTGATGCCTCAAACTTTCATCTTGACCCTCAAAATTGCAATTTAGTATTTTTTTCCAACATTTTGAAAAATCATTTTTGTCAATAACTCGAAATGCATGTCTCAAATTTGGGATATTGGTTGGTAATTCATCCTATCTCTTTTTTGGGTATTTTTTGAGAAAAAATTGAACTCTCAAAAGTATTTTCTTGAGGTTTCCTAACATGGAAAAATTTGACAATTTTTGAAAATTGCCAAATCTGGAAAAATCTGATTGTCAGCACCTTACGTTCTTTAAACCCAAAAACTTGGTGTAGAATCAATCCTATCACATCCTCCAATCACTCTAAGCTTCAACCCAATCCTAATCTGAGATTTAATCTAATCCCAATCTGAGCTTAACCAAAACCCTAATTTGAGGTTTAGTCATTTCAACCTTTCATTCATCCATTCTGAACAGTTGTTCTCCCTTTTCAATCATCTGTTTCCCCATTCTGAGTAAACACTCATATATTTCAAACCTTCATCTATAGTCTCAAACTCTCATTCTATCATTTCGATCATCTGTTTACTTGTTTCAAGTAAATGTTCATCCATTTCACACATCCTTTCGTCATTTTAAACTCTCATTCTATCATTTTGATCATCCATTTACTAGTTTCAAGTAAACATTCATACATTTCACACATCCTTTCATCATTTCAAACTCTCATTCTATCATTTCGATCATCCGTTTACTCGTTTGGAGTAAATGTTCATCCATTTCACACATCCTTTCATCATTCTAAACTCTCATTCTATCATTTCAATCATCCGTTTACTCATTCTGAGTAAACATTCATCCATTTCACACATCCTTTCATCATTCCAAACTCTCATTCTATCATTCCAATCATTCATTTCACACCTCCTTTCATCATTCTAAACTCTCGTTCTATCATTACGATCATCCGTTTACTCGTTCTGAGTAAATGTTCATCCATTTCACACATCCTTTCATCATTTTTAACTCTTGTTCTATCGTTCTGATCATCTTTTTACTCATTCTGAGTAAAAATTCATCCATTTCACATCTCCTTTCATCATTCTGAACTCTCATTCTATCGTTTTGATCATCCGTTTACTCGTTCTGAGTAAATATTCATCCATTTCACACCACCTTCAATCATTTCGAACTCTCATTATACAATCCTGATCAATTTTTTGCTCATTTTGAGTATTTGTTCATCCATTTCTCCAATCAAATAATCATTTCCCCTATCCAAATCCCTTTAATTTCATCTCAGGTTATTATCCAAATTGAGCTAAGTGTCTGATCTGATTGTCATCATCAACATCTGCTTAGGAATATCATCCGTCCTAAGTCAATCATCATCATCGGCCCAATCAATCTGTTTTCAATCTCAAAGTGGATTCAGTGCCGTAATCATCCATTTATCCTTTTATCCAATCAATCAGTATCCTAAGTCATCTAAGATAATCTCTGAATGGGATTTACAGCCTCTTTCATCATCTTATCCTATCCATCAGTCGATCTTATCAATCATTGATTGATCCAATCCAATCACATCACCTTCAACCCAATCAATCTACTTCTATCTTGAAGAAGATTCGGTGTCGATCATCAGAATCAATCCCATCACATCATCCAATCATCCTAATCTGAGCTTTAGTCCATTACCATTATGAGCTTGAGCAAAATCCCGAGTTGAGCTTTAGTCCATTCCCATCCAAAATATTTGATCCATATTCTTTATCCTTTCATCATCATGAATCCTTATCCTCCATCAATAGTGGTCAAGGGAAACCCTAATTACGTTGACAACGATAACGAAAGTCTTGTCGATCAAGAAGAATGTGACATAGATCCCCTTGACACTATTATTGCTAGTAAGCTTTCTCCACCCACTTTCAAAAATCCAATCACCCCCTCGAGTTATCCCGTTATGTCTTCATCCATGCCTAATCATGTTGCTTATGCTACCTTTGACAAGGGATATCCATCATATCCATCATACCCTTCATCTACATCATCCTCTTATCCAACACCCACATCCTCTTATCCTAGTCGACCATCTCAATACCCCTATCTTAATCCCCCATCCACATCCTCCTATCTAAATCCTTCATCTACATATACCCACTACCCTAATCTTCCATGTCAATCTGCTCACTCTAATCCTACATTTGTACCTTCGTATCCTAATCCAACATCCATATCAACTTATCCTAATCTGACATCCACAATTCAATATCTCCATCTACCACCTCAATCTTCCCATCCTAATCCACCATTCCCATACCCGTACTACAATCCACCACGCGCATCCTCATGTCTTAATTCACCATTTCTTAACCCTTCATCTAATCTTAATCCCCCATCTATTCCAAGTTTTACACCCAATCCCATTCCCCCATCTATTCCAAGTCTTGCATCCAATCCCATTCCCCCAGCTATTCCAAGTCTTACATCCAATCCTGTTCCCCCATCTAATCCTAGTCCACTAATCCATAATCCTTCATCCACTCCTACCACGCCGTCTCAGCCTAGAGCATTCATGTTCTTCACTCTAGAAGTTCTCCAAGGACTTATAACAAAGAAGACATCTCCCACTCCACACCTTGAAGTTATGGAATCATGCCATCCCAACCCATCATCCACGGTCATTAGAGACGAGAATCTTCTCCACCCAACACCTATCATTGATGATATCACCCCTATCACCGCTCAAACTATTGAAACCATCACATCCTCTAAATCCACTAAGCCCCCATCTCCTACCATCACATCTACAGAATCCATTGAACACCCACTTCCTACTCCAAGAGTTGCCGAACCCATTGACAACACCCTAATCCAATCCACTTCTTCCACTCCTAGTGTCACTAAAATCCATTCCAATAAATGTTTTGAATTTTCCATCCCTCCATCTTCGCCACTTGAAGAGTCCCACCAAGACTCCATTATCATGCCTCTCACACATGATGTGTCATGCCAAGAGCCTAATCCAAAGCATGTCAACATATCCCCTTCTCCAAATCAAGATACTACCATCTCATCTAGTCCACCTCAAGATCACAGTCCCCCATCCATTCCATCCCATGATCCCCTTGTCATTCAAGCTTCCATTGCTCCATCTCCATCGCATGAGCCCACTACCACAACTCCAGATCCTATCATATCCCATAATCCCTCTCCTGATATCACCCATCCAAATGTTGCTATCCCATCATCTCCCTCTCATGATCCCCCATCATCGCCTAAAACTGCTATCCCCACACCGCTTGCATATCCCCTTGGTACGCTCACATTCTTCCATGGTGGCCTCCTCGCAAAATAAAAACACAGTGTATCTACCACCCATCATCCTCCACCTAATAATGGACTCGCATCATGTTTTCAGAATAACACAAATCCTATCATGGATCACATGATCAAGAAAATGAACTATCAAGGAAAAGGTCTAGGCCTTCATGAGCAAGGCATTTTAGAGCCCATCCAAGTCAAAGAGCAAGTCTGCATGCAAGGTCTTGGACCTATTTCCCAAGACTCACAATCTAAAGATGTTGGTACAACCTCTAGATATCCTCAATGAGCCTTTTCCAAAAGAAATGTTGGCTCTTCCCATCGACCCACTGGATCATATGCCGCCATCCCTCCTCCTCTATTGTATCACCTCAAAAAAACTGTCGATATTCCCCCTTCATCTACTCCATCCATTTTGGGTCCTTACATCCCTCCATCCACCATATCCCATCCTTCATTTACTCCATCCATCTTGGGTCCATATATCCCAAGCTCACCTCCTTCATCTCATCTTGTCATCCATCCAACACCTATCCATGTCATTCATCATAAACATCCCTCTCACATGTCCCCTAATCAGGATCAACAAAGGCACATACCCACACATCCTCCATCTACACATACTCCTACCTCCATCACTCCACATCATCCATCTCCTCACACCCATCCCATTGCTACTAAAAGCACTTTGGTTGTTAAAGAAAAAATGCATAAATTCAAACATCCACTTGAATCTAAGGCTCCCCATGTCCCCTCTAAAAGACATGGTGAAGAGAAGAAAAATCTAAATCTAAATCAAATCCGTAGGCCACAAAGGCCCACCAAAGAAAAGATCAAAACCATGTGGATCCCAAAGAAAAAAGATGCAATGCCATCAACTGAAAAATCTGTAAGAATATCCAAAGTTGCTAATCCCAAAGCTACTCATACACCCCTTTCATCTCCTAAGTTTTTTTTGGGTCCCTATGTCCCAACATTCACCATTCCATCTCCTCCATTATCCCCACATTCTCCATCCCTTAATCCTATTATCTTTTCACATCTACCACCACATGTGCCAATGTTAGTCCTGAACACATCTCCCCATCACATATCCACCCCATCATTCTATCCATACCCTTTGCAGCATCCCATCCATTATCCCATGTATCAACCCCATCAAATCCCTCTAATTCATCCGCATGCATAATCCATTTATCCTAATAAGATTTTACCAACATCCAATAATCACTTCAAACATGGGCTCTTAATACCTCATATAGAACTTGATGCTTGAGTCCTTCATCCATATCCTTATCATGTATCTTCTAAATTCCCTTATCCACATCCCTATCCTTATCCATTTTCATCCCCCTATCCTCCAAAAATCCAAAAATAAAAAGTCAAAAAAAAATAGTAAAGAGAAATAATTCGTCCAATGGTGAAAACTTGGCAAACAAGCACCTTGGATAAGTACCATGATGAAAACCTGGCAAACATGCATTATGCGTAAATCCCCATCTGCACCTGGGGGAAACTTCCCGATATGCATTCCCTCCATCCGCTATGCTTCCTGCTATGCTTCCAACTATGCACCCGTCTCCCTACTATATGTACTCTTCATCCATCCCCTCCCTCCCACCTATCTTCTGCATCCTACCATCATATCCCATTTATCTCCCATCCCTCCATCCTTCTTGTGATCTTGATCAAAACAGGGACACCTATCTATACATGCTTTGGCTACCTCTTGGTATACATTCCCTTCATCCATGCTTTGTTGTATTCCTTGGTCACTCATCCTATCCACCTCTAGTTATCTCCTTTATCTTCCCATCCACTCATCTCCCATCCCTCATGCCTTATCATATATAACATATCTAGAGTGGGGGCATCTACTTCCTTTGTACATAGTCCTTAGAGACATCATCTATCATAACATCCCTTCATCTCCCTATCCATCTATTATAGTATCCCTTCCATCTCCCCATCCTTATCTTCATTTCCATCTATCCTAGCATCCTTTTCATCTCCTGATCCTTATATTCCTATCCATCCAAACAATCCCTCCCATCCCGCATCCCTATATCTCTATCCATTCTTTCATCTTTATCCTCATCCCATCTCACAATCCCTTGTCATTGGTATCTAGCTATAGGCCTCCCTCCATGCAACCCAATGCCATTTATCTAATCGTCATCACTCCTACTTCTCTTCCACATCTTTCCAATCCCCTATCCTTTCTCATCATTCATCTCTCCATCATACCATCCTCCTGATTCATCTTTTGATGATTTGGATAACTATCACATCCCTGAGCTTTATGTGATCATCATCATCATCCTATCCAATCCAATAGGTCTCTCCTATTTCATCATATCGGTCAAATCATTTTAAACTTTGGTTGAACTACATTGCCCCTACACTTTCACATAGGCAAGGTCGGTCACTTGATCCACCCCCGAGGCTCCTCTATCGTCTAACATCAGTCTTTCCACTTTCTACGTCCACTCCTTTATCGTCTATCATTAGTCTTGGCTTTTTTCTCTCTATTCCTTGTCATTTGTCATCATCATTCATCATCCTCTTTCTACTTTTATCCATGGTCAGTTGATAGCCTTTTACTGAACTACAAGGGCTCTGCACTTTCACATAGGCAAGGCTAATCTTTGATCAGCCCCTAAGCCCCTAGGTCTTTAGGGTGTGTCAGTCTCATGTCTTCTCTCCCTTGTGTCATGTCATCAAGCTATGCCCTTATCTAGCTGGTTCCTAACAAACAAGATCCACTTGTATCAACAAATCCAATTAGTTTTGAATATCCTATGTCATATCAATCTTTTAGCTTAGTATCCATCATTGGTCTCAATAGGATGCATCCTTCCTAATAGACCTCATCAATCCCATCTATCCCCTTGATCTTATGGCAAAGGACATTTGAAATTGATTGTGATCTTTTGATGATTTTGGCTTTTGTTTATCATTTGAGCTCCCTATCATCACTTGTCAAGGCCGCCATGATCCATCATATTATGGTGTGTTTTGATTGGTTGAAATAGGGGAATATTTTGATCATTTTATTTTTATTTTTCTTCTTGGTTGTCCCACGTAGTACCCACCAAGATCCTTGTGCTCTTGTGTTACGCTGGGGCATCCTTTTGTGCTTGTGGTTATCTCAATACCTGGCCCAACCAAGGTCTTCATGACTTTGGGGTGTTGGGATAGCCTTCTTGTATGTTGTGTTTTTTTCATGCATTCGACACTAATATGCCTTGGTTCCACATACCCTGGCACTTGGTGTCTAATGCTATAGAAAAAATCAGTGCTCCGAAGATGGCAAATTGCATTAGGATTGCATTTCATTTCTATCATCTTGCATGCATCCCCCATCCTCTCATCTATCAAAATCCCCCCATCCATTCATCCTTCATCCTCATCTCACATCTTTATCCAACCCCCATCCATTCCCTTTAGCCTCAATCATCTAATCATATCCTTGATCTTGTTACAAGCCTTGATCAAATCATCCTCATCATTCTCATCATCATCATCATCCCATTTTATTCTTCCATATCCCTTCAGTGTTGTTTGGGATGTATCCTTCCCTCGTCAACAACACTTTCATCATCATCATCATCGAGAGGTACTCTTCCCTATCCTTTAGTGGTGTTTTGGGATGTATCCTTCCCTCATCAATACCACTCATTAGGATGTATCCTTCCCTATCCTCATTGACAACATTCCATCCATCCTCAACCCCTTTTGTCTTGTACCTTGATTGGGGCAACATCATCTTCGTCTCTGCATCCATTTTTGTTTCCCAACCTCCTATTGCATTTTCATCCTTTCATATCCATCCCTTTGCATCCTCTTCCTCATCTCCCATTTCATCATCTCATCCATTTCAAGAGCACATCCGTGTTCTCTTGAACCTGCATGTCCTCTCAAGGGGGCATCCTCAATCCCTAACCTTCATCTTCACCCCCATCATCTTTCTTCCTAGTCATCCGTTTGATGACTGGGGCATCCTTCTCAATCTAACCATCTCCTTCTCGGTTCTATATTTTAATATTCTTTGAAATGATGTTACTTTGTAACACCATCTCAAAGAGGGGAAAAATGTAGACATCCAAATTTGGACACTTAATTTATCCAAATTTATCACTTTTCATCTAAACAACCTCATATCCAAGTTAATTAAGTAATATTACTATTATTTAATTAATATCCTTAATTCTGCCAAATCACTAAGGTATTTAATTAATAATTAAATACCTTACCCTCCTTAATCCCCTTTTCATCAAATGAATTAAATATATATTACATTTATTTAATTCCTCACATGTTATTTTCATCTAATCCTAATCTATTTCCTAATCTCTTCATTAAGGATGTGCACATGCCTAATCCTTGATTAGGATGTGTCACATCCTCCAACTTTTGCAAGTTGGCTTCTAATCCTCATTAACCCCTAATTATCTAATTCTAATTATTACTAATTAGTACCTTGGTCAACTCTCCCCACCCCCAAGAATTTTTAATTCCTTTTTATTCACCCTAGGCTCCTCTCTTCCCCATGTGAATTTTTAATTCACTTTTATTATTCCTAGAATCCCCTTTTCCCATGCATCTTCTAGAACCTTTGACTTGTCACATCAAGTCACATGTGATAAATTCCCACCTTTTGGGAACCTTGTCTTATCCACTAGATTCTTCCAATCATTGTGAATTTTTAATTCACTTTTATTCTCCCAAAGCTTTCCCTCTCCCCATGTGATCATTGAAAGGTCACATCAAAGTACTTGGAAGGTACTTGTCCTTCCTCCACCTCATGTACCTTTTGGCCACCTCACTTACACCTCATCTCCTCTTAGCCACTTCACCATCCACATGTCAAGATGTGAGGGCTTGTGAGTTCTCAACCCACCATAGCCCTTCATCTTGACCTTGTTGGATGAATCTCAACCGTTGAATTCTCTAGAGAATTCAAATTCATCTATAAATACCCCCTCCTCAAGGGCATTAACAACACTTAGCCATTTTGCAACTAAATGCTGCCATTTTGTGTACTCATTTAGCCATCAATTTCATCCATTTTCATTTGCATCCAAGCACATAGTCAAATCCTCCATTTAGCCACATCAAGAACCATCAAGGAGCATACAAATCAATCCAAATCAAGGGCAAACCAAGGAGTTTCAGCTACAAGAAGGAAGGTATATCCATTGTCATCATTTAACATTTTTGTCTTTGCATTTTCAAATTTCTTAGGCTAATCTTGAGGTGTTTCATTATGTTTTCCATTGCATTTTAGTTTCTTATAAGAGGTTAAACATTTTGATATCACAGATAGAATCCCACTATGCTATGTCGGAAAGACCTTATGCTTTCGGTAAGACCTCACTCCGATGTCTTTTAGCTTAGTTGATCCATCATTCCATGCACTGGTCGGTGAGACATATATGAGTTCACTATGTCTCATTCTGATAACAATTCTATTGCTGAGACAACAAATGTGTCCTGCCGATAGTCTGTAACAAGTATACATTAGTGAAAAAAACATTATAGATCGGGGAGACCCTAACTTAGTCTTGTCAATATGGATTATATAGTGAATAATTCATGACTCAATGGGTTCTATGGGGCCATATTGTAAAATATGGGAAAAAATATTATGAAGAGAGGATTTTTTGCTTATGGTGAGGACAATTTTGTAGACTAATTAACTATAAAATTTTCAAAATTTTACAGTTCTAACAGTGGCTCTGTCTAGGGATGAATGATTGTGAGATCATTGCAGGGATCCAGATTTTTAGGTGACTAGAACAAACTCAAGGTGATGGATCATGTGAGCAAGATGGAAAGAATGGAAATGAATGAATGTGACCCTACACTACTATAATGGAAAAATTTAAATTTTAAAAGAAGGAGAACCAAGATTTTCCATGTACTCGCAATTCCTGTAACTTTTATTTCCTAGACTACTATGCATGGAAGATAGAATTTTGACAGGATTGTTAAGAATTGTCCATGCACTGGCAACCCTTAATCCTCTGTATTGCTCAAGAGAAAGCATGTTTCAAAAATTTCCCATGTATAGGCAACTCCTGATCTTCACCAGCCATATTTTGTAGATAATATGAATCTTCACCTTTCTTTCCAATAACCACAAAAGGTCCTAGCCACAAGGCTTCAAATTTCTCATGCTTTCCCTTCTCCTGACACCTTGCTTTCCACATTAGTGCCAAATCATTTTCTTGAAATTTTCTATCTTTTTCCTTTTTATGAAATAGATACTTCATTTGTGTCTGTAACTTCATGTTTTGGTTTTGACCTATTCTCCTTATTTCATCAAGTTTAGCCAGCTGTTCCATTTTCTCCTCCATAGGTTATGGGATATCCAAATCTTCCTAAAGGATAAACTTGTAAACTGGTAATAAATTCTATAAACGCATCCTAGCCTGTGTTCCATACACCAATTCAAATGGGGATTTTCTAATTGCCTTTTTTATAGTAATCCTATAAGCCCAAACAACCAGTTTCAATTTTCAATCCCAAGCTTTCTTGTTCTAACCTAATATCCTCCTTATAATCTTCATAAGACTTTTAAAACACATCCCATTGTATGTAATCAGTCTTAGTGGTGTACCAAATCTAGTAATGATGTTATCCATTAAGAAATTTGTCACAACTTTACTTGTAGCCTGTTTAGTTGGGACTACTTCTACCCATTTGGTAAAATAATCAGTGGCCACTAGTATCCACTTATGTCCAATTGATTTTTCTTGTATCTCTCCAATGAAATAAATTCCCCATTGATGAAAAGGGGCATCAACCTGCAAGGGTCAAAGTGGCAAAGCCCCCTGATATTTCAATTTCCCAAACAATTTCTGGCAGGCTTCACATTTTCTTACATATGTAAAAAAGTCATTAAAAACCTTTGGCCAATAATAACCTAACCTAATAATTTTATGTGTAGTTGTTTTTGCAAAGTAATTCCCTCCACAAACCCCTTCATGCATTTAACTTAAGACATGCCTAGCTTGTGACTCATCCAGACATAACAATAGTATACCATCCCTATTCTTCCAAAACAAATCTCCATCCATGAAAACATATTTAGATGCTTGCAACTTCAAAGTTCTTTTCTGGCTATCACTCAATCCCTCTAGACACTTCATGTATTTAAGGTAATGCATGATATCTACATACCAAGGAGTATGCTCAATGCTCACAATTGTAGTCTCTTCTTCTATATTGCAAATTTTATTTGCTTCAATATTCACTTCTACCATTAACTTAGCCAAGCCCTGACCTCTTACTAGTTTAGTAATTTGTATCTCCATGTCAAACTCTTGGATTTTGTTAGTCCATTTGCATCTTTTTTATGTTACTTTAGACTATGTCAGAATATACTTGACAGTTGCATGAGGGACATAAGAAATCACCTTTGCTCCAACAAGATATGGCCTAAAAGCTTTTGTAGCTTTCACTAGTGCAAATGCTTGTTTTTCCATTATATAATACTTTAATTTTGACCCTTGTAATGACTTATATAAGAAAGAAATAGGTTGTTCATGACCCTCATTCTTTTGTAACATAACAACAAAAATAGTGTGCATTGAAGCGAATGAAAATATCTGAAAAGGTTTTGCAAAATATGGAGATTTAAGGATAGGAGCTTCCTTGATGGCCCTTTTCATGATATAAAAGCTTCCAAGGCCTCTACAGTCCATTCATTTTTTTTTCCTTTCCTCAACATTTTTGATATGGGTTTAATGATCTCAACAAACTTTGAAATAAATCTCCTCGCAAGGTTGATCCATCCAAAGAATGACTGTATAGCCTTAACAGTTTTAGGGACAAGAATTTTATCTATGGCCTCAACCCTTTCAGGATCTATCCTAATCCCTTCTTTTGAAACAATATGTCCTAAGAGCTTACCCTCTATGACTAAAAAATGACATTTCTTAGGGTTCAAGCTAATACCATATTCTAGGGCTTTAATAAATACCTTTTCCAGATGTTGTACATGATCTTTAGCCTTCTTTGAATAAGTATTCAGGTCATCTTGATACACCATGATAGCATTGATCAAATCTACAAATGCTACGTCCATAGCTCTTTGGAAGGTTTCCCCTACGTTTGTGAGACCACAAGGAATTCTTATGTATACATATGTCCCCCAAGGAGTTGTAAAATTCATCTTATACTATTCAGACTCTTTGAATTTAACCTGGTTATAGCTTGAGAACCCATCCATCATAGACAATAGTTTGCACCCTATTACCTTATGCAATATAGCCTCCATATTAGGTGGAGGATAATTATCTTTGAGCGATGCCATGTTTAGATTTCTGAAATCTACACATTGCCTGATATCTCCATTTTTCTTCCTCACAGGTACCAAGTTTGAGACCCACGTTGAGTGCTTGATTGGTTTAATGATTCCCCCATCTCTAATCTTTTCCAATTCTTCTTGAATTTTAGGCTCCAATGTTTGATTTATGGGTCTTTGCTTTTGTCTAAATGGCTTAGCATCTGGCTTCAATGGTATTTCATGCTGAAACAAATCTTCCCTATATGCTTTTAGATCTTCATAAGACCAAGCAAACACATGTTTATATTTTATCAGGAACTCTATCAACATTTTTCTAATTGTAGGGCTTATCTTCTTCCCTATATACACCTTTCTTGTTGCCATCTTACTTTCCAAGTTAATCCCTTCAATATCCTACCTCTTGACTAGTGCTTGCTTCATGAGGGACCGATCATTTCCATCATACACCCTCTCCAATGCCACCAACCCTTTAGGAAGCTTATTTTTTTAAAGTTGTAAGATCTCTTTCCCAAATACTGTCTGCTTCCCATCCACTTCTTCAACAAAGGAATTGAAATCAATTTCTTGGGCTTCATATTGATCTATACAATGGAGGAATTTCAAAAGGTCAATATCATCATTAAAGACCTTCCAACTATATATGTTATCAGGCACAGTAGGCCTTGTCTTGAACTCAATTTGTGATACCCCAACCAATGTAATATCACCTCTTTTTAGTGCCATATTTGCTAAAAAATCAGCCATTATGTTCTTTGACCTATCAATCCACTCAATTGAGAAGGCATCAAACAACACAATTGTGTCCCATACAACATTCCTATATTGTTTCAATTTTTTATGTTTTGTTGCATATTTTGACTTACTTTGTGAAACAACCAACTCAAAATCCCCAAGAAAAACCATCAACTTGATTTTATGTTTCATAGCTTTATTTAGTCTAATTAATAAAGCTTCATATTCCGCCACATTGTTTGTACATTCAAATGTTAACAGGAATGAATACTTAAATGTAATACCCTTAGGTGAAACAAATACTATCCCTGCTCCATTACCTTCTTGGCTGCATGCTCCATCAAAATACATTTTCCACACATCATTGTAGTTTTGTGCAGCATGCTTCTCAATTGGATCGCTATTGGTTAATTATAGTTGGGCTGGTTCTATCTTAAAACTTTCAAGATCGACATCACAAAAACAATTGATTTGATCTTGTGGTACACAGTCGACAACTTGGTTCATCCTTGTCCCCCTGTATAACTTCACTTCTTGACCATTTAATGGAATTGTTGCATAAGACAAATCAAACTGAACATTTCCACCAACTATTTTCATCCATTGTCTTGATAGAAGCATCCCAAACTAAGGAGGGGTGTCAATTACCATTATATCAATGTTATAGGCCACCTAAGGATAAGCAGCTAGCTTGACTTCAACATCTTTCATTATACCCACCACAGGATCAGGTCGATTATCCATTGCATAACACTTTCCTCCATTCGTATCCACCCACATGCTAGGCTATTTCATAACTCCTACTAGCATAATATTTATGGCAGCACCAGAGTCTATCATGCAATTACTTAGCAGTTTGTTATTTATGAGTAGTGTAGTGAAAAAATGATCAACTTGTGGGGGAAATGCATTATTAAGGCACACTTCTAGGATATTCATATTCTCTTGCCTATTTTTAGTGGCCATCTTACTTTCATAATTTATATGTTTTTAATTACTATTTGTTATTAATTGAACAACACTCTCTATGTATTCCTTAATTTTCATCATCTCAAGTAGTGGAACATACATCTTTACTTGAGATAAAGCCTGAGTGAAGTCAAAAGAGGAGCCCTCCACTTTAACTATTTTCTTTTGTTCTGACATTTCTCCTTTGTTTTCTTCCTTTTCTCTTTTACCTGGTTGATCAGGATTTTGTATTTCTTTGTGTAATTCCTTCACCTCCTCCTTTTGGACAGGCTTCTATTCGCTTTAATCATGTTGTTTATTCTCTGCCTTTTTCACAATTCCTTGTCGCCTTTTGCTCCTTCATAAAGATTACCCTAGGGACACCTTCCTTCTCATTCACTATCCTATTTCTCAACTAGTACTTATTCTTTGCTTCTTCAACTATAGTAGTGGTTAATCTCTCTATCTCCTCTTGAGTAAGTTTCCTCATACTACATTGATTAGGCATTTCAATAGAATGTGGCTCCATATAATCTTCTTCAGAGTCAGAAAGGACCTATTGTTCAACCATATGGACATTGCATCTTTGATTTGAAACATCATATTCATAACCTTCATCCTCTGAAGATGAGTACCTCTCCTCAACATGGTGAAAAGTATTTGAAGTCAAATACACTGTGTGATCTTCTCCACTGTTTCCCATCAATATTCCTTCTTGCATTCTTTGGGCTACAACACAATAATCTGGGGAATGTGGATTATCACAAAATTTACAAAAATAATTATTATTTACCATATAGGTTCCCTTCTTCCTCAATGGATCAGGAGTTTCTTTATTTCTAGGCCTATCTGTTATAGGTTTTCCATCCTTCCAATTTGCATTATAAGGCATGTCATGTAGCCTAGGCCTTTCATTCATGTATGTGTTCTCCTGTTTATATTGATAATTATTGGTTTGTTAAGGAGACATAGGGTTATCTCTTTTACTAATTATCCCAACAACTTTCCTATTATTTTCAATTGTTAGCACTATCTTCTAGGCTTCAGCTAAATCTCTTGGGAACCTATTTCTCTGTTCATACCCTATTTTAGGAAAAAACACATTCAAATAAACACTCAATGCTATAGAATCTGGAAACTTTGATCTAGGAGGTATTTTATTTTGCAATTTATTGAATCTCTGGTTGAAATCATAAAATGAATCATTCTAATTTTTTTGAATGTGCATTAACTCATGAAGAGAAGCATCTGGTGCACTTAAATTCCCATATTGCTCTAGAAATTGATCATAAAATTCTTGGAGAGAATTAACAGAGGTTGTTGGTAGGCTGTTGAACCAATCCCTAGCTTCTTCAGTAAGTGACATCATGAATAACCTCATATGTAAATCTTCAAAAGGTACATCCAAATATTGAATGAAGGCATTGAAACTGCTTAAATGATCCTCAGCAGCAATTGCACTGCTCCCTATAAACTTAGGCACCAGACTTCTCCAATTGCCATCCATAGGGTAAGGGTATAATTGAAATCCTGATAAATCAAATTTTCTGATCATTGTTGTATACTGGTGAGGGGGAGTGTTAGGTGGATACTAATATTGGTACATCAGACTATTGAATTGTGTATGATGATGTGGCACATAATGCTGACCATGAGGTGGTTGTATATTTGTATATTGTGTGGGAATATGAGGTGGATGATTTGGCTATCTGTATTGATTCCCTACATGATGGTAAGGAACATATGATGGATCAAAAGACACTGCACCATTATTACCCTGCTTATGAGGTGGTACATACTTTGGGCAACCAGCTGTTTGAGCAGTGTTTTGAGATTTCTACAATTTTAAGTCTCTCATTTCCTATATCATTTGGGCTTTCTCCTATTCTTCTATCTCCTTTCTCTAAGATTCAAACCATTCTTTTGCTTCTTCATAAGTTAAAGATTCATAATTTACTTGAGGAATGGTATCCTCATTGAACTCGTTTTGATTAACTTCCATTCTTTGGTCACATTCTTTTTGATATATGAGTTCTTCTGCTTCAAGTCTAGCATCAAACTCTAGTTGCTTCTGGTGATTATAGAAAGGATTTCATTTTCCTTTTTGGGTACAAGGTTCTGCACTTGAGTTATCTGTCCATGTGTCATATCGGTCATAAGTTTCACAATGTTGTTTCAATGCTTTGTCTTTATTCGTTATGCACATGTCCTCATTTATCCTTTTATCCTTATCAGCCTTATCATCCTTGTGTGTCCACTTATTGCTGCCAACAGGAGCTCCAGTATGACCTCCCCTATATTGAGATCTTCTTCCGTTCATGTTGCAATATTTTTTTCAGAGTCGCCACTCACTTTTCAAAAGTGAGAAAGTGTTTGGTATTTCTTATTCCTAGTGGAGTCTGTACAAGGTTTTTTGACTCTATGATTAAGGCCCAAATTCTGAATGTAGTCCCTAGTGGAGTCACCAATTTTTTAGCTCTCAAAAATGTAGGTAAGAATACCTCAAGAGGTTGCTAATCTCTTAGTATGCTTTAGGGTAATAGACAAAGCAAAATGGTTTAAGCTTTCTACTCTTTAGGTGTTGCTAGACCTAGGCGGGTGTACCTATACGAGTTGGACAAACTTGATTTATGATTATCTCTCTTACAATGATTTTCCCACAATGGAAGATGAGAGTGCACAAGTAAAACTTGATCTAGTGTAAGCTATAAAACTAAAACCTAATATGTTTGGTTAATAGATGTAAAAGGAATTGAATTAAACTAAATGATGAAAATGGAGAGACTAGTTCCTTATAGGGTATGCGGAGTCAAAATAAATCTAAAATAGGTACTTCTTTCTGGTAAACATTCAAGTTGTTCAACATATATTTAGTTTATAGCTTGTATAAACTTGCAAGGTTATGATTATCGAGTTCTCATTAATGATCCAGCTGACATTCTCTAATTACTATGATCAACTTAAAGCATTTAATCTTTACTTGAAAGAACCAATCAATTGATCATACAGATACAACAAATGTGCACTGATAAACTGGATATAAACTTGTTACACCAATTTAAATAACCAGAAAATACCAACTTTGGAGACAACATCAATAATGCTTTCATTGAACACAATAAACAACTGATACCAGAAATGACTGCATCGTATTAAAATATTTTCATTGATATCTCCATAATTTCAAACACGCATCATAGTCACATATTTTAAAAACATTGTATTCTATTGTATCTTTTCTATCCTATCTTCTATCCTTTATCTTATATCTCTATTTCATTATCGAAATAGATATTTATACATAAAAAACGTGAAAGGACACATCCTTTCATAAATGTCAAAAATTATACAATCGATTAAGAGATAATTAGGCTATGTTTAGCCACAATGAACCTTAGTAAAATGATGCACATAATCCTGGCGCTTGTGCGTATTTGCATCTCCAACAACATTCTAAATTGAAATCTCCATTTTGATCATCCTTTTATTTTGCTCGCTTGCATGTTCCAATGTTGTGTTTTCAGCAGTGGCAACCTTCAAGATTTCGTGTAGCATTGAATCATTATCACCCTTCGATCTAGTTACTTCCTTTAGGTTACCTCTATCATCAAAGAATGTGGTCAATGTTTTCTTATCAGCATCTATCAATCCCTATGCATCCCCCTGCAATTCTTCGTAGAAGTTTCAATGTCGATTTATAAAATGATTTGTAGCTTCAATTACTACACTATTAGAAACATCTCACTAGTTCACTTCTTGAAACTTCTACATAATTTTTTCATTCATCCTTTCATGTTCTTGTAATGCAACAAGCGTATGAGAATATTTTGCCCAGAGTTTATTTAACCAAGATGTTAAATTATCGTGCCTTTTGTTGATTATTGCTACAATTGCATCATGCTTTCCCTAGGAATAAACACTTGATCCTTCCAAATGATCTCTTGACTAAGAGATTTCGCCTTGAGTAAGCATCTTGGTTGACCTCATCGTAATGCCTACCAAATATTTTAATATGTCATTCTCTCTCAACATCCTTTCATTGTTTTCTTTGTACATTTCTCTCTCTTTTATCAACATCTGAATTTGTGCTTTGTTTAATTTTGCAACATTTATCCCAATTTATGTAGTAACCACAGGATTAGCTTCCCCAACTTTCAAATTCATGACATGCCCAAATGCATTTTCAGTATCAATAGCTACTAACTTTTTGTGGGGTGGATATAAGGCCCAAATCATTAATGATCCTTCATCAATATTGTATTTTGATCCTGCATACACTTATGTTACCTTTTCTTGGTCTAGCTTGTGTGTAGCATTACTGTCCTTCAAGAAACTATCAAAGACAAGTGCAGAATTGAGATCTAGCCCAGGAATGATCATGACACCAACATTTTCCAACATTTTTCTCCCCTTTTTAGGGGTCAAACCTGTCATCTCATCATCTACACACCTCCTCAATTCATTAAGCAATTGCTCCTCATTTCCTATAGTAACATTATCAACCTTTTCCCTTATTTAGTTTCCCTTCTGTTTATACAAAAATGCTTTGAATTCTGGGGAATTAAAAAATTCATCATCAGATACAAATGATTTGTAGTCAATATGCCTTGCATCTACTTCACTCTCTTCAATACTCAACTCTCTAGTTGGGAAAATATAATGTTAAGTTCTCAACCTGGATACCTTACTTGGTTGATTCTTTGGAAAATCATCCTTGGATGCTTCCTCTCCAAAAGACAACTCTGCATCCTATAATCCTTGATTATACCTTTCAACCACCATCTCTGCTTCTTCTTCATCCAAATTCTAAATCATATCATCAAAGTGATAGGGCACATACTGATACCCTCCAAAGTTTATCTTCATTGTAGCAGAATTAATATACCCTTCTGCATCAAAATTCTTTCTGAGTGGTCCTCTTTTCATATTGTACTGGGTGAACCCATAGTAGTGGTTTACAATTTTTGGCCAAACTGGACACTGAAATTATTATTTTTAACTAAATCCTCACATTCGGACAACTATAGCGGCTAAACTGTGAAGAATTTGTAGATAATGCAAACTAGAGTCTCATCACATTTTGTCTGTAGATTCTAAAAATATTTTTTTCAAAATTTTTGGAATCATTTTACACTTCTTTTTCCATCTCCCATGAAAAGTGGTCTTTTTCAAAAAACAACATTTTTAAAAAGTGACGCAGACTATATAACATATAAATTTTTTCCATGAAGGATAAAATTCTAATTCTTTCGAATTTGGATTTGTAACTCCGATATCTAGTGCTTCCACTTGGTTAGACAATTTTTTATTGAATACTTTTTCTTTAATCAAGTTTTGAAGTCAAACCAATTACAATTCAAACATAGCGCAACCGTATAACACAACTTTTTTTGTATTTATCAAAATTCAATTTTATTTTTTCTGTTGGATCAAGGACTTCAATATCTAGTGCACTCATATTTTTTAATTTTTTTTTTGATAATCTGCTATTTTTTCACATGTGAAAAACATAGACCCTCATTTTCGATGAAAAACCTATGTTTAATAAAACTAAAAAAACAAATACATAATGAAACTAAAACATATTAAGATTATATTTGTTGGATAGCTTGTTCTGAGGACTACTTGATTCTAGTTGGGTTTTTGAAGATTCCTCCATTTTCATCATCAAGTCGAGCTTCAAAGTGCCAAAATTTAGGGTTCTTTTGTGTCTTAGAGGAGGGATGAGGAATAAGGGGGGTTCAAACGAACCCCCAGGGGTTCGAGCAAACCCCTAGGGGTTTTCTCGAACTAGGGTTCATTCGAACCCCCCTTTTTTAAGGGTTTTTGTTGGAATTTTTGGCAGGAAATCATTAAAAGGGTTCACCCAAACCTAGGTTCTAGCAAACCCCTAATGGGTTCAGTCGAACCAGTATGTTTGTACGAACCCCTAAAATCAATTTTTTTTCCATGCATTAATTTTCTATGAGTTTTCCTTCCTCACTTCAATTGTAAACCACTACTGTGGCTTCACCCTACTGGAGTAGTTTATCAAGGATCAAGTTGTATCCTTCCTTGGCCAACATAGTGAAATCACCAAAGCATAATGTACTAGGCATAAAGGCCTGCTTCCCAAAGGAACTAAGATTCATAACACTGGAATAATCAATCTTTCTGATAATCTCCAAATACGAAATTCTGTTTGGGACCATTTTTGGAAAAATGAAAGGGCCATCTTCAAACCCATAAACTCTAATCATGGTAGCTCCCTCCAAGCAATACCAATCTCCCCAATTATGATCAATTGGCCCACTAAAATATTTTCACTGAAGAAACATCTTTATCTCATCAGATAATGAATAACTACAATGATAATTGTACAATCTATACAATTTTTTCACAAAATATTCTTCAAAATGAATAAAACTAGCATTGGCAAACCTGCTATCCCAAATAACATTCAACAACTGAACTGGTAATGCTGCACCTTCTTTACTAAACTAAGAAATTTTCATCTCTGGAGGCCATACTCCCAACTCTTGTCCAAAATAGAGTACCAGATACATCAATAATGAATAATATCTGAGATGAAAGGTAGATGATCCACCTTTTATAGCCATCAATCTTGAATCAAGCCCCTTAAAAATGTACAAGGAATATTCAAATGGCCTAGAATTGTGGTACTAGATATCTGCTATGATAATCATTTGGCACAATTGACATATATTCCGACGCATCCACTCCCAATACCTGGCATACTGAGAAGTAAGTGTATTTCATATAAGGTTCAAATAGATCCACATGATAAGGAGGTACCTGGCATACTGAGAAGTAAGTGTATTTCATATAAGGTTCAAATAGGTCCACATGATAAGGAGGTCCATCACTATCTTGCAAAGGAACTGGTTTGCTACCCTATTTAACCCTATGAATTGGAAACCTCCAACCCTTATAAATCATGTCCATTCTCAAGAATTCCTTCTCCAATTCTTCATATATGATCTCCTCATTGCAAAACCCTTCCCAATTAAAAACCTCCCTGATTTCATCTTTTTACAAATGTATTTGTGGCTTTCCAGATGGGTCACATATAGCTTTGTGTTTTAGGTCATAATGGTCAGCCAACAATTTTACCAATTCTGCATTTACAAATATGTTAGGGCACACTAGTTTTCCCAAATTCAACTTCCTTGGATTGCAAACTGGTTGAAAATGGTTTCTTCGATGATAATGGAAATTGAACAATTCATATCCCCTTATTTGAGTCCAAACGTCTCCAATAAACTTGCATTTATCATCTAGTTTGTCTAGTTCTGCCCTAAGTTGTGAGGATCATCTAGCTTTAGGCCCAGAGCCAGGAAATTGGTCAATGAGGTCTTGATTTAGTCTTCATTCAGTGCCCTCATGTTCCCCTTCAGTTTTATGTTTCTTTCCCCTTTTTTGACTACTTTCACTATGTTTTCTACTTTTAACTTTTCCAGAGCTAGGGGAATCGATTCTTCAAATAGAAGTTAAAATTTTGAAGAGCTAAGGTGCAATCACTTACTGTATTCTTCTCGAATTCTTCAGACTAAAAGATGCCCTAGTTCCCCATTCGCCTTGCTTTTTCCTGTATTATCAATTCAACACTAATGCATCAATTATGTTCTCCCTATTATGTTTCATCATGCCATTAATGTGTTAGCTAAAGAACAAACAAAGACTTATTTGAAACTTACACTGTCACGTCAAATGTCTTGTCAGTGAGAAATTTTCAATTCTAGGGTGAAATCCTTTAGCAACGTTCATTAAACCTTTCGCTGAGACATCCTGTAGTCTCCCTGAAACCTCCAAGTCTCACCGATAATCAAAATTTGTTCTTTGCTTTAACGTCCTATAGTCTCATTGACATTTGGAGTCTCACCGATGGCCATCACTTTAGTTTTGTATATCACTGTGACAATTCTGTGTTGGGGGGATGTTTCATAAACTTCATTGTGTCTTGCCGAGATGCACCCCATGGTATTTTTCTGATTGTTGAGACATAACCACACTTTCGTCGATGAAACCACACTTCAACATTACCTTCATATTCTTCACCGATGAAATTAGTCTTACCGATGAAGTAGGCTCTATCGGCAAGGATTTGAGCTTCAAAGAGACTCATATTGATGCTAATTGTCTTGCCAAACTTGTTATTCCCATATGCTTTATTCGATGAGACTCTTCCCAAACCACCTCATCGGTGTGACTTATAGGTCGACAGGACTACATGACTTCCTCCCAACAGTTCTTTGATAGAATCCCCTTTGTTATGTCGGCAAGACCCGATGCTTTCTATATGACCTCACTCTGATGTCTTTTAGCTTAGTCGATACATCATTCCATGCACTAGTCAGTGAGACATTTTAGTTTGATATGACTCATTCTAATAACAATTCTCTTGTCAATGTGATCTTTCTATCACTGAGACAACAATTATGTCCTTCCAATAGTCTGCAACAAGTATACATTAGTGAAAAAAATTATAGATCAAGGAGACCCTTACTTACTCTTGCCGATATGGATTATATAGTGAATAATTCATGACTTCATGGGTTCTATGGGACCATATGGAAAAATATGGGAAAAAATATTATGAAGAGAGGATTTTGTGCTTATGGTGAGGACAATTTTGTAGACTGATTAACTATAAAATTTTCAAAATTTTACAGTTCTAATATATCATAAAAAAATGATTTGAATTATTCAAAATATGAGAGAGGCTACTTTAGAGGGTACCTACAAGAACCTATTGGTTTAGAAAAAAATTTCCTACTACCATAGATTCTAAGATACAATCCATCAAAGTTCAATTATTATTTTTACTATGGGCTCTTAAGAGAAACTGTTGACATAGTGTAGCTCGAAATATTTAGGCAAGTTGGAGAGAAAAAGGGAGTATTTTTTGCATAATAGCACCCACCTAGACATTTTGGCACTAATATTTTGGCCACATGATGAACAAAAAGAAATTAGGCTACCTTGCAACTTCACATTGCATGCATCTTTCAGTTTTTGGGACAACAAAAAAACTTTCACCATGACCAAATGGTTTTGAGTCTTCAAAATATAAGAGAGGTTATTGTAGAGGGGCCCTATGATATCCTATAGGTTAAATAAAAATGTTACTATGTACCATGAATTTTGAGATATAGTTCGTCAAAGTTCAACAATTTTTTGCACTTAAGGCTCTTAAGAAAAAGCATTGAAACAATGTAGTATAGAAAATTCAGACGAATTGGGAGGAAAAATAGTATAATTACTAGCATAAGCCCACCTAATTAGATGTGTTGGAACTGATAGTTTTCCCCCCATGGTAAAAAAAACACAAATTAGGCTACCTTACAACTTCACATTACATTCATTTGACAATTTTTAGGGAAATAGAAAAACTTTCAACATAGCCAAATGGTTTTCAACTTATTAAAAATATGAGTGACGTAATTGTATATCATCCCTACAAGACCCTATAGGTTCAAATGAAATTTTCCTATGTACCATGAATTCTAAGATACAACCTGTCAAATTTTTGACAATGTTTTCAATTAAGGATCTTAAGAGAAAGAATCAACACAATGTAGTTCCAAATGTTTGAATGAGCTTGGGAGTGAAATAGGAGCATGCCTAGAATAAATAACCTACCTATATGTGTTGGTATTGAGGTCTTTTCCCCATGAGAAATATAACAAAATTAAGCTACCTTGCAAGTTTACATTGCATGCATCTAATAATTTTTTTTTATAGGAGAAATGCTATCACCACAATCTTGAATGGTTTTGATTCTTCATAATATGAGATATTTTATTGTAGAGGGTCCCTATGAGACGATATAGGTTTATAAAAAACATTCCTATGTACAAAAAAAATTGATATATAGTCCATCAAAGTTCAATAATTTTTTGCACTTAGGGCTCTTAAGAGAAAGTGTCAAAACAATGTAGTAGAGAATGTTCAAGAGAGTTGGAGTGTAAAAAAATAATATTAATAGGGTATAACTACCCACTCAAATGTTCTGGAATTGATATTTTGGCCCCACAACACATGAAAAAAGAACTAGGCTACCTTTCAACTTCTCATTGCATGTATATGGCAATTGTTTAGGCAACAAAAAACTTTCACCACTACCAAATGGTTTCTAGCACTCAAAATATGAGAGAGGTTATTTTAGAGGGGCACTATGTGACCCTATATCTTTAGAAAAAAATTTCCTATATGTTTCACTAAGTTTGAGATGCAACCCATCCTATTTTAGTTCACTCTTTTTTATGACATGATCTATGATAGATCATCACATTGATGACATATGCCTTATGAATAGGTTCACATTAAAGTAACAAATAATATATGAAGGATTATTCCGAATATGCTAATTAAATAGACTAAGAAAAACAAAATGACATCACCAATGGTGTATGAAAATCCAATTTTCTTGTACGAATAGCCATTTTTCTTAGAATCATTATTTTCTTGTAGGAATAGCTAATTTTCTTATAACCAAATTTCTGTTACTCATTAATGATATTTCATAGGTTAATTAATATAAAACATTTTTTTCATTTCAATGATAACATAATTAATATTTAGTAACACATTACATTCATTTAAGCTTAATTTTAGATCAAAGACAACATTGTAGGATTTATAAGTTTAGTATTACCCAAATATTTTTTTAGTTTGTATTAAATATTCCTTGTACAAATATACAAATCATATGTACATATATAAAAATACTTGTTTGAAATTACTTTTTTTTTTCATTTACAACCAATCCAATGTACCATTCTGATCTACTCTACTCTTTATTGTGTAAATGATTATCTCATGGTCAGACTCACGAACTTGCCACAGGTTCCTGTTCAATGGTTTAGCCCCATATTTGATCAAATTAATGTTAGATGACATTCCAAGGTTAGAATAATTAATAATCTTCCTATGTGTCTCAAATTCCTCAAACAACCATGGATTAGAATTCTTCACTAGGTACCTTCTAATCCATGTTCCAATAATAACCACTGATCCCATAGGATATTCAATGTTTTCTCCATCTATAACAGGGGCTTCTAATTTATTTTTTGTCTCAACACAATGACAGATAATATTATACTCCGTCTTCATTGTCTTCATCTACAATAATTACATAAACACCTTGCAATGATATGTTCCTTCAATGAGATTAATTTATTGAATAATTAAGATAAAATGTTGAATTTAATTAAATTTTTACATGTGTATAATTTACCTGGTTGCACTAGATCTGACATATAGTCAAAGTCAATCTTTGTGAATTGTAGTGTTGTCATGAGTCAATACATCTCAAGCAGGCTCAAAGGTCTTGTACACCATTTTTGTACCCACTCCTTTGACTCAATCATTCAAGAATTGATCTATGCGTGAAGAAGAAAAATAGACGAGTATGTGAAGGATCATCATGCAAAAAATAGGCCCTTAAGTGGTGAAGATTAAAAAAAAAATAGAGTTAGGCAACTTGACATAAAAATTTGAATAAGTTATCTATATTATTTAAAAAATGTAATAATAGAATCTATAGAAAATTGAATGTAGTTTCTAAACTAGTAGGTTTATTTAAAAAGAAAAAAAATATTTGGTGAAAATTTGAAATTTCAATGCAGTAGTACTTAAATTTTAGGGAAAAAATAAGATATAGGTGTCTATTTGACCACCCTAACCACAATAAAATGATAATATTTTTTTATAATAATTTAGATAGAAGTAGAGGACTCATGTCCCAATGTGATACATATTTTTTTTAATTATTTTCCAAGTAAATAACTAATTATGTTTTTTATATTAATTTTTTTTTTAAATATAAAAACTCGTATGTCTGACCACCTTAACTTGGTCAAAATTTCATGAAATTCTTTTTTTTTATCCTATAGTATGAAAAAGCATAGAATGTGACACATGTTTCAGATTAAAAAAATATGATACTGTTTACAAGCTATAGATGTTTTTCATTCAACCTATCAATCAGGACTTTAGTCATAATTCAAATAGAAAATGAATAATATTTATTTATTAAATTCAAATTGAAGCATAATTTATATTGGTTCAAAGCTAAGAATCTCCTTTAAATTGGGTACCCTTGCATTAATCATCCTTTAAATCATCATTTATATGCCCCTAAGACCCATTATTTCTGATCTCAAGGCTCATCTCATCTAAAAATCCTATAAATTCATTCAAAACACCAAAAATTCTAAAAACCCACCTCAAAAAGCTAAGGTGGGATTCATTTTCCACCTTGTACAAATGAGTCACCTTAGGTGGGACCCATTCATCAAGTGTAGTGAATGAGTCCCATTTGGGGTCTTTTTCAAATTTTAGCGGGAATTCATCAATTTAATTCAAGTTTTTTGTGAATGTTGGCCTTTCACAGCTAAATAACGGTCAATTAGGTGTTGATACCTATAAAATCAAGCTTCTAAGTCATTTTCATCATATCTAATAACTTTGAGTAAGCATTTTCAAGAATCATCAAGAAAAGCTTTCACAAGAGCATTCAAGTTTCTAGAGCAAGTAATGTTGAAGCATTGGACCAACATTAAAGTATTTTTGCAGGTCTTCAAGCTCACTTTCAGTCAAGATCTAGGATTTTCAAGGGTTGATCATGGATGCATATGGTGAATCATGATGTATTCTAGGTTGGGGAGATGCAACTAGCCATCAAGACAAGCCTAAAGACTTGTTTCCTATGTGATTCCATATTCCATTGCCACTCTACATTCAACCAAAGGAAGGTATAAGAATCATTAGAGCTCATTCGGAGTGATTTGGGATCATCAAAACTGAGTCATTCATATTTAAATTTTTATTATTGTGCCATATTATTACATATTAGAATAAGATTGCATCATGTGGGTATGTGCAGGATCATCATGGAAAAAGTAGGCCCTTAAGTGGCAAAAAATTTAGAAAAATCAGAGTTAGGAAACTTGACATCAAAATTTGAAAAGTTATCTATATTATTTCAAAAATATGTAAAAATAAAATTTGTAGAAAATTGAACGTAGTTTCTAAACTACTAGGTTTATTTAAAAAGAAAATCCATTTGGTGAAAATTTTAAATTTCAATGTAATAATAGTACTTAAATTTTAGGGAAAAAATAAGAAGTAGGTGTCTGTCTAACCACCCTAACCATAATAAAAAGATAATATTTTTTTATAAGAATTTAGATAGAAGTAGAGAAATCATGTTCCAATGTGATGCATATTCTTTTTGTAATTATTTTCCAAGTAAATAATTAATTATTAATTTTTTATTAAATTTTTTAAAAAATATAAAAACTCGTATGTCTGACCACCTTAACTTGGTCAAAATTTCATGAAATTCTTTTTTTTTATCCTATAGTATGAAAAAGCATAGAATGTGACACATGTTTCAGATTCAAAAAATGTGATACTATTTACAAGCTATAGATGTTTTTCATTCAACCTATCAATCAAGACTTTAGTCATAATTCAAATAGAAAATGAATAATAGTTATTTATTAAATTCAAAATGAAGCATAATTTATATTGGTTCAAAGCTAAGAATCTCCTTTAAAAACCCTTTTCATTTCATCAATTTTGGGTAAGAAAAAAGTTGTCAACCACATACCCTATACATATCCATCATATCACCACTTTTTGGCCCATCATGATCCTGTACATACCCATGTTTCATATTTCTTAGTCTTAGAACCACTTAAGGCTAGGACTTTCATGTACATTCTTTATACATATCAAGGTTTAATTACCAAACTAGGGGTTTGATCGAGGCAAACCCCCCTTAGAAAATCAAGTTGAATTATGTTTTGTAGGGTTTTTTCATAGATTTGGATCTAGAACTCAAGATGGAAGGAAAGAATATGTGAAGTACAAATCTATTTGCAGATTCTGATACCCTTTTTCCTGAAATAGACTCTCATGCAGAAACCCTGATCTGGGACTGATTCACCTAGGTTGGTGAATGAGTCCCAGTTGGTCAAAAATTCAACATTTATATAATTCTAGAGCTATTTCTAGTCACTTCAAGGTTTCCAGGTTCACACTATTTATATTTTTTCTTTTTTGTTCTATTTTACTTGCATTGCTAGGGATTTTTGCATTCATCTTGCTTTCACACTATGTTTTACAACATTTTCTAAGACATGTTGCATTCATCTTGATTTCACACTATGTTTAATACCAACTCATTGTATTTTCCAAGTGTACACTTGGTGGTGAACCCCTCATTAGCTATCATTCAATCTCTAGGATATCCCTATTGCAAGGTTTCAATGTACTTTTCATTGAGATATTTAGGGTTATACTTGAGTGGAGCCTCTTTGAAAGTGGGTGCAAATAAATCATCATGACATCCTCATTCCCCCAATTTCTTTGGTTAAATTTTGGTGAACCTACATTTATAACATCATAATTCTGATTTGAGTGCATTTACATCATATATTTAGCTTTCATTAACATTGTATTATATTTTTGCATTGGTTAATTTGCATTCTAGAGTTTCAATTCTTGTATTAGTAAAAAGATCATTTAGCTTTCATTTTTGCACTTAATTATTGGCCCTACCATTGCACCAAAAGATCGACCTATCAATGCCTATTACAATCTTCAATTAAGATCCATAGGAGGTGGTTATACCATGTCACAAACCCAAGGATCATGCTAGAAAAGGAAGATCAAGGGACATACTATCTTGCAATAATCCCCCCAGCACAAGTGAGGGGTTTGAACTTGTGACTAGATCTAATACCAATTGTTGGCCTTATCGTTGCACTAAAATATTGACCTATCAATGCCCAATACAAGCTTCAATTAAGATCCAATAGAGGTGGTTAGACCATGTCACAAACCAAAATGTCATGTTGGACAAGGAAGACCAAGGGACACACCATCTTGCAACATTAATTTCATAAAATATTATTGAAAAACTACATTTGCATCCTATATCTAGTTCATACAACATACAAAACATTAAAAATCTACCTAAAAAATATTAATATTCTAAAAAAATACCTATTGGGACTCATTCACCACATTGGGTGAATTAGTCCTAGTTGAATTTTTTAATTGTTGTTTATAGAGTTAAATTTCTAGTTTTCAAGCTTTTGTTTGCCTTTGTTACTTTTCTGTTATAGTTTAGTTGCTTTCTGTTACATTGAAGTCATTAGAAATAGCATTATCTACATTCATGGAAATTATGGATAGCATTATATTTTTACAATTTTCATTTTCAACATTAGTTCCTAGTTCGCTTAGATTAGACTCATTAGACAATGAAAACAAAAATCTAAAAAACATCAAAATAAACAATTCAAAAAATTCTTAAATTTAGAACAAGCATATCATCCAAGCCTTTTAGTAGTGATGAATTAGACATGTTAGATGAATCCCTTGAGGACTTCCTCTCACTAGGATCATCCACTAAGGATTGTTATGAAGAACCCAAACCAAGTGAAGTTAACTTAGCCCTCAAGCCTTTTAGTAGTGATGACTTTGAAATGTTAGATGAAGCCCTTACAGACTTCATCTCACAAAGCCCATCCACTAAGGCCTTTTATGAGAAACCAAAAATAAGAGAAGTTAATGTGATTCAACCTCAACTTATCCTTTACTCACCTTCACATAAACTGTAACCTACAAAAAAGCTTGAGTTTATCCTATATCCACCGAAGAACAATGTAATGCAATAGTCAAATCATAATAACATTGCTCATACATACAACACTAGAAATAATCTACAACCACAACAACCAACCTTGACACCCTTACCTTTTCCTAATCCCATATTTCCTGGTGCCCCTCATTTATCTTCACATATTGGGAAGGAGTATGATCTTGTTGAATAATTTAAAAATACTCCTACAAAATAATCCCTATGGGACCTAATTCAAAATACCCCTAACTATCACACTATGCTTAAAACTGCCTTACAACAAGTAGTGATCCCTCCTAGTATGAATGAAAATGATGTGGCATCTCTAATACAAGGAATGAATATAGTTTATGTATACATATCATTCCACCAACATGAGCTACCCCCTTTGGCATTGAGATAGAAAAATGAGGCATTTATAATAATTGCTTAATTTAATCAAATAGGCACAAAAAGTACCATGGTTGATAATGACTCAACCCTTAATTTGTGTAGTGCAAAACTCTTAGATAGGTTGCAAGTAGACAAATCAATGACGAAACTTGACTCTTTATCAATTCAAGGATTCAATAATGTAGGAAGGAAATCGCTCGGTGTGACTACTTTACCTACTAAAGTCGGAAAGGTTACCTTACAAACTTCTATTCATGTTATGCCTCATGACCTTTCATAGAATCTTCCTTTGGGAAGACCATTGATTAATGAGATGCATGTGGTTCCTTTGACTCTTCATTGTATTATGAAATATGTCTATGAAAAAAAGGTATACCAAATTGAAATGGACCCCGAGCTTGAAATTTGCTTACATGTTGAAAAAGGAATGACAAGTCCTCTAAGAACATTAATTCCAACATCCAACATAGAACTTCTAAAATAAGACAAACAAGAAATGGAAAAAGTGTCAAAACTATTGGATGATGATTGGGGTTCCTTGGAGTTCATGCCCTCATTTATGGGAGATTACATAATCATGAGAAAAGAAGATGAAAAGAAAAAGCAACTAATAGTCATGTCAACTCAGAATTTGGAAGAAACCTCACAAACATCTAACTCATATACTATTGAAGACGATACAAGTTATACAATAGAATTTGATGAGATAGACTACCAAAAATTATGGGAGAGGTTATGAACTTGTGAAACAATTAGGTTGCAATGGTAGAGGATGTGGAAAGAAAGAGAGGAATTTAGGTTCCTATAGAGCCAAACACACAAGAGACAAAGATTGGTTTGGGATATTTTTCTTCTAAAATTACACAAGAAATGAAAAGACCATTGTTACACACCAATACTATCATGTGTAAGCCAAAAATCAACCTTACTATGAAGCATCTTGAATTTCTTAACATGGATCTACTATCATCATGGGAGTACTTTGAATATAATGAAGCCTTGAAACAAAGACTGGGATTTTATGATAAACCATTTACTCCTCCTCACAAGAAAAAGGTGACATGTTCTATGATAAGCACCAAACGAAAAGATGGAGACAATAAGAGTGGTGAGACAGACATGAACAATGGAGAATACAATCTTGAATTTCCAAGATCAAATGCACTTCCTTCAGGATATACAGTGGATATAACAATGGGAATCAATGATAAAGAGAAATTCATTAAAATAGGACAATGCCTCAATGATGAAGAACAAGAGGATACTACAACATTGCTTCATGACTTTCCTAAACTTTTTTCTTGGAATTATTTGGACATGCCAAGCCCGTTAGACAAAAGATTCAAAAAATGAACCATAAAATAACCTAGTTGGGTAAGGATGAAATAAAATTCCTTGATGTTGGTTTCATATGACCTATAGATTATTCTCCATGGATCTCAAACATTATTGTAGTCACAAAACCTGACAATCATATTAGGATGTGTATGGATTTTCATGATTTTAATAAAGAATTTTTAAAGGATGACTTTCCCCTTCCTAATATTGACATGATAGTAGAATTGACTGTGGGACATGCTTTGTTGCTATTCATGGATGGATTTTATAGATACAATAAAATCTTCATCAACCCTCAAGATCAATATAAAACAACCTTCACAACAATCTAGGGAATGTTTTTTTGGGTCATGAAGCCTTTTGGATTAAAGAATGCGAGTACAATGTATCAACAGACAATGGCATTGATATTTCATGTCTACATACTAAGATTTTGGAAGACTATCTTGATGAAATTATATCCAAATCATTAACAAGAAAAGACAATGTGAATTTCCTTTAGAAAATCTGAGTGGATGTGAAAATACATGATATTGAATCTAAAAAGGTGTTTCTTAGGTGTAGATAGTGGGAAAATTCTAGGTTTTATCATATCTCATAGATGCATCAAGGTAGACACAGAATATTATGCTATAATCAACATGCCACCTCCAAAAAATATTTCTCAGTTGTGCAAGTTACAAGGAAGAATTCAAGCTATCTATTGTCTTGTGGCACCTTTAGCTGATCGAACCTTACCATTTACACATCTTCTCAAAAAGGATGAAAACTTTGATTGGAATGAAGATTGTAAATAGGCTTTTGAGAGTTTGAAAGAATACCTTACAACTCCACCCATTTTACAACCCGCTATGCAAAACACACCATTCATACTTTATATAGTTGCATCAGCCCATGCTCTTGCACCATTATTGGCTCAACAAGATGAACATGACAAAGAGAATCCTATTTATTACATCAACAAAACCCTGATTGATTATGAGAAATGATACACAAAAATATAAAAACTATGTTTTTCCCTTGAATTCACTACCACTAAGCTAAGACATTATTTACTAAATGTGGAAATACAAGTGATGACAAAATTTGACCCTCTCAAATAGCTTTTCAAAAAAATATACTTATCAAGATGTCTAGCTAAATGAGTAATTTTGTTGATTGAGTTTGACCTAAAGTTTGTTTCACAAAAAGTAATTAGAGGTCAGGCCTTGACCAATCATTTGGTTAATGCTCCTTCTCCTCTAGCATTTCCTAGCAATGACTCTTTCCCTGATGATAATGTGTTGAAAATTGAAACTAATACATGGGAATTATACTTTGATGGATCTAAGTGTAGAACAGGCTCTAGCTCTTGGGTTATATTAATCTCACTTGTAGGAAATACTATTCCCTTATCATATTGGTTAAACTTCCTATGTACAAACAACACTGTTGAGTATGAAGCATTGCTTGTTGGATTACATGTTTCTTTACTCTTGGGTGCAAAAGACATTATGACTTTTGGTGATTCACAATTAGTAATCAAGCAAATAAATGGTACATATCAAGAAAAACATGAAAAATTATCGAAATACAAGGATCTCACCATCAATGTGTTAGAGAAGTTTTAATCATTTACCATTGACAACATTCGATGAAAAGATAACCAACATGTGGATGTAATGGCAAGTGAAAATTCTCTTATATAACCTCAAGACCCTTCAAAGGACTTTACATTCACTATTCATCCAATCATGAAACCATCAATTGATGATAAATAGAGGAAATATTAGCAACAACCAAGGAAGACTCAAGTGAATGGTACAATACAATAGCTAACTATTTGAAAGATGGTACATTTCCCAAGCCATCAACAAAAAACATTCAGGCTCACTTGTGGAAACTCACATCTAAATACATAATTCTTGTCAATGTGTTGTATCAGATATCATTTAATGGTCTCTTACTTAGATGCCTTAACAAATTTGAAATCCCCACAACACTTGAACAATCTCATGTAGGTGCTTGTGGTGGCCATTTTGGAGGAAAAATGTTAGTTCAAAAACTTATTCGCATTGGATACTATTGGAGACATATGGAACAAGAATATTTTGATTATTTAAAAGGATGCAACAAATATCAAGAGCATAGTAATCTAATCCATGCTCCTTACAAGTTTTGAGCTCAAGTCTTGATATGGACTTTTGTAGTTTTGGGTTTAGACATTATAGGTAAAATATCCCCCCCTCTTCTGCTAGACATACATTCATAATCACCACCACAAATTATTTCAAAAAATGGGTAGAATCCATTCCCCTTCATTCAACAACAATTGAAGTAATATGTTGCTTCATATTAGAACACATTATTGTCTGCTTTGGACTTCCTTTTGTGTTAGTCTTTTATAATGGCACACCATTCAAGAATAATGATGTGAAGAAGTTCTTAGAAACATTTAACATAAAAAATCACTTTTCAACACCTTACTACCCACAATATAATGGTAAAGTTGAATCAACCAATAAAACCATTGAACAAATCCTAAAGAAAACCATTAAAAAGTATCGTAAGGATTGACACACACAATTACAATATGCGCTATGGGCCTATCGTACAAGTGTCAAATCATGTACATGAACTACACCTTATAATCTTGTCTATGGGAGTGAAGAAATAATACCCTTGGAGTTAGAGATTCCTACGTTAGGAATTTCCCTTCAGGGACTTATTGATGACAAAATTATAAAGAACAATGATTGCATCAACTTGAAATGCTTGGTGAACAACACATTGACACTCTTGAGCATCTTTAAACTTATTGTAAAATAAGACAACGGATTTACAATGCAAGTGTTATCCCTCACACATTCAACAAAGGTGACCTAGTCTTATTTCAAAATCAATGTAATGTCAATGCTAACCCAAATGAAAAAGGGAAGTTTAGTCCTAATTGGTGAGGACCTTACATAATCAATACAATTTATGGGTCTAGTGCATATACGTTAACTAAACTAGATGGCACACCCCTCAAAGAATTTATGCATGTCATGCATTTGCACCGATATTATGTCTAACCCCCCCTTGAATGCTATGAATGATAAAGAAATCTTGTTAGAGTTAGAGTTTGACATTTCGAATACTCTCACATTACTTCGTTCTTGACACATAATTATTTTTGTGTCTCAAACAATAAAGTGATTATTTAATTTTTTTCTAAGTGATTACTTTAGGTCTCATACTTTTCAATTTCATCTTGTGTGTTATGTTAGATTAGATCCTTATATGCATTTAGCGTTCTTCATTTAGATCATAGGTACATTTAATTTAGCATAACATACTTAATCTCAATGTTGCATCTAAGAGAAACTATACTAAGTTTTAATTAGATCGAATAATGCACATTAAATCATGAAGAAATTCATTAAATAATATTACAAAGGTTATTTAGTTAATCGCATTGTCATTTAACATTCAATAATAATAATAAACCATCATGTGCTCATATATATATATATCAAAGTTTTGTGTACATGTCATCAATATATACAATACTACTAAGGCATGTGACTACTAGATCCCTTGGGACCTAGTGGTCACATATGTCTAGTAGCAGTCTTTCAGGAGATGGTGGTGTGTGATTGTGATCATAATCCACTAAATGCACTTAGAGCAAACTCTAAACCCTTTATCTATCCCAGGGTCTCCCAATGTTCTCCTACTATTTGATCTCTATCTGTCTATAGCCTGGATACCTTTTCCTCTAGTCTCTCAAACTCTATTGGGGTCCAAGATGACTATGCCTCTAGGGAAGCCTTAGCTTAGTGGGCGTTCCTCCCAAAACTCTCATAAGTATCCCATAGTATAACATATGGCTTCAACGACTCTGGGTCCTAATCCATAATGGGTGGGGACACATAGTCTAAGTTTATGTCCTCCTTTTCGACTGATGGGGGCACTATCTCCATAGCTACATGTTGATAGAGATCTTGAAAATCTCTCACAGACTCTGCAAGATGGAAACCATAAGCATAATTAGTACACATCCTGAGATATATATAAAATGTAAACACAATTATGGAGTAATAAATAAAATTGCATCACCTATATCTTTGGCAGGCAATGTAAAATCAACCTTCTCATGTGCAGGGGGCATGGAGGATGTGCTAGCCTCTCTATGACTATGGGTATTGTTCCCTACTACAATTGCTACTAGTGATCTAGTCATATGAATGGGAGAGGGTTCTCCCCACTCATGCCCTACTAGATCCTCATTTGCTACCTCATCACACTCACTCATAGACTGCTCTGCCTCCTCATCCTCCTCATCATCCTCATCATCTCCTCTATCTTGTCTATCATAGTCAGGATTTGCATCCTCATCATACTCCTCATCTATGACATATGTAAATATGTCTATAGCCCTATAGTGTTTCTCCTTAGCCCTGTTCTCTACATCATCTCCCTCATCTAGGAGTGGTCTTGCATCACCTATCAGCTCCTCCATCAAAAATATGGAATCTAGTCATGATACTATCCACCACTCCTCATAATCATCTATGGCACCAACATCTACTTCGAAGATCAAAGGGATATCATGATCTAAATACTCAAAGTCACTGAAGAAAACATCCTCTATAGTGAACTATATAGTATCACTATGAATCTAAGCACTTTGCATAGATCTCCTAAAGAAGGGTCATGCATTGGGTGCTATTTGGATCTGCCCAGACTATTGCATGACCCAATTGTATTAGAAAGGACACACTATGTAATCGTTTCTGCCAATCAAAAACCTATCAAGTTGTAATTCACTCATCTACAAAATGTGATCTGGCCACTAAAGCATAAGTTGATAAGGTCTCTAAAGGATCTCATCCTCCTCCAGTCAGTCAAATCACCATACTACCAAAACCATCATAGAGGATAGTTGAATTCTTGAGGATACCCCAAGGCTGTCGGACATGGGAAGCTGGTAGGTATGGTACAAGTGATATGTTCAGGGCATCCAACCTATAGAAGTGTATAGTGTATCATACTATCCAAGATCATAATATAGGTGAGCTAGGGTGCAACACCCCCAGGCATATATTGTCTGATGCTCTAACATCCATCATATCAAGTGTACCAGTCCTCCCTCTAGGTGCCCTCCTTGGCCATCTAGGGTGAGTACTAGTGCAACTATAAGCATCATAATTTGTCTAACCAATGGGGCTAGTGAGTATAGAAGCATCACTAAATCTATTTGTGCCCTCAATCTCTCATCATGTACTAGTCCACAAAGGCAATACTACATGTCATCTTTCATCTCATGGAATGATTGCTCTACTCAGAAGTATATTCGCTCACCCTAAATAGGAACTTAGAGTATGCGGTGTACATCTTCTAGTGCAATAGTCATCTCTCTGGTTGATGGATGGAATGCACATGTATCAATATCCTAGTTCTCTACTAGTGCCATCACCATCACATCATGGTACTATTGTGTGGTCTCACAACACACCCCATTTTTCCCCTTGGAAAAATGTGGCCCCCCTTTTTTTCCTTTCCTTTGTTCCTCTTTTCTTTTGTTTGCTTTGGCATCGTTATGTGGCTTGGTTGGTTGTTGATCTCACTTTCAATTTCACTTGGCCTTTTACTTTATCCTCTTCTTCCCCTGATTCAGTGTTTCAGTCTTTTCATAAAAGTTTAATATATTACTGAAAACTGGAATCCTTGAGTCTTGTGTTTGCACTAAGGTAAATTGTTTCTTCTTTTGGTCCTGGCTCCACCTAGCATTTCATTAACCAGAGACGTCAATCCATGTAGCATCCTTTTTATAGGAGTCTAGTATTTTATTATTTCCATTTCTTTTCCTTATTCAGAATTCAAAAAATAGAGAGTTTTCTTTGAAATTTGTTAATCTCCCTTGAACTCGATTCCCAATTTTTTCTTTTGCTCTGGTTTTCTCTTTTTGAAGTTAGGGGTAAATTCCTAGATCTCATTGTTTCTTCTTAAAATTAATACTAGAAAGTCACAATCTAGGTGATTATGAATTGATCATGTACCTTTAATGACCTATAACTTAAAGAGAATCAACATGACATTTGATTTCCACATATAATCGTCATGCCATCTTTCTCCTCTAGTATCGGGCCTGCACAAAAATCTAGGTGTTCATGATTTGGACCCTAATTTGTAATGATTGAACCTTCATTCAAGGAATTAATGCAAAATAACAAGTAATTAATGAAGGTGATGAACTACCTATGTACTTGGAAGCACCTCAAGCATGTAGTTGCTTTTGTAACATGACACTTTACGTCATGCTTAAAATTTGCAAAGGACATTGAAAAAATGAAACAACTAATGTGCAAAGAGGTAAATTTTGAGAAATCAACAAACACATCTACTAAGGTTTTTGGAAGTTACATTTTGAAAGATCATCATCATTGACTAGAACCAGGTATGTTTCAGATAACTGACACTTTGTTAGTGATTTTCAAGCTGAAAGATCTCAAAAATGGTATTTCCCTTTAGAAATTGAAATGATGATTATTCTCTAATTTTTTGAATTTAATAAAAAATGAACTAATTTTTTTTTAAATCGTAAGTTTTGGTTAAATTTAACTCTAACTCAAAAACAAGACACACCAAAGAAAATGAGTACTTCTGACGCAAGGCCAAAAGATGAATTCAAATACTGTAATTCACAAGCCATACCAATCAATGTGGTGGTTACAAACACTCATATGGGATGGTCTTCTGATATTATATCCATTCATGGGTATTACAAGAAAATGCTTCTCAATGTACCAAGAATACTACTACAAATGGGTTATTTTCAGTAGGAGGGTTTCCGCCAGCAATGGAGGCCCCTAAATTAGTTATGCAATGTATAAGCTACTACAACCCAACCAAAAGGGTCATTGAAAAAGAAGGGAGAATTTATGCAAACCTCTCATAGAAAGGAATTATATACACATTTGGTCTCCCTATTTACACATAAATGTATAATGTTGATATGAAAACAAAGGGAAAGACTTATCAGAATGCCAAAGAAAATATTTGAGAAATTATGAGTACCCAACGTTGTCAAGAGCTAATTAAACCATAGATCAAAGTAATTTAGAGTTCTATGTTCAACCAAGAAGTGCAAGATATTATCTTTACTGAGTAGGATAGTTGGTTTAAGGGATGCAAGTAAATTGGAACCCTCGATGTTTGCAATAATATCCAACTTGATGGAAAGTCCCATGCAATTGCATTGGGGAAAGTTTATAAGTGACAAATTATATGAATAGATAAAAACATTTCCCAAAACTAGATTATTTTATATGCCATCATATGTTATTTACTCATGTGCCATAAGAACCAACAAGCAAGGATTGAAATAGATTGGTTCTCTTGGGACAAAGGTGGGAAATATTTTAATATATGCACATTTACCATAGATCACCATCCATGGATATAAGGATAACTACAAGAAAGTGAATGATTTGATCTCCATGAAACTTTCAGAATGATGGAAGGTGATAAACCCAAAAGATTATCCCTAGAAGCACAAAGTGTCATTCAACCAATGGGAGGCTAGTACATTCAGTTCCCTACTTACTCCTACATTATGGTGGAGGAATTTCAAGGACATCCATTCATGCTGCCTAGGTACCCATCATAAAAATTTATTTTGTTAGAATTGGTGAGATAGTTGAAACCATCTTAGGCTCTCTATAGCCATGCTCGCAAGAAGCTCACTTTTAAATTCCCCATTGTGATAGGAAATTATAAGTGTAATGCAATCAAGGTGACTGACTTGTGTGGAGAAGAATTAAGGACATATAATTTTGAATAGTTCCCACTCTAGAGAGTATATTATGATATTGAAGGGAATATTTCCAAATCCATAGCTAGATTTCATGATCATTTACCGCACTTGGAAGATTATTGGCTTACTTGTGAAGATGAACATATAGTAAGAAGAAGAAAATATGAAAGATTACCTCTAGAATCTATTCAAATTCTCAAGCTCATGACATTCCAGATTATTTGGAAGGAGATTATGGTGAAGTGTTGAATAAAGTTTATAATGAAGACAGGGTATATGATGAACCCATCCCAAACCCAAGTTTTGATGATGAAGATATGACATCAATTGACGATTTCTCTAGACCAATCTCAGAGTATACTCAACACTAGATTAATGAGTTTTGTAAAGCTTTAAGAGAAAGAGGAATCATGCCCACATTCCTAGAAGGTAAAAGGAGGAAGCAAAGAGATGAAACAACATTTGAGAATGGAGAGCCTACTAAGAAGAGAAGGAAAAATGGTAAGGAGGCTCTAGGTATAATAATTGAAGAAAGAACCCCTCAAGTTTCAAGACAAGAAGTTACCATTAAACCATCTGATAAGAAGAAAGATGTAGAAACAGGTAATGATAAATCAAAAGTAAGACCCAAAGGTGCATCTTCCTCTATAAAAAACCAAGAACTAAACTAGTTATTGATGAAGAAGCAAGAGTAACAGAAAATGTTAGTACACAAACCAAGTCTACATCTCAAAGGGCTACAACACTTTTAACTTCTCCTCCATCTGTTAATATGGCTAGTATGAAACAAGAATTGGGAAGAACTCCTATGGTTTTGGAGGAAATTTTTGGAGAAGATGAAGCCAAAATTAAAGAATAGATGGACAAATGGGGTGATATGTGGGAGAAAGAGAAAGAAAAGAAGTCTAAAGAAAGAAAAACCCATGGTACATCCAGTGATAGAAGAGATTTAGGATACAACATCTAATCCTATAAATGTTGAATAAGAAGATTTTATACAAGGAACACTCACCTCAGAGGTGGGAAACCTTAATGTTCTTAAGATGGAAAGAGGGGAGACTACAAATTAGGATCATATTGATGAAAGAATTGTTGAAAATACTTTTGATTTCTAGCCTTCTCTTGGGAATATTCCAAATGTTAATTAAAAGTAACATGTCTTTGAAGAACCAGAAGAAGGCCATGTTGAAATTGAGGTTGAAGCTAAAAAAGAAGAAGCTACACAATTTTTAGGTGATGGAATTGAAAATGAAAAAAATATTGATGTAGCAATGAATAAAGAAATCAATGTTTAGAGAGATGATAATGAAAATCTAGATAGATAGGAAAATATAAGTCTTCAAATAGAGGAGACAGTGCTAAACCCTACTAATCCTGAATCTATGCTAGAAATTATTGAGGAAAATACCATTTTGGATTATGTGACAGGTCAAAGAGAAGAATTTTTTGAATCAAGTGGAAAATAGGAACAAAGAAATGTTATAGAGATAGAGCAAGATGATGATACACCTAATTGGTTGATTAGAGAATTGGATTCCCGAATGGAATTAGAAGTATTGCCTCTAAATCTTAATAGTTTTATAAAGGAAGTAGATACTCCTAAACCTAAGCACAAAGCAAAAGTAAAAAATATCATACAAAGAAATACAGATGGTAATAGGATCATGTATATAGCTAATCCTATAGTTGATAAAGAAAGACATGAAATAACACATAAGGAGTACAAGATAAAGAGTATTAATCTTGGACATTCATCTTGGAGGCAAGAGTTAGAATAGATAAAAGTGAATTTGAATGTTACTATTGCCAGAGTGTAGAAATATAAATAGAAGAAAAGACAATTGAAAGAATGGGTTGCTACCTTGGAGCATTTTATAAAGTCATTAACTTTATCTGGTCAAGAAAAAGTTGATCTTCCCCAACATCCAGTATTGACGTCACAAGAATAGGTGGATGTGATTGCAAAAATTCACCATAAAATGAATATGCTCAAAGAAGAATGGATTGAGTACTAGGTGAAGCAAGGAGAAGAGCTCATTACAGATGGAATAATGAAGCACAAGGAAGCATGCTATTGATCAAAAAAATCAAACGGATTTGAAAATGAATACAAATTTATCCAAGAGCAAGTCATTGAAGAAAGGTGAAATATTGAAGTTCTCATGCAAGTAAATATCCAAGAGTTAATACAGGGAAATGTAAGCTGAAAACAAGATCTTCCATTTCTAGAGAAGTGGAAGAAACAGTTGAAATGGGAAGGTGACATGTTAATACAATGCATTGAAGGATTTGAAAAAGTCAACATTGAGTGTAGAAAATTGATTGATGAATATTGAGAGTTTATTGAAATGCTAGCATGTTAAGGTTGTGATCCCCATACATTAGGACAAGAGGTAAAAGAAGCTAAAGCCTTCAAGGAATGGATTGAAAGAATAAATAGAAATCTTATTTAGTTGTTAACGATGGAAGTCATTGATGGAATTATATAGTATAGAAACACTATAGCTAAATATGAAGTAGATAAAGTGCAGAGAAATGGTATTATACTCTAGGTATTTGAAGAATATACTAGGCTCAAACTCACTTGGAGGGCAGTACAAGGAAGCTTGAAAGAAAATATGTATCAAGTATTAAATTTTTTCCAAGAGTACTAGTTGAAGAAAGGCGGAGAAAGAATCCCTGAGTCTGAGTCTTGAGCAAGGTAATGAAAAACTAGATACAAGACACTAGAAGTGTGATGGATTTTGTTTTTTTTGCAATATTGAGGTTTTAGGTTGATCCCAATCCCCATTAGATGTTCCTCATTTTGGCATTTTGGAAGGAAGATGAGAGCCTCGACATGTGTGAAGTGTTTCGTGTTGGAGTATAAAGTGAAAATGTGGGTACTAATAAAGTCAAAGTTTTTACTTGATCTAGAATATTCTGATGACAATTGGTGAATTCCATGTGCTACATTTTAATTTTTTGTTTATGATTCCCTAGATGGACTTTAAGTTGAATCTTGGGGCCTTCTTTCTATAAAAGGCGATTTCCTACTTTATTTTAATTTTAAGTTTTCTTTTGTTTTCCTATTTTCTAACCATTACGGTGTAAAAATTTATATACATATAGACATTGATTAATATCAGAGCTTATGAGATAGCTACCTATCCCAGTATATTTTGTAGTTGGTTTTGTTAGTTTAGCTGAACAAGACTATATGTTGCATCGTTTAAGGGTGCATACAGAATCTACTCGGTTTTCAGAAATGAAACCCATTTCTTTAAAAGCTTGCACTATTTTATATATAGTTGTGAAGCAATTTGGTGAAGTATAAAGTGGTTTTCTCTATTTTAGTTGATTCTTTAGAGCATGCATAGAGAATAATCAGGAGAAACTTTTCATTTTCAATATTGTTTATCCTTTATTTTAGAGTACATGTTTAAATTCTTGAAAATGTTCAAAAATTTGAATGAATGGATGAAATTTTATTGAAAATATTTTATTTTCAATGAAATTGTTGAATGCTTAATGCAAAATCTACTTAAGTGGTAGCAAAGAATTTTTTATGTTCATGAAATATTATTACAAATATTTTAGTTTCATGATGTTATTTTATGAATGAAGTGGATATTTTGTGTGTAATGCTTATAATTCTTAACAAAATTAGAAATAACCATAGTCCTTTTGAGATTAACAACAAAATATCACATCAGTACCCGAGAGCGACCCTAGTTCACTCATAACCTACTTATTGGAGACTTGGGATTGGACTAAAGCCAATCTTTTCCTATTAATGTAGAATTTCCCTTTAGGTTGTCTTTGTTCCATATCTTTCAAGAAGGATAGGCTCTTTGCGGTCCTATCTGTGAAGAATTTATTTGCCCTATTTTCTATGAGTAAAATCATTGTCAACAAGAACTAGCAATAGAAGGAGGCCTATTGTTGTCATTTTTGGATTTGTTAATTTTTAAACTAGATTTTTGTAGAGTCACTAGATCTCGATCTAGTAATCCTCGTGTTACTTTAGTCAAGCTTAGTGGTCTAACGCCGTCTAGACCTCAAAAGTATAGAAGTTAAGTGCAAGTTCAAAGAATCCAACTGTTGTTGTACCACCACCCCCCATAGTGATGGAATTATTTAGCGTGGAGTCATCAATTCAATTTGCTATGTACAATGGATTTACTACAAAATCCTGACAAGTTGTGTCCTAAATTTCATTTTTGCAAATATGTGGAAGAAAATAGTAGTATCTTTAAGGATACATGCTTTAGAGAGAGGATTCAACACAAAGATGTCATATGTAGGTTTTTCTCACACACCTTAAGTGATGAATTTTACCAATGGTTTATCAACCTACCTCATAATTATATCAGATCATGACAAGATATGGAAACTCAATTTTTAGCTAGATTTAGAACACCGACTAACCTTGCTTTTTTATATCATCAATTTTCTCAAATCAAGAGGTTCAAAGGAGAACCTATAACTACTTTTAATGACTGGTTTCAAAAGGGTTATTCTAGATTTCAAGCACCTAACATATTGGATAATTTTTTTGCTATCATGGTCTTTTATACAACAGTAGATCCTTTAACTATTATGTTCATGAAACAAAGAGAAAATCCTCTGACTACTTTACTACAAGCCTATGCTGAAGCCGTCAGTGTGAATTTGGAAATGAAACATCTTGGTAATGGATCATCCATGAATAAAAAAATGGATTGAATATTTACCCTACCCTAAACATAAATGGAGTCCCTGTAGGTCATCCTATAGCTTCTAACATTTATCCTTCAATGGTCCAGAATGGGACATTTCCTCAAGGTACTTTCTTTCAACTAGGAAATAGTCAAGCTTTAGTCCCTCACCCTAGTTTAGCTATTACAGAGCTGCATCCTAATGGAATTTTTTTTCTCACAAACTCATGAAATCAAAATATTAAAATTTCTGAGGAAAAGAAAGACATGAAAGAAGTTACACCTCAACTCAAAAGATTAACCACAGAGGTTACAAAATTAAGAAATAAAAAATTTATGCTCAAAATAACAACTAGAACTCACAAAATTGGATGTACAATGCTCCTAGGTCACCTAGAACTTGGAATACATGACCTAATAATGGACGAGTATCAACACCTCTAGATAATACTGATCCTATTGATGAAGGTTCTACATCAAAAGTGAATTTAGCTAATCCTGTTGGTCGCACCCACAAAAGGATATGAAAATCATGGCAAAACCTATCCTGGGAATTGGACATTCTAGCAGGCGACTAATATCTTTTCATGGTCGTTCATTTACTTGTCAAACCAGGGAACGTATACTTGAAATAGAGCGGCACTATATGTGCACTAAGAACTAGTTTTAGTCACAACCTATCAAAAATAAATACTTGGAAAGAATTCTACCTACGTTACAGGAAGGTAATGCAAGGTTCTCTAAACTCAACCATAATTTAACCAAAGCAAAAATCATAATAGCTACGACTGAGAAACAAACTATGAACTGGCCTTATGCTATAGGAATAGACACAAGGATGGATTCCCAATGCTGCAGGAACAATATAAGACTAAGTTTGTATAGAAACTTCAAAGATGAAATCTAACTTATGATCAACAGAAAATGAACGACTAACTAACTAACTACAGATACTTACTAAGTGGGCCCCCTTAGCAAGCATCAACTAATTATGCAAGTACTAAACTCAGAAATTCATCAAATTTTATTCATAAACTTAGAATGGTGTACATTGTTCTGTTCATATGAAAACTAACAAAAAACTCTATCTCTTGTCATACATACTCTGTTTTTATTATCATACTAACTTTTACATGATATCCTTTCTATCTCACTATGCTTGCTCACTCGCGCATGAGGAACACTTATTTAAATTAGGAAAACAACTAACTAACTAACCCTAATAGAGAAAGATGTGGATGTAAATGTATCCTAGAATTGAGGAACAAACTAAATAAATGAACTTATTTGCTCAACACGATTCATAGAGAATTGAACATTCCACTCTTTCCAAATTAATTGACATTCAAATTCCTTCCCAACAATTTTGGTCAAAGAGTCTTCACCAAAATAACTTTCCCGAAGTTGTGCAGGAAATGGACTTTACTGCAAGGCCAAGATCAGCTGCGCTTGACTCGTTCATACTTTCTTCAACAATCCTGCGAAACACAAGGCAACAGAAGTGAACAGAAACATGCATGGCAACTTACACGATATTCATTTATTAATCACATATCAAATTTACTTCATCATTAAAAAACTACATGCGTTATACCAGTCATTTGGAAAGTCAATCAGGGTAATAAATATAGACATATCAACATGATAGCCTGCATGAATATAAAAGTGCATTGCTATAGGATATCCCCCAATAAAAGGTTTTTAAAGAGTTTAAATAACCACGAACAACAAAAGTAAGGGTATTAAAAGTACACCATGATACCCAAATTATGAGCATACTTTGGGCTCATCACCTGCAATGAATAATTGGTGTAGAATTCATAATACAAATTCTCATGCTAAAGTAGACTATTCACAATTCAAGATTGCTTCAGAAATTTTTCTAGTTGCTACACATTACAATGAACATTGTGACTCTCATCCTTCTAAGGGAACTGAGTTAGTCCGAGTAGGATATGATTCAACTTTAGTCTTGAAAGTTATGAATGTTTCAAACCACCCACTGTTATCACAAGCCACACTCATGGATATGAAATTGATAATTCAACTATGACCTTGGAAATATATACTTTTCCTTATCAAGATGAAAATGAGCCTCAAGAAGAAATTGACAAAATCCATGCCTTTCAATAATATCAGAAATGACATAATTACAACATGAGGAATAACACCAATATTGGAGGTAAATTCAATGGGCATTTAACAATCTCTATCCTACCTAATAACTTTAATACTCCACTTGAGGATAAATCAAGCAATAATCTAGTGTTACCAAAGGTAAACTCTCACAATAATTCATCAAATGCTTCAAAAGGTGAAAAGATAGATTTTGCTAACCAAAAAAATCTGACTAATTATTTAGTGGAAGAAAAAAAAGGTAAAAATTATCCTTTCTCTATCAAAATTACTCAAAAAACCTATGATCAAGAAAGCTTTATTAAATACTATACAAGATTTTTCTAAAGAAACCAAGTTCAAAGATATTCAGGTGAAATATGGTCAAGCTAAAACAAAAGATAAGAACATTATTCCCATAGTAGATGCTCAAGTATCCTTTACAAATGAAAATTGGAGTCTCCACCATTTTTGGTCACTTTGAGAATATTTAGTAAAAATCTTCATAATTTCTTAGTAGACTCTAGAGCATCTACTAACATGATGCCTTTATCCCTATGTCAAACATTAGGGTTAGCCCCGACAAGTTCTTTAAATAAATTCACACAACTTGATAAAACAAAAGTAAACGTAGTCAGAGAGTTGACTAACATTCACATCCAATTAGCTTTTGACCCTAGAATCCAATATTACATTGACATTCAATTCATTGAGATACCTAACACTTATGGTATGCTCTTGAGAAGAGATTGGCCTAAAACCTTGAATGGATATATGGCTACTAATTTCTCACATGTGTGGTTACCATGGAAGGGAGTTGCTAACCAAATTAGGATCAAAAGAGAACCATCCATGAAATATATGATCACTAATTACATCAAAGAAATGAAGCTCTATACATTGAATTAGAACAAGGAGTTTACAAAATACAAAGTTTAGGAGTTAAAATAGAATAAGTCTTCACCTGCGATGCTAATGAGCCTAATCAATTGACTCCTAGAATAGATGTTTTAATTGAATCATATTGTGATTCTTCTAAAGAAGAGAATAGTCCTTATGATAAATTTCAGAAAAATATTATTGGAAAAGCTCAAGAGAATGGTAAAATAAAAATTTCACTAAAATGTTTGTTGTTGTAGGATTGGTGTAGGTTACATAATGCTACACTCTCAGAAAATAGTTGTATGATGTGTCTGTAGATAGTTCACAATATTGAAAGCTAGTATTGCCCAAAAAATGATAAGGTCAAAAGATCTAGATTAGGAATACATAAATATAAAGTTCAAGGCATACAAAGTGAAAAGATTAATTCAATGATATTGAAGAATAGTAAATTACAAGTTATATATGATCAAACCTAGATTCTTAAATTTGATGGATCTAAATCAAAACAAGGGATTGGAATCAGAGTTGAACTTATCAACTCGCAAGGTAAGTCTTTTCTTGCTGCATATCAATTACAATTTCAATGTACTAACAATGTGGTACAATATGAAGCCCTTATACATAGCCTGATCCTCACAATCAAGAAGAAAGTCAAAATCCTTAAAGTGTTCAATGATTCAGAATTGGTGGCTAGACATGTCTGAAAGAAGTATATTTTCCACTACAAGAAATTGTCCAATTATTGACACAGAGCATGGGATTTGATAGAATATTTTGACACATTCAACATTATTCATATCCCTAGAAGATTTAATCAAAGAGTCGATGCTTTGGCTACTACTGCTAGTACTCTAGAACCTCTAGATACTTCATCTTTGAAGAGATTTATAGTTGAATTGGTATAGCTTCCTTTGGTTCTTGATAATGTTAGTAATTTGTAGGTATTCAAAGATGACTGGCACATACTAGAGCTTATCACTAATTCTAATGTTTTCCAAGCAAAAGTAATCAAGATTGTCTTGATGGTGATCTTCAAGATGAAAAATTAACTCAAGCTAGAGACAATAACATTCTAAAAGGAATAATTGAATTAGAATGATTATTCGACATTGATCAGATAGTCAGACATAAATATTTGCCTCAAATAAATAGAGGACTATCTAAATCATAGAATTTGCATACCAAAGAATATCCTAAGAATGTACTAATAGGGAAGGTTTGTACTGAATAAGAGAAAATAAATATTGCTCAAGCACTTAAAGATTACAGGAAAGTTATAGCTTGGACATACAAAGATTTAAAAACTTATGATACTTCCATCATTACTTATACAATACCATTAAAGCCTGATGCAAATCCTTTTTGATAGAAACAACATCTAGTAAATGCACTCTTAGAGCCTTTAATTTAGAAGGAAGTTTAAAAAAAATTATCAGCTAAAATAGTTTTTCCTATTAGACATTCTACTTGGGTGGAAAACTCGGTTCTCGTAGGAAAGAAAAATGGAGATATACGACAGTGTTTAGATTTTCAAAACCTCAATAAGGCATATGAAAATGACTATTATCAACTATCCTCACTTGAAGAAGTGCTACAAATAGTTAACGGTTTACAAATGATGTCCTTTTTGGATGGATTCTCTAGATATAACCAAGTAATGTTAGTGAGGGAAGATCAAATGAAAACAAATTTCAACATGAAGTGGGAAATTTTTTTCTTATAGAAGGATGCCATTTGGATTGATAAATGTAGGAGCTATATTCCAAAGATCCATGGACTATGCTTTCCATGAACTAATAGGAAAATGTATCATTATTTACATGGATGAACTTATAGTGTTTTCAAAAGATAGAAGAGATCATGTTCAAGATCTCAAAGAGATATTATAGAAGTGTGAAGCTTATAGCATTTCATTAAATCCTAAAAAGTGCATCTTTGGGGTAACTGAAGGAAAGTTATTGGGACACATCAATTCTGAACGAGGTATTTCCATAGACTCAGATAGTAAGTGTACTACTCAAACTACAACCCTCAGGAAGAAAAAAAGAATTGAAGTCATATTTCAGTAAGATTAATTTTGTTTGGAAGTTTATTATGAGATTCACTGAAATAGTGAAACCACTCAATGATATATATTAAAGAAATATGCAAAAATAGAGTGGACAAACCAAGCTAAGATCACCTTCGAGACTATAAGGACTACAATTACAGAAGTGTCAATATTGGTAAGTCTGGTTTATGTTAAACCTTTTTATATTTACTCTTTTACTTCTAGTCACACTTGTGCAATAGTATTAACACATAAAGGAAAAGATAAAGAAGAAAAATCAATTGCTTTTATGAGTGCTCCATTCAAAGAAGTGAAGCTGAGATATACAGATATTGAAAAACAAGCCTCTACTTTGGTCAAAGTGGTACGTAAATTTAGACATTACATCCTCAAGAGTATAGTCAAATCTATTGTTCTAGATTTTGTAGTTAAAATTTTGTTAACATAGAGTGAGCTTGGAGAGAAAAGATCCAAATGGGTCACAATCTTACAAGAATTTTATCTAGAAATCATACCCATGAGATTGGTGTGAGAATCCATTATAAAAATAGATCCAAAAATTTCAAGTCAACAATATAATTTGGATGTAGAAGACCAAGAAGACTAGTATTCAGATATATGAAATTATCTATTTAGCCATACTTACCCTAATCACATGCAGAGAAACCAAAGAAGATCCCTTAAGATTAAATCACAAAGTTACATGATCAAAGGAGGAGATCTATTTAGAAGAAACCATGAAGGAATCTATTTAAGATGATTAAATAGAACATAAGAAAATAAAGTGTTGCAGGAACTACACGATAAATTTGGAATAGCTCATGGAGCACCCTTAGCCACTGCAAACCTTATTTTGAGAGCTGGTTACTACTAGCCAACAGTTTCAAAGATACTTATGAACATGTTAAACACTGTTACACATGTCAAATTGCATCAGATAAAGGAAGATTCAATGCTCAATCACTATAACTAGTGATGGAGATGCACCCCTTTTCACAGTGGGGACTATACTTTATTGGAACCATTAGTCCTCCATCATCTGTTGGCCATAGATTTATATTAACTACTACAAATTATTGCACTAGATGGACAGAGGTGTGTGCTAGCAAAAAATGCACTACTAAAATAGGCATCAAATTATTAGAAGAGAATATCATTACCAAGTTTGGAGTACCATATGCATTGGTATGTGATAATGGCTCTACCTTTGCTTCATTGAAATTTCCTAACTGGGCATTTGAATATGGCATAACACTAAAATTTTCACTTAACTATTATCCATAGGGAAATGGATTAGTTGAGTCATCAAATAAAAAATTGTTGGATATAATTAGAAAATTGATTGAAAAGAATCCTAGGGGATGTCATTCTTCGCTAAAATTCACCCTTTGGGTAAATCGTACTAGGATGAAAGTTGCATTAGGGAATTATCCTTATCATTTAGTCTATGAGGTAGATCCTATACTACCAATAAACTTAAAAATCCCTACTTGGAAGTTCACATAGGAATATATTGGGTTAGATGAACAAACAAAAGCCCAAGTGTTGCAACTCGTGCATTTAGATGAAAAAAATTACTCAAGCTATAGATCATTTTGATAGGCATCAATCTATGGTAGAAAGATGGTTTGACAAGAGAGCTACATTAAAGACTTTTAGAATAGCTGATTTGATCTTGTGTTGAAATAAAGCTCACGAATGAAAGGTTGAGCATGGTAAGCTTGAAAAGTTATGGACAGGTCGATATTAGATTTCTAAAATCTTGGGTGACAAAACTTATAGGTTGAATTCTTTGACTGGTGAAGATATCCCATTTCCTATCAATGGGTAGTTCCTAAAGCATTATTTTTAGTCATAAGTAAATATTTTTTTTGTAAATAATTTTTTTTTGCAAATAGTTTTTTGGTTTTTATAAATATGTTTTGTTGTTTTGTAAATACTCACTTTGTTGTTTTTTTTCTCTTTTTGGTTGTTGCGTCATTTGAATTTACAATGATTAGCAACTTTTGAAGGTGAATAGGTTAATAGAACATCAATTCTAGAAATTTGATCTATGTCTTGACTGGAAATAGTCCTCTCTTTATAAATTGTCCAAGAATTATTCAACTCTTTATATTCAGGTTAGGATGAATCATTTAGTTGATGTTGAGAAACAAATGAATACATTTAAATCATTCTACTAAAATTTGGGATAACACTTGTTTGCATTAATTGAAAAATAAAAAGACTACCTTTTCTACCATTGTAATTCCCAACCTAATAGTGGACTTCATTGCTTGCAAGCTGATTAAAGAGCTATCATTGAAATATCAAAAGAGAAAAATGAGCTATCATTGATATATCTAAAAACAAAATCAACTCTTTAGGTTATCCAAATAACTCTACTGGGGCTATGGATGCCTGACCAACAATAGAGTTATGTTTGGGGGGAATTATGTAGATAACCTTGTTGGGGCTATAGAGGATTGACTGGCAACAAGATTGTATCCCTGGTTGGCTTAAAAGGAATTGTCATATTATGTAGGTTAATGCAAATAGTTCCTATTTCTAATTTTACTATGGTAGAAAGAATCAATTGCACACACGTGAGCTTAGTAATGCTTAATAGTGAATGCTAAACAAAGTGGAATTTGAATGTGGAATAAGGATCCAAAGATTTATAATTAGAAGACTAAAGAGATTTGGTGCATTGTTGTTAGATCTAGAATTGAATTTCTATTATTTTGTTTAGTTTTTTTGGTTGCTAGTTGTTGTGTGGTCTCACAAAACGCCCCATTTTTCCCCTTGGAAAAATGTGGACCCCCTTTTTTTCCTTTCCTTTGTTCCTCTTTGCTTTTGTTTTCTTTGGCATCATTCTGTAACTTGGTTGTTGTTGATCTCACTTTCAATTTCACTTGGCCTTTTACTTTATCCTTTTATTCCCCAGATTTGATGTTTTGGACTTTTCATAGAAGTTTCATATATTGGCAAAAATTGGAATCCTGTAGTCATATGTTTGCACCAAGGTGATTTGTATCTTCTTTTGGTCTTGGCTCTGCTCGGTATTTCATTAATTGGAGTTGTCAATCCCGATAACATCCTTTTTATCGAAGTCTGGGATTAAATTATTTCCTTTTATTTTTATTATTCGGAAGACAAAAGCTATAGAGTTTGCTTTGAAATTTGTTAATCTCCCTTAACCCTGGTTCCTAGTTTTTTCTTTCATTCTAGTTCTCTTTTTGAAGTTAGAGGTAAGTTCTTGGATCCTGGTGTTTCTTCTTAAAATTAATACTAGAAATTCTCAATCCCGGTAATTATGAATTGATCACATACCTTTAATGACCTATATCCTACAAAGAATCAGTGTGAAAATTGATTTCCATGTAGAATCACACCATCTTTCTCCTCTAGTAGTGAGCCTGCACAAAAATCTAGGTGTTCATGATTTGGACCCTAATCTGTAATGATTGTACCTTTATTCGAGGAATTGATGCAAAATAATAGGTAATTAGTGAAGGTGGTGAACTACATATGTACTAGGCACCACCTCAAGAACATTAATGAAGGTGCTACAAATTTGCAAAGGACATTGAAAGAAAAAAACAACATTGGAATGCCAAGAGAGGTAAATTTCAAGAAATCAAGAAAAACAACTACTAAGGGTTTCAAAAGTTACACTCTGAAATATCATCATCATTGACCAGAACCAGGTATGTTTTGGATAACTAACACTCTGTTAGTGATTTTCAAGTTGGAAAATCTTGGAAATGGTATTTCCCTTTAGAAATTGAAATGTTGATTATTCTATAATTTTCTAAATTTAATAAAAAATAAACTAAATTTTTTATAAATTGTAAGTTTTGGTTAAATTTAACCC